>SKCR01028325.1:0-387311 GCA_019454045.1 Zanthoxylum bungeanum
TCAAGGTACTAAGGATAAGTTAATAGTTTATGGAGGAAACGAACTGCAGGTTAATGGGTATACAGACTCTGATTTCCAATCGGATCCCGATGATAGAAAGTCTGATTTGTCTTTACCCTTAACGGAGGTGCAGTTTGTTGGAAGAGTTCCAAACAGGGATCGACAGCTGATTCCACCACTGAGGCGGAATATATTGCAACTTCTGAAGCTGCAAAAGAGGCTGTGTGGATAAAGAACTTTATCACAGAATTAGGAGTTGTCCAAGTATCGAGAATGCGATTCCGTTATACTGTGATAATACTGGAGCCATTGCGTAAGCAAAGGAACCGAGGGCATCAGAAGTCGAAGCATGTGGAACGCAAGTACCAGATCATTCGAGAGATCGTGTCGCGAAGGGGATATTGTCGTGTGCAAGGTACCGAGTGAAGATAATGTAGCAGACCCGCTGACGAAGGCCATACCTCTGAAGCTGTTTGATAAAACACGTGGAGTCGATGGGTATTAGATACAATCGATATTGGCACTAGAGCAAGTGGGAGATTTTGTTGGGGTTGGTGCTCAGAGCGCCAATTCCCGGTTGTATTTCTGTTAAATACTTCTGTAAAACACTATTATTATGAATAATATATGCAGTTTCTATAATATAATCTATCTTTCTATATGGTAAAGACGTAATGACCCTAGAATGATTAGTCATGATACAGTTGCAAAAGCGTCGCAACGGACATTGAGTAGTATCATGACGTTGTCATTCTCAGACAGTTCCTGGTCAAGGTTACACTACTTGGTCAGTATAGTAAACCCGTTGAGACGGTACATGTCGTATACTGGAATATATGATTCCAATGGTTTCTCAATGAACCATTAGTCTTGGAGACTAGTATAGACGTGTGTAGGTGTTTATAGCGGATAAAAACATGAACGACTCACCGAAGATTATTAATGGATGGTACACCGGCGTCAATAAGAATCTTCTTGGGTTGAGGTAGCACTTGTGATTCTTAGACTTGAGATGCCATTGTGGGCACATGAGACATCTTCTACACTTAGACGGCAGTCACGTCACTGATCTATTTAGATCAGACCTCCGCCTGTTCGTTGGGTGTAGACAGATCCTCAGGGTGTCCTATGTGTATCAAGATAGGATCCGTCAGTTCTGTGTATCAGAGCATATGTAGTCCATATGATTAGCAATCAGATAAAACCATGGGCCCGTGGTAAAGTTTAGAAGCTAGTTCTAAACATTCTTTTGAGATTGCTAATAGAATAGTCGACTGGATAATCCCGATAGAGATTTGACGTTTACATCTATATCTCTGGGATTTATCCGGATACCTGTGACGGAGGAATTATACATTTGCCATGACCTCGACCTGTATGGTTCAGCGAGATTATCCGTGATCGTCATAATCTACGGGTGGATAGATTATGGACACGAAATTTGATTTCGTGACGGATATACCTGAATCTAGAGAGTCTCAATAATGAAACATACTCGTAGAGCACTAGAGCAACATTAATAAATAATATTGATTATTTATAAAGTCGTTTAAAGGTTAAACGCAAGATACGTGCTAAAGGGACTAGATAGTCATTTGCCTAATTATTGTGTATTTACATTTAATACTTGATTAATTTAAATACACATTAATTAATAGTCAAAATGAGTTATTTGACTTTTATCCTAAATGAATATATGTTTTAATATTTAATGTAAATATTATACATATATTTAATATATTTGTATTTGATTAATTAATTAATTATTTAATTGTTAAATGATTAAATTAATTAAAATATAAATATCTTATATTAGGATATTTGAAGTAAATGACATTAGTTGCAATTGTTGACTTAAATAAATATCCATAAAGTGTTTTAGATATTTGTCAAGTTGATTAAATGATTTTGAAATGAATTTGAAATGAAAAATTTGGTATATACATGGACATTGAATTCGGCCAAGGCTATTCTTTGAACAAGTATATATTGTTTTCATTTGCTTTTCATTTGGTAACCTAATACATTTCACAAAACATAAATTTCACAAAAGGAAGCCAAAGGAGCCTAAAGAAAAAGAAAGACAAACATCAAATGCTGGATTTTTAGTAAGTTTCTTGAACTTGCTATTAGTAAGGAATTTGTTCCTTAGGTTCTAGGCTTTAATATATGATATTCTTAGGATGTTTCTTTCTTTGTTCCTTGTGGTTTTTGTTGATGGAAGTTTTGGTGAAAGTGTGAAGCATGTGTAATGAAGGAAGTGTATAACTATTGTAGTAATAAACTTTCTTTTAAGGTTTTGGAAACCATGTTGATAATCTAGAGTTATTGACCCACTCTTAAATGACCTAGATTTGATCTTGAGTTGTTTCATTGTGTTGAGACTTGGATTGGATGGAAGAATGATGATTAAAGTAATTGATTTAAACTATTTGGTCTAATTTGTCCAATTTGAGGAAATTGAAAAATTAGGGTTCATGACCAATTCCAAATTTGGGGGTTTTCATATATGTTGTGTATTTGGATGTGTATATGATGCATATAAAGTTTCATGTTGATTGGATTTCATTTGGATGACTTTGAACATGAAATGACAAATGGCCAAAAATGGGCACCAAATGGTGCTCACGGCTTTGATGATGATTTATTGGAGTTTTTGTAGCTTTTGGTGTTTTGATGTTTTGAACATGCTAAGTTCATCTTAGAAATGATTTAGAATCATTCAAAATTGATTAGATCAATTTCGGACTAAAATGGACAAAAATACAAAGCAAGGGTAATTTGGTAAATTCACTTGAATATGATTCATTGAATTTTATTTCGTAATTTGATTATTGGAATATTAAATAAATATGTTTATTTAATTAATCCGAGAAAATTTTTTGAAATCTGAAAATCGGATTTTCACCGCTTCCGCTGCGCTACCGGATTCACCCCCTATAAAAACCCCTACAATTCTACAAGAGAACTTTGAAAAAGAAAGCATGAAAAAAAAAAGAGGTGGCACCTCTATTTATAGTAGAAGTGCTCATCTTTCAATTATTAATTACAACTTTCCAAATCATATATAAACAACAAACTTTTACTAATTTATTTTTTTCTTTTTCCTTTTTTTACATTTTACATTTTTTGATTTTTTTGTTGAAAATTTTACAAACATGATCACAATCCACCTAAAATGGATTATGACATTTCAACTTTTATTTATTTTTTTTACTTTTTATTTTTTTACTTTATTTTCTAATAATTAAAATTACATGCAACACACATTTACGTCTTCACCAATTTCGACCTTGAAAAACCTCAGAAATAGAAATTCTTGTAGACATCAAAGTTGTAGATATTTGAGTTGTCTTTCATCGGGAACTGGAATCGGCTCAATCCGATATCGGAAGTAAAAAAGTGTTGGGGTCAAATCAGTGAGGCGTAGTGGAAGGAGCGCGGTTCGGGTGAAATCGTAGTTTAAAATTTTTAAACTTACGAATAAATTATTTAATATCCAATATTAATAATTCATTCATATTTCACCTAAACATATTTATTCGATATCATATAACGATATAAATAATGTTGAAATACAACGAAACTTTTACGAAAACGTTTTCCACAAAATAACATAAATGCGTTTTCGACCGAACCGACCAACCAATGCTCATGGGGACTGCCCAGGTCAGCCCCTAAAATATTTGGACAATACGTAGGCTGCCCGAACAGTGACCAATTCACTGTTTGGGCTGCCGTTATCCGGTAACGCCGTTTTTCACCGTTTTCTTGTATTTTCATTCCGAAATAATTTCCGATAAATATTTTTCTTGGGAAATTAAAATAAACTAATTTATTCTAATTACTCAATAAATAAAAACAGAAATTTTATCAGAAAAATCAGATTTATCATTAATTGCAATAAGACCTCAAAAGTTTACATTTAATCAATTTAGTTTTAAATATGTCAATTACATATTTATTTGATTCCAAATCAATCCCAAAATAATTTTTACAATTTTGCAACAAAACCAGAAACTTTTCCAGATTTGCGCAAACTGCCCAGTAATTTTCCAAATTACGAAAACAGCCCAGAACTTTATTAATTGCAATTGGGCCCAATTTGTTCAAAACACATCAAGATCAAATCCAATTAATCCCAAATTTGACACACATCAAATATACATCAAATTATAACATATATATGAAAAGTCCCAAAATTTGAGTGGGTTAAGAACCCTAATTTCACAAATTACTCAAATTGGATAATTTACATTAAATTGACAAAATTCAATACTTTAATCATTCAATTACCACACCAATCAAGTCTCACTATCATGAAATTGCCCAAGAACAATTCTAGGTTAATTATGAATGGCTACGAAACTCTAGAATGGCAACTTCAATTTCTAATTTATCTATTAAGCTTAATTACACTAATAAGCTTTATAAATTAATTATACATGCTAATCACATGCTACAAGCTTCTAACACAAATAATTACAAACACAAAGAGTTGAGATATCAACTTAGCATCACAAATTGAAACTAAGATAAGTAGAAACATTTTCTATGTAGAAGAAAGTGTGAAATACTTACAAAAATCCAAATTTTGGCTAGGCTTTCTTTCTTTCTTCCACCAAAGCTCTCAACTCACTTTGTATAAAACTTGTCTATCTCATTTTTTGCTTTGCTTGCTGGAAACTATTAAAACAAAACCAACTTATTGTCTTTCTTCCATTTTGGCGTTGATGTTGTAAAAGGAAAACAAAACATTTTTTTTGTTATTTTTTATTTTTTATTTACACACCTGCCGAATAATAAACAAAAACAAATAAATAACAATTACTTAAAATTTTGTTCAATTCTTATTAGCCACATTTTACTTTAATAAATATAACAAATATCTATCATAAAGTAAAATAACAAATGGGCCAATAAAAACAAGCCATTTCCCACTTTAATAAAGCAAATCATTAATTTAAGATATTTGTAATATTAATTAATTAATTATTTAACAATTAAATAATAAATATTAAATATCTCAAATATAAGTATTATATTTACATTAAATATCTCAAATACATATATTAATGATAAATGTTAAATATCACATTTTTATATATTATTAATGTGTATTTAATAATATCAAATATTAATACAAATACACATTAATTCAGGAATGACGATCAGGTCCCGATTGCATGTATTTTTTTTCGTTTAACCGTTAAACGAGTTATAAATAATTTGTATTATTTATAAATGTTGCCATATTGCTCTATGAGTATATTTCATTAGTGAGACTCTCTAGATTCAGGCATATCCGTCACGAAATCTAATTTCGTGTCCATAATTCACTCATCCATAAATTATGACGACCACAGATAAACTCGCTGAATCATACAGGTCGAGGTCACTGCATACGTATAATCCCTCCGTCACAAGTATCCAAATTATCCCAGAGATATAGATATAAACGTCAAATCTCTATGGAATAATCTCGTCGACGTATCTATTAGCAATCTCTACATAACATTCGGAACTCATTTCCGAAGTTTACTATGGTCATAGATTTAACATATTGCTAATCACATTTGGACTACATTTGCTCTGTACACAGAACTGACGGATCCTTTCTTGATATACACAGGATATCATGAGCATGAGTCCACACCCAACGAACAGGCGGAGGTTTGATCTAAATAGATCGGTGACGTGACTGCCATCTAAGTGTGGAGGATAACTCATATATCCACAGTGGTATCTCAATTCAAAGAATCACTATGCTACTCAACCCGAGAAGATTCATATTGACGTTGGTGTACCATCTATTAGGAAATCTTCGGTGATTCGTTCAGTGTTTATCAAATAAACACCTACACGTCTATACGAGTCTCCCAAGACTCATGGTTCATTGGGATAAACCATCGGACCAAGTCCGATATACGACATGTACTGGTCTCAGTGGATTTTACTAACCGACCCGTGTCAGTAAATCTTGACCAGGAACTTAATTTAAGGATATACAACTTATAATGACACTTCCCAATGTCAATTACAAACTATGTTGTAACTGCGCACTACGTTGTAAATCCTAAGGTCTTTGTCTAATATATATACATATCACTAAACCAGATTTAGTTTCAATCTAATCAATCTAATCGAAATTAGATCGAATACGTATATAAAAGACAAGAGGTGCTACCATTTAAAAATAGTAATATTATGGAAAAAGGTATTGCTCGTATTCATGAATCGGACATAAATATGATCCGGATTGGCGCTCTGAGCACCAACACTAACAAAAAGTTATGGCCAAATTACAAAAATTGCGCATAGTTGAAATTTCCGAAATTGTACATTGTTAGAACGCCCTTTTAAGTTTTCGGCCTCTAAAATCCAAATGTCACGTCCATTTTTCTAGTTATGCATCCAGAGTATTATTTCACCTACATAAGAAATAAAAATCACAATAAAAATATATAAAATATAAATTTAATTATTATTTTACAAATGTGCTAAATTTATGGGATTAATTAAATTATAAGTGTAAAATGATTAGTTTCTATTTTATTAAGTATACATTTTTTAATTTTCATCACACCCTAACTAGCTTATTACTAATCTATAGTAATTTAAGCGAAAAACTTTATAAAGACAAATTCTTATCCAAATTAATAATTATTTTCTTTCTTTCTAAATGATCAAATAAGTAAATTCTCTTAAACTTTTTATCATTCTTCCATACACACATAAAATAAGGTATCAATCAATTCATTATGACCACAATATTCACAGGTCTTGTTGTAAAGAGAGTAATAGTTTTGTCCAAAAATTATATTAGAGTTCACACCTTTTTGGCAATGGAAGTTTATTTATAAATACAAAAATAATTTTTTTCTTTGGTAATAATACATCTTCAATCCTTATAGCGAGCTTTGGGCCAGTGACTCCCAAACCAGTTAGCTTTAGGGCACTAGGTGTTAAGACACTCTTACAGAATTAATTGCTCGGATCTCAGATGTTAAAAAGAAGAAGTTTCTGATTTCCTTAAGTTTTATCTTTAACCCATATAACGAGCTTTGAGCCAACGACTCCCAGAAAAGATGGCCTTAGGGCACTAATTGTTAAAAACCCTCTACGGACGTAATTACTCGAGTTAGAGAGGCTACGAAATCGAACTTATTCACACACATTTTTTTTACAAACTCAAGATCTATCGTTTTACGCTAACAATCACTGCTTGCTGAGGCAAGATGTCCAGTTATTAAGTAAAAGCTTAATTATTATTAATATCATTTTTTTACACTAACTCAAATTCTACCGTTTTACGCGAACAGTCACTGCTTGCTGAGGCAAGATGTCCGGTTACTAAGTAAAAGCATGGTTAGTTTTTTTTTCTTTGGAATAAAAACACAAATTCCACTGCCTTTAAGTGCTACATCCAACAAACTAGAGAACTGAATATTACAAATTTTTCACTTACAACATATATTCATATGTTACCGTGTATGTTGATAATACATGTCAGATGAGCATATGAAGATTAAATTTAATCAATATTATGGAGAATTCATAAATTTAAATGATTAAAAAAGAAAGGAAAAAAAAATAACTTGTTACGAATTATTTTGAGATGCGTCTCAGGAGCGAAAACTCCTTACACAACCACATCTGAACAACAATTCCACTTGGTTAGTCAAAAATTTGTTGTTAATTTTTGTGTATTTTTTTTAAATTTTTTTACACACAAAATAACAACAAAGCAAAAATAAAAATAACTCTTTTTTTGGATAAAAAACATCAACAACAAAATAATTTTTTTTCAACGAAAAACACAACAACGAAACATAAAAACGAAAATTATCTAATCAACTATCCCTCCCCCCAACCATTTTGAGACATTGTCCCCAATGTCTGAAAAAGAAGAAATAGAGTTTAGAAGACATCTAATGGTTAGTGTGGAATTGACAATTGAATCTACGACTATTTAAAAGAAAAAAATTAAAGATTAAGATTCAAGTCCACTCTACGCTAAATCATCTGCTTTTCTTGCAGTTAGGAAGATATTTTTTTACCGATTTTGAAATAAACCTATTTCTTTTGGCATCCTCAAGAAATACAAAAATAAAATCGAAAAAGCCATCAACATTAAGCAATCCAACGGGTTTTTGGTGAATGTTCAAGTTCGTCCGAGACACAACTATGAATAATTCTTCCAAAGTGCCCAGCCCACCTGGTAAAGTAATAAAAGCATCGGTATGATTGATCATTTCAGTAAGTCTTTCAGACATACATGATACAATGCATTCTTCTCCATTTTATTTTTCGATGAGGTTTTCCTCTGTCAAAGTTTTTGGAATGATCCCCAAAACTTGACTACTACATTCTTACACGGCCTTTGAAACATACCCCATCAATCCAAAATTGCCACCACCATATACTAAGTGCATGTTTCTTTTCGCCATAACTCTACCCAATTCTTGTGCAGCCTCAACAAATTCTTGTTTAGTTCCAGAGGTAGTTCCATAAAAGACACAAATATTATTGAATCGCCGTCTTGAAGTTTTCTCCATTTTTTTTACTATTTCTCTTATTTGGATGTGACGAAGAGAGAAATGACGAGCTGAATTTATAAATCCTAAAAAAGGGTGAGTAATAAATGCACTAGTACATGTAAAATGACAATTGTGAGATGAACAATATAATAGATCGTGAAAGTAAAAAAGTTTAGATACCATCAGCAAAATTAAAGGAAATCAAAACAATAAATTAAAGTAAATCAAAACAGTAATTTAAAATAACGAAAATCAAAATAATAAATTGAAAAATACGTAATGGTAGTTGTGATTGTGGCTCACATCTTCCTCTAGTTTTGCGTCCAGTAACGGCTTGAACGCCCTCTATAGGTCATGGATATGCTTCTCATCCAATTTTCTTATGAATTGGCAAACATGGTATTTTAAAGTCAGATTTCTGAGACTGTATTGTTGTCTTTCTTTTTGAAATTGTGTATGAAAATTACAAATTACTCGATGAACATGTCCACTAGGATGCGTCTCAAGAGTCAATGATATATCATCTAAAGACTACTTACTCAAGCCATCTCTAATGAATTGAATTTTATCTTCACGATTTTCAGACACTATTCCTAAAGAATGACAACGAGTGTTGCACCTAATTGTTTAGCTCTTCGTTTCTTAGCGTATGTGCTTTTCCCTAAACCGGACATGTGAGAAATGAAAGAGTCAGATGAATCACCTGCCAATCGAACTCTTGCTTCAATTACCTAACGAAAATCACTATGAATACCATGGATCATAAGAAGCCTCATTCTTTCTGTGCGTATTTTGTAAATTTTCATCATAGTATTTTAGGGGAAAGAACGGAAATGATTGTGGAGTTTTGTGAGAGTTTCTTCCATGCCTTGATGGCTCCAGTCTGGAGGTATTTTCCCTTCTTGATCGCTTGTGAGAGAGGAAGAAATTTCCACAAGATAAGTTTGTTCATCTCCAAGAAATGCATTCTTCAGTCCTTCTGGCAAAGTCTTCAATTCCAAATTGGATGTTTCCTCATGTTTTTCTTCTTCCAGTGTTCCCAGTTCCTTAAAATTTTGATTCTTCCGATACTTGTGTAGAATCAAGTAAAAAATCATTAGGAATATCTGAATCTAATTATGTATATGATTCAAGAAAATTAACTATGCAAATATTTGTAGGATCAGATAAACTCCCCTGAATATATTCCTCTATAATTGGTTCAATTAGTTTCATGCTCTCATATTCAATGTCTTCATCGTATGGTTGTTTGCACATATTAAAAACTTTTAGCTCCAACGTCATATTACCAAAAGATAAATTCATGATTCCATTCCTACAATTAATTAAAGCATTAGCTGTTGCTAAAAATGGGCGACCAAGTATTACAAGAATTGGCTTATAAATGTCTGCTACAGATTCTGTTTCCAATACAATAAAATCCATATGATATATGAATTTATCGACTTGTAATAACACATCTTCCATAATTCCTTTCGGTACCTTGACTGATCAATTAACAAGTAAAAAAGTAGTTGAGGTTGGATTTAACTCACCAATATTAAGTTGTTGGTAAACTGAAAATTGAAGCAAATTGACACTAGCTCCAAGATCAATAAAATCATGTTCAATTTTTTGATTTCCAATCATACATGAAATAGTTGGACAACCAAGGTCCTTGTATTTTAATGCATTATTGGTTGAGAGAATGGAACTTACTTGTTCAGCTAGAAAATCTTTATTTCTTACGAGATATTTCCTTTTAACGGTGCACAAGTCTTTCAGAGATTTGGCATAAGATGGTATCTGTTGGATGACATCTTGTTAGGGTTGGTGCTCGGAGTGCCAATCTGAATCGTATTTATGTCTGATTCATTAATATGAACAATTTATTTTCATAATATTACATAATAGATGGTAGCACCTCTTGTCTTTTATATACATATTCGATCTAATTGTGATTAGATATCTAATTATGATTAGATTGAAACTAAATCTGATTTAGTGATACGTGTATATTAGAAAAAGGCCCTAAGATTTACAACATAGTGCGTAATTACAACGTAGTTTGTAATTGACATTGGGAAGCATCGCTATAAGTTGTATATCCTTAAATAAAGTTCTTGGTCAAGATTTACTAACACTGGTTGGTTAGTAAAATCCACTGAGACCAGTACATGTCGCATATCGTGACTTGGTCTGATGGTTTATCCCAATAAACCATGAGTCTCGGGAGACTCATATAGACATGTAGGTGTTTATTTGATAAACATTGAATAATTCACTGAAAATTTCCTAATAGAAATCTTCTCGAGTTGAGCGAGCATAATGGTCTTTCGACTTGAGATACCACAGTGGATATATGAGTTATCCTCCACACTTTGATGGCAGTCACGTCACAGATCTATTTAGATCAAACCTCCGCCTGTTCGTTGGGTGTGGACTGATGCTCATGATATCCAGTGCGTATCAAGATAGAATCTGTCAGTCCTGTGTACATGGTATAGGTATCCTACACGTGTTTGCGATCTAGTAAATCCATGGCAGTGGTATAACTTCAGAAGCAAGTTTCGAGTGTTATTTAGAGATCGTAAATTTAAAAGCCGACTATATTATACCATAAGGATTTGACGTTCTTATCTATATCCCATGTATAATATGGATAGCATGTGATGGAGGGATTATACGTATGCAATGACCTCGACTTGCATAGTTTAACGAGATTATCCGTGGTCGTCATAATTCATTAGTGGGTGGATTATTGATGAGTGGTAATTATATCACTATTTTCCACTCATTTAACCAAATATTTTGTATGGTTTCTTGAGTTTTGTGAATAATTTGATGTGTTTTATGTTATTTTGTAGATAAATAAAGTTTCAGGACATTTTGGAGGTGATTTGGACCAAAACAGTGAAAATTGGAAAAAGGGCATTTTGGTCATTTTTTGGCGTCGCGACGCCTAACGTGCACCAGAACCATGCTAACGTGCGCCGGGTCTACATGTCAGAATCTGAAAAGTTTGACTTTGCTAACGTGCGCCGTGCCACGTGTCACCATCACAGCTGATTTGCAAATGTGCGCCGTGCCACGTGTCATCATCCTATGGTGCCGACAATCACCATTGCCACGTGTCACTCCACGTCACCGCCACATAATCATCCACATCACCAGTTGACTGAGTCAAAGTGCCATGTCACCGCCACATCATCATCAACCAATCACAGCGTGCCACATGTCGTAATCCTACGGTGTCGACACTCTCTTTCGCCACGTGTCGCCACGTCAGTGCTACGTTATGCCACGTCAGCATAATAATTGAGCTCTCAGACACCTTTCCACGTGTCGCCTTATCTCCTTATCCAGAATCACCACGTATCAAGTCCTCAGCATGCCACGCCAAAAGAGGCTGGCGTCGCGAGGCCTATCCGCGCCTATATATTGAGCTCGAGGTTTCAGTTTCAAATGTACCATTCTCTCTAAATTCTCTGATGTAAATAGGGAGTTATATTCTTAGTTTCTTTAAATTATAGTTTTGTAATTAATTTTAATTACGTTCTATAATAATAGTAATTTACTTTCTTTACTTTTTACAGTTTTTACTATTCACCATGATGAGGTTACTTCCCCCAGCTAGGGTGAAAGGTAATTCTTTTACTGTTGCTATTTAGATTAATCTCCCTTAAATATAATATATTCACTATTTAAAATTTGACTTAAAAAGGATACCGCCAGATTGGTCGGTTGGTAATTAATTTTAATCTGGTTTAAACCTGACTAATCAAGGATACCGCCAGATTGGTTGGTTGGTAATTAAATTTTCTTACCGCCTATATGGCAGGTTTATTTTGGTTCCGCCTTTATGGCTGGTTAGACTTAATTTGACTTAATCAGGTTACCGCCTATATGGACGGTTGGTAAAATAATCACAAGTTAATATATTATATTAAGAGAGATATCTAAATAGTAAATAGTAAAAGTTGATCCTTTTACCTTAGCATTTTATTTTATTTTACTCTTCAGCTTTTACTTTACCGCAATTACTTTTCAGTATTTTTACTTTATGTCTTTAAAGCCCTAGTTATGTGTTGTAACTAAGTTAGTTATCTGGGGTTGTGATGACTTTTAATATCACCGGTTTATAAGGGGTTATTTTATAGTTTGGGTAATTTAAAGGTTTACTTATTAAGTCTTAAGCCTATTGCGTCTTGTTAATTGGCCACTAATAAGATTGATCTGGTAAATCTAAAATGAACTAGATATAGGGATTTTAGGTTTCAGCCTTAGACTTAATAGCCCACGATCTTCCTTGAGGATATATAACCCTTTAATAGATTTCCTTATAGGATAGACATATACCTGTCGGGCGGAGGTAGCCATAATTGGAACTTAAACTTAATGAATCCAGATAATTTGGTTGACATAGACATATGGTTCAATTGGGTAAAACTGGGTATTTGCGTCTGACCATCGACATAGGCTTTCGCATAATTTAGTGTTCCAGGTTAGTAAACCGATTTATTACACAAACATGAAATAACCACTTCATCTTTTAAAAGATATTAGAAAGATTCACAACCCTAGATAGTTTTTAATATTAAATTTTCTTAAACCAACCTTCGTGTAATTTTATTTACTTGTTTTTTAAAATTTAGAATCATCACCATTTCAAATCAATCAATCAACCTGTTAGATACTAGTAATCATTTGACAGCCAATCTGCTTCCATCAAAGCACTGAAGAACCAAATTGGACAACTGGCTAATGCTCAGAGTTACAGACCGCCAGGGAATCTTCCGAGCAATACTGAGCCAAATCCAAGGAACATGGGAAATGAGCAGTGTCATGCCATCATGTTAAAAAGCAGTACTGAAATCAACAAAGATGTTGGAGCCAAAACAACTGCTGAGGAAGTTCCAAAAGAAACAAAGCAACATATGGAGGAAAAAGAACAGATCACTCCACCTCCACCTTTTCCTCAGCATCTTCAGAAAAATAAACTGGACAAGCAGTTTGCTCGTTTCCTGGAGGTGTTCAAAAAGCTACACATCAACATTCCATTTGCAGAAGCCTTGGAACAAATGCCCAGTTATGTAAAATTCATGAAAGACATTTTTTTCACGAAAACGGAGATTGGGAGATTACGAGACAGTAGCATTGACAAAAGAATACAGTGCCATCATTCAGAGGAAACTTCCCCCGAAGTTGAAAGATCCTGGCAGTTTCACCATTCCTTGCATCATAGGAGAACATAACTTTGGTAGGGCTTTATGTGATTTAGGTGCGAGTGTTAACTTGATGCCTTTTTCTATATTCAGGAAACTGCAGATTGGAGAAACAATGCCCACTTCAGTCTATCTACAACTTGCTGATAGAACGCTCGTATTTCTAAGAGGCGTAGTTGAGAATGTGCTGGTCAAGGTTGACAAATTCATTTTCCCTGCAGATTTTATTGTCCTTGATATATAGGAAGACGCAGACATGCCAATCATCCTCGGGAGACCATTATTGGCTGCTGGTCGAACCATTATTGATGTACAAAAAGGAGAATTAACCACGAGGGTACATAACCAAGATGTAACATTCAATGTTTTCAAAGCCATGAATTTCCCAGATGATGAAAAGAAGGAGGAATGTTTTAGACTTGATGTGATACACAGTACCATTCAGAACTCCAATGCAATGCAAAGTTCTACTGAAAAACTTAAAACATGTCAATTGCTTGTGGAGCCTGAAGATAAAACGTCTTTTGCACTGAAAAAGCCAATTCCACTACAAGCAACAGAAGAGAAAAAGTTCCACCAGCTCAACGAATTGGAGGAATTTCACAACCAGCCTTTTAAGGATGCCAAATTGTATAAAGAAAAGGCCAAGAAGAGACATGATGAGAAGTTAGTGCGCATACAACTGGAACCAGGGCAGAAATTACTGTTAAACAAATCAAGGGTGAAATTCTTCCCATGGAAGCCAAAATCACAGTGGTCAGGACCATTTGTGATCACCAAGGTTTTACCAGATAGAGCCGTTGAGATACATGATCATAAATCCAACAAAACTTTCAAGGTTAAAAATAAACGTGTCAAGCACTACTGGGGAGAATCATTTGAGCGACAAAAAGAAAATGTCACACTTTCAGATCCAGCTTAACATTCGAAAAGTCACGTCTAGCTGACGACTTTAAACTTAGCGCTCGTAGGGTGGCAACCCATACAATTTTTGTATATATTGTGATTTGGTGTGATTTAATTTGGTGTGTTTAGTTTTTGCAGATTAAGTCATTTCACGATGGAATAAGCTCTCGCAAATCTTCGCAAGCAATTTCCTTCTCTCCCTCAAAAATCTCTGATGAAAGTCTACAAAGCTCGCTTGGAACGGATGAGGTTACTGATGATCAAAGGTATTCCTAATGATATTCGTTGGGTAATTAAAGCACAGGTTCGATTGGCAGGTGAGTCTTCTGACTCTTTTATTTAACATCTGCCTGGTTTAGGAAGGAGCACATATGCTAAAAAGAGAAGAGCCAAAAGAATGTGTGTTTGTTATAAATGTGCTCGTATGTTTTGTGATACTCGTTGTCATTATTTAGGAATGGTGACTGATACCGCGAAGATAAGATTAATTTCATTAGGGATGGCTTGAGTAAGGAGTCTTTGGATGACATATCTAAAACTCTTGAGACGCATCCATGTGGATTTGTGTATCACAAAATTCGCAGATTACATACACAATTCCAAAAAGAAAGACAACAGTTAAGTCTCGGGAATCTGACTCAAAAAGACCATGTTTGCCAATTTATAAGAAAATTGGATGGGAAGCTTGTCCCTGACGCATAGACGTCAATTAAGCCATAAATATTTGTAAATATTATATCTCTTTGTCTTTTCCTAATAATTATAATTTGTTTTGTTGTTTTATTTTATTTTCTCCGACAGGATCCAGACCTTTTTTACTATCACGATTTATTTTACTGTTTAACTAATAATTGTCATTTGGTAGGTACTAGTGCTATTATTTTACTCACCCTTTTCAGGTATTATAAATTCAACTCATCATTGCACTTTTGAAGACATCCAGAGTAAAACATGGAAGCCACTTCAAGAAGACGAGTTGAAAACATCTGTGTGTTTTGCGGTACTAGTGTTGGTGTTAAGCCACAATACATAGAGGCATCACATGAATTGGGTCGAGTCTTAGCTGCAAGGAATATGCACTTAGTATATGGCGGAGGCAATCTTGGACTTATAGGGATCGTTTCAAAAGCTGTACAGGAGGGAGGCAGTCAAGTTTTGGGAATCATTCCAAAACCCTTGGCAGAGGCAAATCTTATTGGACCATCAAACGGAGAGGAACTGATCATGCCAGGTATGTCTGAACGATTGGTAGAAATGATTAACTGTGCTGATGCTTTTATTGCTTTGCCAGGTGGCTTGGGTACATTGGAGGAAATTTTTACAGTGTTATATTGGGCGAACCTGAACATACACCAGAAACCGCTTGGACTGTACAACGTTGAAGGATTTTATGATTTTCTTTGTGTGTTTCTTGATGATGCTCGGAGAAATGGGTTCGTGTCAAAACCTATGAAAGAACTCCTCCTTACTGCCAGAACTGCTCCGGATCTAATTGACCAAATCTTAGCCTATGAACCACAAATTGACCCTATCATTTCAAAAATAAATTGGTTCGATGACGATCGTGGTAAGAGGCGTCGGATTAATCTGGATCTTAACCTTTAACTTTTTGTGTAGAATTTCAGCTAATCAGGTACTATCTTCTAAACTCTCTTCTACTGTGTTTAAGACATTGGTGACAATGTCTCATTTAGGTTGGGGGAGGAACTAGTTGTTGATCAGTATCTTGTTTTAGTTGTGTGTTGTTTTTTATTTTTAGTCCAAATTTTTTTTCGAAAAAATACAAAAAAAATTGAAATTTTTTCAAAAATTACAAAAATATTTTTCGTTTTTGTGTTTTTATTTTGACTAAAAATGTGAAATTGGTAAGAGATAGCTGTGTAAGGAGTTTCCACTCCTGAGACGTATCTCAAACCTATTTCGGAACAAGTTAATTTTTGTTTATTTCTTTTGAATTATTTTAATTTGTGAATTCTCCATAATACTGACTAAAATGGATCTTCATATGCTCAGTTGGCAGATATTATCAATATGCATGGTAACATACGGACATGAGTTATAATTGAAAAGTTTGTAATATTCAGTGCTCTAGTTTAATTAGAGGCAACATCTCAAAAAGTGTTGGAGTAAAAAAAAAAAGTCTGAGATCCGAGTTATTAAGTATGTAAGGGTGTTTTAACACCTAGTGCCCTAAAGCCAACTGGTTTGGGAGTCACTGGCCCAAAGCTCGCTACATGGATCAAAGATGCTTTGTAAAAATATATATATATATCTGAAGTCTGAGTTATTAAGTCCGCAGGGGTGTCTTAACACCTGGTGCCCTAAAGCCAACTGGTTTAGGATCCACCGACCCAACACTCGCTACATAGACGGAAGGTATTGTATATAAATAAATCAAAAATCAAAAATCAAAGAAAAAAAATCAGAAAAATGAGAAAAATTATTCCATTGCTACAAAAAGGTGTGAATTCTGATAAAACTTTAGGAAAAAAATATTACTCTCTTATCAACTGCACTTATGACTGTTGTGGGCAAAAATGAGTTATTTAATATTTTGTTGGCTGTGTATATGGAGAATGGTAAATATAATCGGAGAATTACTTATTCAGTAATTTAGAAAGAAAGAAAAACAACTAGTAACTTGGAGTAGAAATTTCACCTGATTTCACTAACTTCTTTATTCTCTTTTCGCTTGTCTTTTTGCTTTTGTGTGCATTAGTTTCACTATTTTTTACTTTTGTAAAATGTTTGTGGGGTATCATTGCTGTAAACCTTCACGGGACTAAAACTCGTCCACTAGGGACATCTAGGGGTTTAAAGGCTTGTTGCATATGCTAAATGCAACCGTGATCGCTACGAAAGTGGCTCAGTTAAATTTGATTTTAATGATGTTTATGTTATTATACTCTATATTTTTCTCGAGGACTAGCAAAATGTTAGGTTTGGGGGTGTGATGAGTGGTAATTATATCACTATTTCCCACTCATTTAACCTAATATTTTGTATAGTTTCTTGAGTTTTGTGAATAATTTGATGTGTTTTGTGTTATTTTGTAGATAAATAAAGTTTCAGGACATTCTGGAGGTGATTTGGACCAAAACTGTGAAAATTAGAAAAAGGGCATTTTGGTCATTTCACGCGTCGCGACGCGCAAGCTTTTGGCGTCACGATGCCTAATGTGGACCGCGACCATGCTAACGTGTCCGGGTCCACATGTCAGAATCTGAAAAGTTTGACTTTGCTAAAATGCGCAGTGTCACGTGTCACCATCACAGCTGATTTGCTAACGTGCGCCGTGCCACGTGTCATCATCCTACGGTGCCGACAATCACCATTACCACGTGTGCCACGTGTCACTCCACGTCACCGCCAGGTCATCATCCACATCACTAGTTGACTGAGTCAAAGTGCCATGTCACCGCCACGTCATCATCAACCAATCACAGTGTTCCACGTGTCACAATCCTACGGGGCCGACACTCCCTTTCGCCACGTGTCGCCATGTCAGTGCTACGTTAAGCCACGTCAGCATAATAATTGAGCTCTCAGCCGCCTTGCCATGTGTCACCTTATCTCCTTATCCAGAATCACCACGTGTCAGCCCTCAGCATGCCACACCAAAAGAGGCTGGCGTCGCGACGCCAAAGGCCTTGGCGTCGCGACGCTGGAGGCCTATCCGCGCCTATAAATTGAGCTCGAGGTTTTAGTTTCAAATGTACCATTCTCTCTGAATTCTCTGATGTAAATAGGGAGTTCTCTTCTTAGTTTCTTTAAATTAAAGTTTTGTAATTAATTTTAATTACGTTATGTAATAATAGTAATTTACTTTCTTTACTTTTTACAGTTTTTACTATTCACCATTATGAGGTAACTTCCCCCAACTAGGGTGAAAGGTAATTCTTTTACTGTTATTATTTAGATTAATCTCCCTTAAATATAATATGTTCACTATTTAAAATTTGACTTAAAAAGGATACCGCCAGATTGGTCGGTTGGTAATTCATTTTAATCTGGTTTAAACCTGACTAATCAAGGATACCGCCAGATTGGTCGGTTGGTAATTTAAGTTTCTTACCGCCTATATGGCAAGTTTATTTTGATTCCGCCTTTATGGCTGGTTGGACTTAATTCGACTTAATCAGGTTACCGCCTATATGGACGGTTGGTAAAATAATCACAAGTTAATATATTATATTAAGGGAGAAATCTAAATAGTAAATAGTAAAGTTGATCATTTTACCTTAGCATTTTATTTTATTGCAATTAATTTTCAGCTTTTACTTTACCGCATTACTTTTCAGTATTTTTACTTTATGTCTTTTAAAGCCCTAGTTATGTGTCGTAACTAAGTTAGTTATCTGGGGTTGTGATGACTTTTAATATCACCGATTTATAAGGGGTTATTTTATAGTTTGGGTAATTTAAAGGTTACTTATTAAGTCTTAAGCCTAATGCGTTTTGTTAATTGGCCACTAATAGATTGATCTGGTAAATCTAAAATGAACTAGACATAGGGATTTTAGGTTTCAGCCTTAGACTTAATAGCCCACGATCTTCCTTGAGGATATTAACCCTTAATAGATTTCCTTACATGATAGAATATACCTTTCGGGCGGGGTAGCCATAATTGGAACTTAAACTTAATGAATCCAGATAATTTGGTTGACATAGACATATGGTTCAATTGGGTTAAACTGAGTATTTGTGTCTGACCATTGACAAAGGCTTTCTCATAATTTAGTGTTCCAGGTTAGTAAACCGATTTATTTCACAAACATGAAATAAACACTTCATCTTTTAAAAGATATTAGAAAGATTCACAACCCTAGATAGTTTTTAATATTAAATTTTCTTAAACCAACCTTCGTGTAATTTTATTTATTATTTTTTAAATTTAGAATCATCACCATTTCAAATCAATCAATCAACATGTTAGATACTAGTAATCATTTGACCTCATAAAATTAATAGATTAGGTATTAAGTCCTCGTGGGATCGATACTTTTTATACTACTTGACGATACGTGCGCTTGCATTATACGCGTGTGTAAGCACCGGTCAATTATGGATACGAAATTGGATTTCGTGACGGATAAATATTACTTAGAGAGTCCCACTATATGAAGTGTACTCGTTGAGAACTTGGGCAACACTTTATGAATAATACAGATTATTCATAATACTTCACCGAATTAAATGAGTTAATTCGAATCGTTTAAACGGTTAAACGAAAACACATGCGTATGGGCATTTTCGGTCAATCGTAATTATTGTGTATTTGTATTTAATACATAATTTGATTAGATACACATTAATTAATTGTCAAATAAGACTTTGACACATGCAATTAATATATGTATTTGTTATTTAATGTAAATAAAAATACATATATAATAATAATTATATTAATTAATTATTTGGATATTTAAATGTTAAATATTTAAATAATTAAATGATATCTATATTTCATAATTGTTATGTTATATGGCTAATTATTATTGATACATGTGGCATGTTTTAATTAATCTTTAGGTGTGCAAATATGATTTGCTAACATAAATTTTAATTTTAATTTAATGAAATTAAATTGGCAAAAATGATAATAATGCCCTTAAAAGTCGGTCATGGCTTTTTTAAAAGGGGAAAATTTTCTTTTCTTCTTCTTATGGCCTCCATGGCCGAAAACTTCATCTCCAAATACTCTCAAATTGTGCTTGATGATTCAAGGAAGAAAATGGAGAAAATCAAGAAAAGGCTTAAGGAAATTAAGAGATTAGAGGTAATCTTCAATATCCATAAGCTTTAGAAAGCATGTTTCATGTTCTTGATGATCTAGAGACATTCTAGGGTTTCTTCTTTTCTTTAAAATTTGGGGCTTTTTGATTTGGAAGATGAATTGGAAGGCTTTGTGCATGTGTGAAGTGATATTGAATGATATTATTGTAATAATTTTTAATTTAATCATTTGATGATATGTTGCCATTCTAGAGTGTTATGATCACTCTTGTAATACCTAGAATTGTTATTAGGTACTTCATTGGTGGTGACTTGGATTGGTATTGTGATTAATTTGATTAATGTTGGAAACGTTGGATTAAAGCATGAAAAATTGATAATTTTTGCTTCTGGATCAGATCTGGAAATACTGTTCATATGGTGATGAAAGTTATGTCATATAAATGTGTTGGATGTGTATTGGGTGTTAGCATAATTTCCGAAAATTGTTTCGGAGTGAAAACGGTGAAAAACCGCGTTACCGGGTGACTTTTGAGCCAACCAAGTGACAACTGCCCAAACAGTGAATTGGTCACTGTTCAGGTAATGCATGAACTGCCCAAGCACCATCGGGGTTGTTGGGTAGCCCTCGCATGTGTTGGCTGGTCGGTTCGACCATAAACGTGTTTTATGCTATTTTGCGGAAAAATATTTCCGTAAAAATTTTACGATGTTTTCATTGTTAATTATGTCGTTATATGATATCGAATAAATATGTTTAGGTGAAATATGAATGAATTATTCATATTAGATATTGAATAATTTATTCGGTAATTTAAAAAGTTTTAAAATTACGATTTCACCCGAACCGCGAGCTTCAGTTGCACCCGCCCCAAAACCCCAACAAAAATGGTATCAGAGCAGGTCTGATCCTTCATCCATTACATTAGTCATGCTTGATATATGATATATAATATACTTTTGATGTTTGCACATGCTTGTAATTTAGATATTTCTTGACTTTTCGGTTCTACGCTAGCGGGAAACGTAACAAAAATTTAATGGTTATGTTAAGTTATGTTTTCTAAGGTAAAATTGAATTGTTTATAAATTGATCTAGATTATAATTCTGCATTTGATGTAGAGTTAAGCTTTCTTGAGGAATATCACCGCTTAAATAAGAGAGTAAAGTGACATGTATTGGATGCATGTTTCTTGATACGTCTTGTCAATACGGTTTATGGGTATCTTTCTATGGCTGCATCCGAGAAAGTGCCAAAGCAGTGAGGGTGTAGTTGATAGAATTTTATCCATACTGGATGTATATTTGATACTAGACAAATTCAAGTGAAAGTGAAAATCCTGAACGTGCTGAAGTTGTCAGGACTACATCGGTAGCTTGAGTTTGTCATTGGCAAGTGAAGATGCCAAAGCTGTCATAACGAGAACAGTCATGACCAAAATCTGGAGTCACATTGAGTGTGATTGACAATGAGTTGTCTACCTAATGAATATACGTATGTGAGATCGTGCCAAAGTTGTGAGTTAAAATATATTCATGGGGTCCACCTCTCACTATGGAATTCGATTTAATTATTGAATTCCCGTTTTCCGTTGGGGATTACGGTATTACGTAAAGTAGTGGGTGACATTGCTGGGTTAAAAATGGATAACTAAAGCAGTGTGTAATTTTATGGAAATTGTTGCTTTTGTTTTCCCTTTAATCTATATTGTTAATAGAATTTAAACTTCTAATCCACTGCATGCATATTATTTGAATATGTTTTCTGACTTCTCTTATGGTTGCGCATTTCTAGAATAGGTTCTAAAATGTAAGTAGACTTGGATACTGTTAGATTAGTCAAAACCATCAGGAACTGTTGTTCTGATTTTCTTGAAAATCAAGATGGTTAGTGACTTAGTTACTAAGTCATGATAAATAATCTAAATATATATCTGTTTTAGGATATAATTGTCTAGAAAGAATAGTTTCTTGTGCAGTAAGAATTGACGTGAATTAGTTCATGTCTCGAGATTCTTGACTGGCATTAAGAAAACTCCATTAGGTATTTATTTATCTTATAATGATGTTTCTTGGCTTGAGTGACTTTTAGAAGTCATGTGTTTGACACAGTTTGCTAATCAATTATTTATAATTGTTGTGAATAATTGAAAGTAAATTATAAAGCTAAAAAAATGAGATGTGTATAGTTGTGTATAGAGAATATCGATTCTCACAATACGACAACTATAGGTATTGGATACCAGATCTCCCATATAGTTATTTAAAATATTATTTAATGATTATTTTGATATTTGATATCAGAACTTGCGGCTATTAGATAATTACTTGTTCTTTATAAACAATTGTTACATATTTTAATATGACTAGTAGTGTCATTGATGAAGAAGATAAACATTAAGAAATATATTTGGTTAACTAAATAACTTAGATCAGTGCTTTATGAGATTTTATCACATAAGCATTAGATGCTTATTTCGTGTGGTAAAGGATGGTCTGATACGAGATCACACCATATATCGTTATCTATTTAATGAATATTTTATTTAGGATGTGATTAAATTTCATTTAACCAATGATCATCATTGGACCACAGATTTATTAAACTAATACTTTGGAAGTATGTAGTTTAATGAATTAGAAATTGCCTTAGATAGTTTTCTTTACTTCGTAACTTAGTTAATGAATTGTCATTACTTAGTTACGTGTTTCCTAAAGAATATATATTGAAAGTCTTGAATGGTTCGAGAACTTTCAATATCTTTCTGATGAAACGCGGATATAATATTTTGAATGATTCAAAGATATTCTATTTGAAGTGTTGAAAACTATATTTTAAAATTCATCGTGAGTCTTTGAATTGTTCAAAGATGTTTGATATGATCAAAGATATGAATTTATGGTAATTTTTTCTAAAGTTATTTAATGAATGTGATTCTTACTCAATATTATTCTTCTACGATTCCATCGTGATGAAATTGGTTAGTGGGATAAATCGAATGATTTGATTCGTTTGATATTGAGTGTTACCGAATTAGTTTTCAATACTCTTGGGGATATGCTCCAGTAACACTAATTCATTATTTTAATTGATGTTCCATTAGTTTCTACAGTTACATATATGATATGTATAAGTATAAAATTCGAATCTTGAAAAGTTTGAGATTTGAATCTTTCTTTTGTATAATAGTTATATAATTGAAAGTACTTGCGCCTTGGAGGTAAAAGTAAAAGTTTATCATTTATTCTATTTAATAGAATATTGTATTCTAATTTGATAGAATATCTTTTCTACGATCCAGAGTAATAAAATTGTTTTATTACTTGGTGTGTAGCATCAGATGTTGATAATTCTAGAAAAGACTTGACTTATTGAAGTCAAATGTGAGAATGATAAACTATAAATGGAACTGCATAATTAATAAGATGAAAAGACTCTTAGACATATTCCATATAAGTCTAATAGGATGTCAGAATCATTTGTAAAGTATTTGATACTTAATGTTTCTGTTGTTTTCTTATCGAAGAAAATTTTCCTATAACTTATAGTGGGAGCGATATTGGATATCGATTCTGGATTTAGCATTAAACCATAGATCTAAGATTGTTCATAGCTTACTACGATCAAGTTTTGAACTTGATTGAGCTTTCGTTATGAATTGTTCATAAAATGTGCAAATAATTTGCTCAGTAAAAGCAAAGTGAGCTTATTAAAGGTTTAACCTTTATAGTATGACAATGAGAAAGGTTATACTCAGTAATCTATTGTAGATTCTAAGGAAACTTGTCTCTAGTCATACTAATTGAACAATTAAAGATCTGTTGGTTAATGTTGATATTAAACTATGTATTTTAGCTAAGAATGCAAAGTGGCGTTCCTGAATGGTTTCTTCAAATGAGAAATCCGTTGTGGTTTCTTTGTTTGAAGAGTTCATTCTAGAATGACCCTAGAGTTTGTATTCTGCTAAGATCATAGTTTGATATACTAACCTATAGAGACTATTGTAGACTCAAATAAGCTTTCTGGAAATATGTGTTCTCTAATTTTGATACAGTCAGATTGTCTAATTTTATCAAAGCATAGAGAATACATATGTAATAGTAGGGTCAGTGGGAGCGTACAAATTTCTTTCTAGTGTTGTATATCCTAACGATATTATAATTATTAATATAATAATGAAATGTTTGTAAGGTAAAGGTTTACCTAAGTCTTCTTTTCTCCGTGATAGTAGTGGGAGTAGTCTATGTTATATATGATATAAAGTTTCATATATGATATAAAACAAGAGACTTGTGAGATACTCTCATTAGTCGTGCATTAGATATGATCTAATAAAGGACATAACAAGACTATCTGTGTGACATTTAGTATAACTGTTTGACAGTTAGTGTGTCTCTTGTATATAATATTAATCTTTCGTAAATGATGATTCATTTGTCGAAAGAGAAATTGATTAGAACGTCTAGTCAATCTTATTCATTATAGGATTATGGCATAATGAATACTATATTATGTGCGATTAAAGATATCGATTTAATCGTAATTGTTACGAATTATTTTGATACCATGTAGACCATAGGATGTGTCTTGAAACATGTTATTTGTTGTCTTTGAGATATTAAGAACAAATTTCTTATTCATGGAGAATATAATCAGAAACCATTAGGGTCAGATGGTCTATGTCATATAAATTCAGAAAAGATGCAGTGAGAGTGTCACAGTTGATTCTACTATATGAGTGGAATTTGTTGCAACTTATGAAGTATTGACTTATGAGTTGCATAGTGACCATATAAATTAGAAGTTTGATATTAGTGTTGTGCTTGTGGTTGTCTGTATAGTATTTTGGACTTGATCCCAAAATACTTGGACAACTAAGTAGCTGTAGCACAATATTGATGTAGCATATAAGACATATTGATGTATGATTTAGGTTTTACAAAATATTAATGATGCGGCCCAAGGGAAACATTTGGGATTGTTTGACAAACTCAAAATTTAATAGCGGACCTACTCGCTTAGGTCTACCTCTTGAGTGTTAGGTGAGCTCTTGGGGGCCATGCGTATGTGATACACATTTAGATGTGTATATGATACTATGGATTGGCACTAGAGCAAGTGGGAGAAATTGATAGGGTTGGTGCTCGGATATTTATGTCCGATTCATGAATACGAACAATTTAATTTCATAATATTACATAATAGATGGTAGCACCTCTTGTCTTTTATATACATATTCGATCTAATTGTGATTAGATATCTAATTATGATTAGATTGAAACTAAATCTGATTTAGTGATACGTGTATATTAGACAAATACCCTATGATTTACAACATAGTGCGTAGTTACAACGTAGTTTGTAATAGACATTGGGAAACGTCGCTATAAGTTGTATATCCTTAAATAAAGTTCCTGGTCAAGATTTACTAACACGGGTCGGTTAGTAAAATCCGCTGAGACCAGTATATGTCGTATATTTTGACTTGGTCCGATGGTTTATCCCAATGAACCATGAGTCTCAGGAGACTTGTATAGACATGTAGGTGTTTATTTGATAAACACTGAATGACTCACTGAAGATTTCCTAATAGATGGTACACCAATGTCAATAGGAATCTTCTTGAGTTGAGCGAGAATAGTGGTCCTTCGACTTGAGATACCACAATGGATATATGAGTTATCCTCCATACTTTGATGGCAGTCACGTCACCGATCTATTTAGATCAGACCTACGCTTGTTCTTTGGGTGTGGACTAATGCTAATGATATCCAGTGCCTATCAAGATAGAATCCCCAGTCCTGTGTACAGGGCATAGGTATCCTACACGTGTTTGCGATCTAGTAAATCCATGGCCGTGGTATAACTTCGGAAGCAAGTTCCGAGTGTTATTTAGAGATCGTAAATTTGAAAGTCGACTATATTATATCATAAGGATTTGACGTTCTAATCTATATCCCGAGTATAATATGGATAGCCTGTGACTAAGGGATTATACGTATGCAATGACCTCGACTTGCATAGTTTAGTGAGATTATCTGTGGTCGTCATAATTCATCAGTGGGTGGATTATGGACACGAAATTAGATTCCGTGACGGATAAACCTAAACTTAGAGAGTCCCACTATATGAAGTGTACTCATTGAGCACTTGGGAAACAGTTTATGAATAATACAGATTATTCATAATACTTCACCGGATTAAATGAGTTAATTCGAATCGTTTAAACGGTTAAACAACAACACATGCGTAGGGGCATTTTTGGTCAATCGTAATTATTGTGTATTTGTATTTGATACATAATTTGATTAGATACACATTAATTAATTCTAAAATAAGACTTTGACACATGCCATTAATATATGTATTTGTTATTTAATGTAAATAAAAATACATATATAATAATAATTATATTAATTAATTATTTGGATATTTAAATGTTAAATATTTAAATAATTAAATGATATCTATATTTCATAATTGTTATGTTATATGGCTAATTATTATTAAAACATGTGGCATGTTTTAATTAATCTTTAGGTGTGCAAATATAATTTGCTAACATAAAGTTTAATTTTAATTTAATGAAATTAAATTGGCAAAAATGATAATAATGCCCTTAAAAGTCGATCATGGCTTTTTTAAAAGGGGAAAATTTTCTTTTCTTCTTCTTATGGCCTCCATGGCCGAAAAATTCATCTCCAAATACTCTCAAATTATGATTGATGATTCAAGGACGAAAAGGAAGAAAATCAAGAAAAAGGTTTAAGGAAATTAAGAGATTCGAGGTAATCTTCAATATCCCTAAGCTTTAGAAAGCATGTTTCATGTTCTTGATGATCTAGAGACATTCTAGGGTTTCTTATTTTCTTTAAAATTTGGGGATTTTTGATTTGGAAGATAAATTGGAAGGCTTTGTGCATGTGTGAAGTGATATTGAATGATATTGTTGTAATAATTATTCAATTTGATCATTTGATGATATGTTGCCATTCTAGAGTGTTATGACCACTCTTGTAATGCCTAGAATTTTTCTTGGGTACTTCATTGGTGGTGACTTGGATTGGTGTTGTGATTAATTTGATTAATGTTGGAAAAGTTGGATTAAAGCATGAAAAATTGATAATTTTTTGCTTTCGGATCAGATCTGGAAATACTGTTCATATGGTGATGAAAATTATGTCATATAAATGTGTTGGATGTGTATTAGGTGTTAGCATAATTTTCGAAAATTGTTTCGAAGTGAAAATGGCGAAAACGGCATTACCGGGTGACTTTTGAGCCAACCTGGTGACAGCTATCTAAACAGTGAATTGGTCACTACTCAGGCAGCGCATGAACTTCCCAAGCACCATCGGGGTTGACCTGGGCAGCCCTCGTATATGTTGGTTGGTCAGTTTGGCCATAAACGTGTTTTATGTTATTTTACGGAAAAACGTTTCCGTAAAAATTTTGTGATGTTTTCATTGTTAATTATATCGTTGTATGATATCGAATAAAAATGTTTAGGTGAAATATGAATGAATTATTCATATTGGATATTGAATAATTTATTCGGTAATTCAAAAAGTTTTAAAATTATGATTTCACCCGAACCGCGAGCTTCCGCTGCGCCCGCCCCAAAACCCCAACACATCTAACAAAGGAATATTGAATTTTACCTGTTTGAATATTTCATATATCTCTGGGGAATGGTTCATTTTTTTAATGCCTGGGGAAATAGAGGTGCATGAGAGAAATTGTTATCATCAACGACGGGTAATGGTTCATCAACCATTTCCTTACCCTCTGAATCTAATTTATTTCCAGCTTCGCTAGGTTCAAGAATTGGTCTGTGGATAACCTTACCACTTGGAAGAGTAATAACCGATTTGACATGGTCTTTATGTTGACTTCCAGAACTACCCTTGTGAGGGTTTTGATGACTCTTGGGATTTGGTTGTGGTTGTGCAGGAAACTTTCTTTTCTCATTAATGGTCAATTCAGATGTGATTTTGGAGAAAGTACCTTTCAGATCAATCAATGTTTGCACATTTTAGTTATTGAT
Source organism: Zanthoxylum bungeanum (assembly GCA_019454045.1). Lineage (NCBI taxonomy): Eukaryota > Viridiplantae > Streptophyta > Magnoliopsida > Sapindales > Rutaceae > Zanthoxylum > Zanthoxylum bungeanum. The sequence goes on from SKCR01028325.1 coordinate 28,436, forward strand.
GACTTCTTATTTCTCAATGAATGCATGTAAGGTATCCTCAATGATTTCCTTAGGTGGTGGGACATATGGTGCATAATTCTGGGAATTTCGGAAATTCTGATGTACTTGAGGAGGTTGTTGCGATGGTTGTGCTTGGTTATCATTCCTCCAATTGAAGTTTGGATGGTTTCTCCAACTAGAATTGTAGGTTTGGGAGTATCGATTTGGATTTGGTCTATTGAAAGTGTTTATGGAACTGACTTGGTCATGAAGACATTCTTGCAAGGTTGGTAAGGTTGGGCAAACTTGTGTGACATGTTTATTTGAATTACAAATTTGACAAGTGACTTCTCGAATTGACTTGACATGATCATTTTTCCTCATTTCTAATGCCTCGAATTTTTTAGCTAGAGATGCATATTTAGCAGAAAGGTCATGGTCTTCTCTAAGGTTAAACATACCTCTACCAAATGGCTGTGGTTTTACAGATGACTCATAAGTGCCCGTTATGTCCCATTAGTTTGCATTCTCTGCTATGTGTTTGTAACATCCCCAATCCAGGATTGTTACCGGCAGGTGACAGATTCCACTGCCACCTAAGCCTCTGACTGAAACTGGAATGCAGTCATTCTATTCACATAATCTTCCCATATAATTATTTAACAGTACACACAACAAAACACATTAACCGTACATACATAGACTATACAACACTGAAACAAAAAAAAAACTATATTCTATATGAATGTAGATATGATATGATGGACCCACACAACTAGTGACTGCAGTGCTGCTCCTGTCCCAGGTCCATGTCTTCCAAAAGATAGCCTTGGCTCACCAGCAGAGAAGTCCTGCAAAATATGGAGTGGGTAAGTCCTAATGAACTCAGTGAGTGGAGGTATAAAACATAAACGAACAGTATTAGAAAATACTCTTAATCAATATAATAACTTTCCAAGTTCACAATACTTAAATCCAAGTTTTTCTTTCAAAACTTTTGTAAAATAGTTATGAAAACATCATCTGAAATACCATTTGTCAACTTGTACATAATCATGTGGCCTTGGGGTGTTGTACACAACGTCCCCGAAGCCACTAACCAGAAAACAATGGTGTCATCAGTGCCACCAACCTATCCCTAAAATCTGGGCCTAGGGGCATCGCTATCCCACTAGCCCAATACCCATGACCTATGGGCATCAATCATCCCTAGTCATGTATCCCGTGTGCACACTAGTTACCGCTATCTGTCAATTCCAAATCTGAGTCAAGTTATAACTGAGGTAGGATTTTCCCTCATGCCTCCAAAATCATAAAATCATATCTTGAAATCATTTTCATCATAAAAGCAATTATCATGAACCAAGCTTTATCAAAAGCTTAAATCATATATCTCATTCGTATGAAATCATCATTTCAAGTAAAATCAATTAAATCAACAATTTGTAAAATCATATCGGAAATCACAATTAAAATTCTTAAATAAGTACTCCACTCACAGTGCTACAACAAGTCGAGTACGGTATGCGGCGTAGGTGATCTACGAGTATCTCGACGTTGATCTAAGGCCAAAGAAATCTAGAGTTCCTTGTAATGATTTGCAAAGTATATACAATACATGATTGTTGTCCTAAGTTTATGACATAGCTTACAATGTGACTACACACCTATATAAAACCCTTAGAGTACCCCCAACATCTTAGGATAAAATTGGAATCAACAAAATTAAACTTGAAAATTCGGTCAAGCATCGCGACGCTCACCCAAACAGGTGAGGCAGTAAGTCTCCTCTATTTCTGTATCGCGACGCTGAGGGTTGGGCGTCGCGACGCTGTGAAGAAAAATTGAGGCAGTAAGTCCTTTTTGTTTTGCACGTCGTGACGCTCAACGCCCAGAATCACCCAGACAACAAATTCCGAGAACGCGCCGCGACGTCAGGGTGGGCGCGTCGCGGCGCTCGGCCAATTTCGACACTTGAATTCAGCTTCACTTTCACACACCAATTCTATAACACTATACACACCTAAACCATAACAAATACACAACATATCATCAATTACCCCCTTTAGCACCATCACATAACCATTTATGATCCCCTATCTTAGCTTCTCACTTATGGATTTCAAAAATTGGGAAATTCCACAAATCTCCAATTCCTCAACTCAAAACCATGAATTCATCATTAAACTCAACCAATAACATTCTTCAAGCATCAAACCATCAAAACCTAGTATTCAAGATTTTGGTTTAATAATTCTCACTTTGAATCAAATTGTTTCTTCACAAATAGAATTCTCTAAGCTTCCTTTCATCATTTCTAGGCTTGCATGTGGCTTTGGAGTACTTGACTTTAAGTAGAAATGGTGAGGAAATTCTGAAATCTTGGATGTGGAATAGGCTTGATGAATAAAGAAGGAGAGAATAGAAGAAACGTATGTGTGTGTGTTTTTGGGGGAAATTTGGCTTTTTCCTTCTTTATATACTTCTTGCCTTTTATACTTATGATACATATTCTTGACATTTGGTAATAATGCTTAACAAATGGCAGTAAGCTTTAGCATTGATAAACATTTACTAGATATAATGGCATTGGTCCCAGTCTCACAGTTCTTACTGGACCCTAATGAATCAACCAAGGCATTATAAACATTACTACTATAATCGGGCCTTTTTTTCATCTCCAAATTTATTCACTACCGCTCGTGGAAAAATTTTATTCCTAACGCAAATTACTAGTCCAATCGGTGATGAGATTTTGAGTCATTACAAATTCTCCCCCCTTAAAATGATTCTTCGTCGAATTAAAATGTTTAGAAGTATAATACATACCTTATTCTGCGAATAGATGTGGATATTGCTATTTCATTAAAGCTTCTGGTTCCCACGTCGTCTCTTGACCCTTGTGGTGCTGCCAAACCACCTTAACCGAGGGAATCCACCTAGATCGCAACTTTTTTTTTTTTTTTTTTTTTGGAAAAGTTACAAGTATATTCCAAAAGGTGTTTTGTGTACAGAGTACAAGGGGCATCCCCCAGGAAAGTGCAATAAGCACATACAATGAACCAAATACATGGGAGTGCTACAAGCACATACAAAGAAACAAAGTTTCAATAAACCAAATATATGGCCCGAGACTACAGCAAATTCACAAATAGCGAACTGCCATTATATTATGTCAGCACTCAGCCAAAATCATCAGTCAACCCAAGAGTCAACAGCCCAAAAGCGAGCCCACAAACCATGCGCAAAACCGGCCAAGTTGCCTTAACCAGTACACAATATTCAGCTCAAGCAGCGCACGTCTAGCGCATCATGTTCAGTCAACCCAATGGAAGAGAAAACGGACTTCAAACAAGCCCAACACAACCTTCAAGCAAACGGCATCCCATGTCTGCCAAGCATATTCGGGCCTTTTCAAGCCCAAACCCATTAATTCTTTAAAAACGTTCACATGCCAGCACATAGGCAGATCCAGAAGACAATTCCACAAATGTTGATTCAAGAAGGTTAGACGCCTCCTTGTAGCCGGTCCAAATTGGCCCATACCAAGAATGGAAGTCTCCAAATCACAGCCCACTTTCCAGCCCAAAAGGACGCATAATCCACGTGCCTTTAATACAAGCAGCCCACAAGCTGGCTACATTGCATAACAGGCCACGATCAGCCCATACACTACAAGAGCCCAATCAACATGGCCCATTCAGCCATCCGAAGTAGCCGAAGTCGTGGTTGAATCAAAACCCTATCCTGTCTTATGAGCAAACAGGCCACGGAGCAGCCGGCCCAGTAAAGTCAGAGTGACTTAACTCAGCCCACACCACAATTTGCACGCTGAGTTAAGGAGCCCACGTAGCCCTTTGCCAATCATTCCAAAAAACGCCCATTGTAGCCCACTCGATTGAGTTAACAGGCCCAACCAAATCAGACCTTTTTGCAAGACTCATTCCAAATTGAAAACCTCCCATCCTTATGAGCATGTGATAGAACCATACAGCAGTGTATCCCTATTTTTGCCACTGTCGACCAAACTAGTAGAGTCTGTGTCATCTCAATACCTGCACACTCGAAAAGAGCGAATCTCAAAATTATGACGAGATTTTACCTCAGACAAACCTACAATTTCTTCGTACTTCCTGGCTCCCCTTCCAGTACTATACGCTACTGCTCGTAAAATTTGTCAATGTGAAGTTGCTACATCGCCATCTCTCCTGAAATCGACCCTAACCAAGAATGTCGATGGTCGTAGAAACAGCCCTATGAGAAAGCCGTGATTTTACCCAACCTATTAGAGTCCCAAAGTTTCTTCACACATTGAGGCCCTCTCCACCCCAATGTGCGCTACTGTCCTCAGGCACAATCAGGAACGGATTGCTACAACGTTCTCCCATAAGAGTCCCCTACTACTAATCACGGCTCCAAGACAACACTTCCTTCAATAAGTCTGGCAACAGTGGAATAGAATGAGGCCACAACCATATAGAGGTCCAATCCACAGAAACTCACTACCCACCATGCAAGGGATCAAAAAAAAAAATAAGGCATAACCTCCAGAAGAGCAAGACGCCTATAACCATGCTCAATCATTTAGCCAATACACATGAACAAGATTTTTCCCTAAATATTATCCTGCTATGTTTCTCCACATCACATGGTGGCCCCTTCCATATGAATGTTACTGTTCACAGCCAGGATACTTTTCAGGGATGCTACATCGCCAAGGCATTAGACAATGATGGAGGGGTGGCTAGTACGCAAAATGACCTCCGAGAAGTTATAACCTATTTGAATTCAATCACCCAATCTAGTCAATTCAACACCAAGCTTGACAAATGAAACGTGATTTTACCCAACATAGACCAGCCATGTTTCTTCGTAACTCGTACGCTACTGCTCACGGCTTGGCTAATAAAGGGCTGCTACTGCGCTCAAGTGAGGCTGGCGTTGGCAGAAGTACTAGGCATTACGATGCTCAAGACACTAATCTGGAAGTGCTGATGATGCGATCTGCCTCTCCTACTAACCAACTCCAAAGATTTCTTCACTAAGCTCAAGTAAAGCATAGTGCTACTGTTCAAAGGAAAGCTTCGGAAAGAGGTGCTACAGCTACCAATCATCACTACCAGGCAGAAACTAAAGCATCAGACCCCTCCTTACCGCACTTGCCGAGATAGTGAGTTAATTCAGGTTTAAAATCGCCTAACAAGGTAAGCGATATCCAAATTGCTTTCATGAAATGAAGTAATTATGAACAAAGGCCCAATCCAGATGGTGTATGAATCTTAGTCCAGACAAGCAAGCCCCCTGGAGCCGAATATCATCCAAAACCAAACATCAAATCCTTACCGAGTTGTGTGAATGACGCGATGAACCTCCATATGCAGCCGTGAAAGCTACAGATAAAAGCATTACAGCAGCTAAACCACAACGCCAGCAGGGGCCGAGTGAAGCTCAGATTTCCCTAAAGGGAATGAGCGATCTGCCTGCAAAGATTTCCAAGATTTGCTTGAGTTTCCAAGAAATAACGAGAGTCAGCCAGCAGTTTAGGCCCAACTCCAGCCCAACTTGAAAACCCGGCCCAATCTGGCCTAAGTGCCGCACGCAGTGTCCCTCTAAATCGCCTCTCCAAACTCAGCTAATCACCCATTTGCATGAACCATGCGATGATCAGGCCCACGGGCCCATAACATCAAGCCCAATAAACCCATCAAGGTAAACAACTCACCGAATGCAACAATTACTCAAAACCGCCAATCCTATCACGTGAAAATTTAAAAAAATCACGTGACAAATCCGTGAGCGGCTAAAACAGGCCCAATTTCGGCCCAAGTTCCAACCAATGAATACCAAAGTTCAGCCTTAATTCCAGCCCATGAAAATCAAATCAACAGGCCTCACAAACAAAAATTTTCACCGAGTTAACTCAAAATCAGATCAAACACAGGAATAACGAAGAACCTGATGAAGATAGTGAAGAACACACCAGATCAAATTCCCCAAATCCTGAAATTGATCACCAAAAACCGTCCAAATTTGAAAATAAAAACCAGATCTGGCCATGATGAAATCCCTAAGGAAATCAATTAAATCGCAAACTCAAATTTGCCCATTCGCAGTTCCCCAATTCTGGAAAATTGGATGTTCAGCGAGGAATCTATCAGAATTGAATCTGGGCCTAAATGCATCCAGATTCATGCACGTGACATTACAGCCTCACGTGACAAACAACAATTTTCCAAGATTTAGCCCAAACAAAGATCAAACCAAGGAATTTGGAAGAACATGATGAAGAGTTGAAGAAGGTCAACGCAAGTCAACACGGTCCAAACCTCAATTTCTGATCTTCAAATCAAAGGAAAACAGCCTCTAGCTGGCCGAATCAAAAGATCACACAAATCCACCATGAATTCATCAAGAAACAGAATGGATTACAGCAATCGGTGGGGGGAGTTCGTCAAACTCAATCTCTCCTTCCTCAATCTCCAACTCAATTCCCCAAGATCCGAATTAATTACGAAAATGATGAAGGAATCGGTGAAATTATACTTCAAAAAAAGGATTAATTACAAATCACACACTTTGTTGACTCGGAAATCCGAGGATCACACAACAATGGCATGAATTGGTAGAAATTCCCAAAATGGAGTTGAGAGGATTTGAAGAGAGAGAAAGTTTGGAGAGAGAAAAAAATTGACCAAATGAACTCAACTTTCTTGTTTCTTTGTCCACTATAGCTATTGGATGTTCCAAATAGGAGAGATCTTGACAAATATCAACTGTCTGAGGTTCTAGAACATGAGATTCATCGTATAAGTATTTATGTAGCATAGATACATGAAACACCGAATGTATCTTATCCATACCAGGTGGAAGTGCTAACTCATAAGCTTTACCTCCAACTCTTCGTAGTATCTGAAATGGCCTAATATACATAGGGCTAAGCTTACCTATTTTACCAAATCTCATAACTCTCTTAAAATGAGATACCTTTAAGAACACCGAGTCACCCACTTGAAACTCCAAATCTTTTCTCCGGTGATCTGCATAACTTTTCTGGTGACTTTGAGCTATTTTAATCATTTATCTAATTAACTTCACCTTTTCTACCCCATCTTGTACCAAATCAGGTCCAAGCAACTTTTGTTCCCCAGTTTCAAACCATCCCACTGGGGACCTACATTTCGACCATACAAGGCTTCGAAAGAAGCTATTTGGATGCTTGCCTGGTAGCTGTTGTTAGACCCGGCCGGCGGTTCGGTTCCGGTTCAGAATCGAACCGAACCGGCCGGTTTCCGGTTCCACAAGTGTCGAATCAGAAACCGAACCGGTTAATTCCGGTTCGGTTCCGGTTCCACACTTAAGTGGAACCAGAACCGTAAACCGAACCGGTCGGTTCCGGTTCGGTTACGGTTCCCCTTTCGGTTTTTTTTTTAATTTTAATAATAAATTTTAAAAAATAGAAAAATTCTATAATCGTAATGTTTTTCAAACCATCACATCATTTTTATAGAATCATTTTTTATAAAATTATTTTAACATAGAATCTTTTTTATAGCCAACTCTTGGCTAGTGCTTTCTTCATATAAGCGATGTGGGATATTTGTTATTTGGCTATTGTGTCCCACATCGCTTATATGAAGAAGTCAATAACCAAGAGTTGGTTATAAAAAGGATGTGGAGATTCATGTTTTAGTAATGCAATTTTAAACCTCATTATTATCAATAAAAAAAATTGAGATTTTCTTGTAAAAAAAAAAGTTAATTTTTTTTCGGTTCCAACTGGAACCGTACGGTTGAGGGTGAAAAGTTGGTTCGTTCTGATTGGTTCGTTCTGATTGACCATCCGTTTGAGGGTGAAAAGTTGTACTAAAACGTAACTGCGAACCCAAGGCTTCTTGAAATGACAACCAAAACTTGGATGTAAACTGAGATTAGTGATCGAAGATTATTGAGACGGGCATTCCATGCAATGTCATTATCTTATCTAAATATAGCCTGGCATACTGAGCTGCTGAATAATTAGTCTTTACGGGCAGAGAATACGCATTTCATCAACCTGTCTATAATCACGTACGAGGAAGCCCAACTACAAAATCCATAGTAATCTTCTCCCATTTCCATTCAGGAACATCCAAACTTTGAAGTTTCCCTGCTGTTCTCTGATGCTCTGTTTTAACTTGCTGACAAGTGAGGCATTTTGCTACAAACTCCATTACATCTCTTTTCATACCATCCCACCAATAGAGATATTTTAGATCTCGGTACATCTTAGTAATTCCAGGATGTATAGTATAGGATGAGGTGTAGGCTTTCTTTAACAAAGAGTGTCTCAACTCAGGAATTGGAGGAACATCAATTCTACCTTATTTTCTCATGAGATTTTCACTGTTTACATAATACTCATCATCCACACCTTGCTTTAATTTATCTCTAATCCGTTGGATTTGAATGTTTGTTTCCTGAGCAGTTCTAATTTCATCCATCAGTGTAGATCGGACCTGAATCTGTGCCAGCAATGCTCCATGCTTTTTTACCAAAAAGCTTGCTCCATCTAAAATACATTTTTGCATCTGTCTGGCTGGTTGCCACCTTTCAATTGGTAAATGAACTAAACTCCCCATGAATTTCTTGCTTAAGGCATCAGCTACAACATTAGCCTTACCAGGATGATACTGGATTGAACAGTCATAATTCTTCAATAACTCAATCCATCGTCTCTGCCTCAAATTAAGATCATTTTGACTATGAATGTACTTGAGACTTTTGTGGTCAGTAAAAATCTCAAACCTTTCACCATATAGGTAGTGTCGCTATATCTTCAAGGTGAAAATTATTGATGCTATCTCCAAGTCATGGATGGGATAATTTTGTTCATAAGGTTTTAGTTGCCTAGAAACATAGGCAATAACCTCTCATTTTTACATCAACACACATCCCAATCCCACTCTAGAAACATCATAATATACCGTAAACCCTCCAGACCCTGTAGGTAAAGCTAGAACATGGGCAATAGTCAACCGTTGTTTAAGCGCTTGGAAACTCCTTTCACAGGCATCTGACCACTCATACTTCATATTTTTCTGCATCAACCAAGTTAATGGAGTAGCTATTCTAGAGAAGTTTTCCACGAGTCTTCGGTAGTATCCTGCTAAAGCTAGGAAACTATGAATCTCTTCCACGTTAGCAGTCCTATGCCACTTTTGAATAGCTTGAATTTTCTGGGAATCACACCAATTCCTTCTTTTGACATCACATGCCTCAGAAACACTACTATGGACAACTAAAATTCATATTTAGAGAACTTAACAAACAACTTATGCTCTTTTAATGTCTGTAGCACCTGATGTAAGTTTTCTGCGTGTTCATGTTCACTTCTTGAGTACACCATAATATCATCAATGAAGACTATCAAAAATCGATCTAAAAATGGTCTGAATACCATATTCATTAAATCCATAAAAGTTGCAGGGGCGTTAGTCAAGCCAAATGACATTACCAAGAACTCGTAATTCCCATATCTAGTCGAAAAGGCTGTCTTCGGAACATCGTTTTCCCTAAATTTCAACTGATGATATCCCGATCGAAGATCTATTTTTGAAAAACACCGTGCTCCCTGAAGTTGATCAAATAAATCATCAATCCTCAATAATGGGTATTTATTCTTAATTGTCACCTTATTTAACTGCCGATAATCTATACTCAATCGGAATATCCCATCATTCATCTTTACAAATAACATTGGGGCACCCCATGGAGACATACTGGGACGAATAAAGACTTTATCTAGCAAATCTTGCAACTGTACTTTCAATTCCTTGAGTTCTGCAGGAGCCATCCTATATAGAGGAATCGATATGGGTTGCGTACCTGGAATTATATCTATGCAAAACTCAATTTCTCTATCCTGTGGTAATCCTGTCAACCCATTTAGGAAAACATCAAGGTACTCCCTTACTACCGGAATCTGATCAATTCCTTTTTCTTCCACTCTACTATCCGCCACATAAGTTAGGTATCCCATATTGTTCTTACGATTAAGCTGGTATGCCTGTATTTCTGATATCAAATTATGGGGTACTACACTCCTATCCTCTTGGTAAACTCTAGCTGGCTGATCGGGGAGGTGCAAGGTAACATTATTCTTCCGGCAATCTACCACCGCGTTATACATAGCTAACCAATCCATACCCAAGATAACATCAAACTCTAAAATGATTAACACCACTAAATCAACATAATATGCGTGCCCATCAATCTCAACTAGGTAAGCATTCACTCTCTGTGTAGCCTTTATGGGCTTTTCCACTGATTCAGCTATAACGATGGGCGAATCTAATGTCTCTACATCTCTACCCAGGTAGGTCATAAAGTACGGTGAGATAAATGAGTGAGTAGCTCCCGAATCAAATAGTACTATAGTATTTACTGAACTAATTGGCAATGTACCTGTAACAACTGCATTAGATGCCTGTGCATCATGAGGTGTGAGGGTATATACTCTACCCCGCGCCCTGTTGGTGAAGGCATGTCCTTGGTCACCCACTGACTGTCCCATACCTCCAACCGCATGTCCTCTAACTACAGATCTCTGCTCTCCTCCTCCCACACTCCTGATGGGTTGTGGTTGAGGTGCTGCTGAAGTGGCACGAAAAAATGACAACTGGTCTACAGGTACTGGGCAATCCCTATTTAGATGACCCATTTATCCACATCGATAACAATTTGGCGACCGGTCCATGGGTACTGGGTAATCCCTTTTTAGATGACCCATCTTCCCACATCGATAACAAATTTTACTCTCAAGTCGATAAGCTCATGTGTGAGGTCACCCACAAGTCAAGCATGTTGGGGTATCTCGCCCTGGCTGGGCTACCGATGGAGATGAAACTGCATGAAACGTAGTACTCTGAATGGGTCTGTGATCTGAACCTCCCCGAGTCAGTCGTATATCTCGACATGTAGGGGTAGAGGTGGACATCTGCTTCCACCTACTCAGATCACCATGTTGTGATCTAACTCTCTCCTCGGATTTCGGCCTCTTCCGGGATTCCCTCTCTGCCCGCCTCTCCCTAACCCGTGCCTCAAACCTGAGAGCAGCATTTAAAACATTAGTATAAGTGATAGTCTCCATAAAATTAATGGATCGAAATAGGTAATCCCGAAGTCCATTGAAAAACCGTTTCACCTTCATTTCTTCAGTATGAACCAAATGTGGGGCATACCGGGACAGTCGGGTAAATAATATATCATACTCAGAAACAATCATCTGTTTCCCCTGAACTAATTGCTAAAACTCCCGAGCTCTGGTATCTCTAGTGCTCTGTGGCAAAAATCTGGACATGAATGCGGTACTAAACTCTGCCCAAATCAATGGAGAAACACCCTACCGCTGACTACCTCGGAAAGCCACAAACCAGGTATTGGCTACATCCCTCAACTAAAAACTAACTAACTCCACCGCATTCTCTGATGAACATCCCAAGGCTGTACATATATTATCCAACTCCTTAATAAATCCATAGGGGTCGGCGGAGGACTCTGTTAGGGTTGGTGCTCTGAGCACCAATTTCTCTTGTATTTCCTTGTAAATACTTGTATAAATATTTTATTATGAATAAAATAAAAATTTTCTATAATATGAATTCTTTTATTATATGATAAAGACATAAATGACCATAGATTGATTGATGATACTGTTGCAAAAACGTCACAATTGACATTGAGTTATATCGTAACAGCATCAATCTTGAATAGTTCCTGGTCAAGGTTTACATTACTTGGTCAGTTAAGTAAACCCGCTGAGAGTGGTACATATCGTATAATGGAATCTTGGATTCCAATGGTTTCTCAATGAACCATGAGTCTTGGAGACTCGTATAGACATGTAGGTGTTTATATCGGATAAATATTGAACGACTTACCGAAGATTCTTAATAGATGGTACACCAACGTCGATAAGAATCTTCTCGGTGTAAGTGTTCCTAGAGCATGCCAAGGATCTCTTAGGTGATTTGTGTGTGAATAATTCAAAGAAAGTTGCGGAAATATTCACTTTGATCGGATGAAGTTCAAGACTTTTTCTTCTTTGTTGGAAGCTCCAAGCCTTTGATTTGAATTCCAAACTCAAGGGTGAGTTTCCCTATCACCTTAGTTGACTCCTAAAGTGCTAGGTTTGACCAAAAATTGAAAGAAAAATTTTTATCCTCCAATGAGCATGTATTCGGCCAAGAGAGAGATGTGAGGGAGAGAGTGAATAGTTCACACTTTGTTTTCAAAAACAAAACATATACAAAAAGTTAGTGTGTGTTGACTTGGTAGGTTTGGGAAGTAAATGCCACATTTACTATTCCATCTACTTACATCACAAATAGTGATAAGTTGATGTAAGTCATGGGTCCCACCCATTTAAATTCCAAATTTAGTTGGCTTACACAACACACTTTGGGCCTGGTTCGTTTAATCCGACTAAACGATTTTTCCGTCGCTTCGTAATTAAATCTAATTTAATTAAAAATAATACCCAATAAAATTATTACGGAAGTCGCTTGCGAATTAATTCTAAATTAATTCGTTCGCTAGAATTAAAATCCAATTTAATTTCGCATTGAAATCCAATTTCAATTAATATATCTAATATGTTATTTTAGCCCAATTATTTAAATTAAATAGTAAAATCCAATTTCACTATTAAATTTACTTTGCCGATTAATTCCAAATTAATCGCGTTCTCTCCTCTCGACGAATTTAATCCCAGATAAATTCTCGACGCAATTAATCCCAGATTAATTCTTTCTCTGATAATTAATCCCAGATTAATTCTTGCCGTAATTAATCCTAAATTAATTTTTTCTCTCATAATTAATCCCAGATTAATTCTGTTTGAGTCAAATATCATCGGTGAATCTTTGGGAAGTGACCCAAGAGATTCCTGGATATGTTGGTAGTAAATACGGTCATTGGACTATCCGAACATGTGCGTACCTGATACCACGTTCTTACCGATTTACAAGACATGGTTGGCTTCTAGCAAAGCACCATGCCTACCCAATTCTCCAGAAATATATTCAATATGGAATATATATAATCTATATCAGGCGTAGTATATATTGTATTACGTATTACGATCCAGTATCGGATGTCACATGCTAGGCCTAGGGCTGGAATTGTGTCTGCCCCGTACGAAGCATATATCTGATCACTAGCAACTAGTCTCTTTAATCGGATAATCATGACCTAGTCATACTATCCCGATAGCTATAGCATTTTTGAGTACTAGTTCTGTATCCATGCGTGATCATCATCTTCATATGACTGAAGTGATACTTCCATTTTGACATCACACCCAATATACTAGGATTCTCAGTATACCCAGAAGAGGCATACGCAGAACCTGTTAAAGCTCCGGACGACCAAAAGCAAAGTATACTGATTGTCGTAAGTATTAGCGATGCAAGTCTCAGGTTAAGACCACATACACCCACCCTGATTCAGATTCCCATAGACACATAATCATAATACCAATGGGACTTCGAGGGGTCTATCCAGAGAGAAGCTATTCCCAATCCAACGGCCAACAGAACCTTCTATCACACTTGCATAAGTATCCAATACTTAAATATATGAGAATTATGTCGTTAAGCTTCCATAACGCACACAGGTGCAATACTAGTTTATTTCGCATTATCGATGTCCAGTATCGATAATACTACGACTATGGATATTTAATGATTAAACCTTTTGTGGATTAATACTGTCTCATATCTTATTAATCCGGTACTAATCAAATGGACTTTTATCATTAATATATCCAAGTAATCTAATTACAAATGATAAAAGAGCAATTTTGATCGGCGTAAACACACACGTATAACGCAAGCGCACGTATCGTTCAAGTAGTATAAAAAATATCGATCCCACGAGGACTTAATATCTAAACTATTAGTTTTATGAGGTCAAATGATTACTAATATCTAACAAGTTGATTGATTGATTTGAAATGGTGACGATTCTAAATTTAAAAGCAAGTAAACAAATTTGTCGAAAATAGGTTTTAAGAAAATTCAATATTAAAAACTATCTAGGGTTGTGATTTCTTCCAATATCATTTTAAAGATGAAGTGGTTATCTTAAAGTTGGGTAATATATTGATTTATTAACCTGGAACACTAAATTATGTGTAAGCCTCTGTCGATGGTCAGACACAAATACCCAGTTTAACCCAATTGAACCATATGTCTATGTCAACCAAATTATCTGGATTCATTAAGTTTAAGTTCCAATTATGGCTACCCCCGCCCGACAGGTATATTCCTATCCTGTAAGGAAATCTATTAAAGGGTTATCTATCCTCAAGGAAGATCGTGGGCTATTGAGTCTAAGGCTGAAACCTAAAATCCTTATGTCTAGTTCATTTTAGATTTACCAGATCAATTTTATTAATGGCCAGTTAATGAAAAAGCATTAAGTTTAAGACTCAATAAATAAATCTTTATATTACCCAAGCTATAATCTAACCCTTTATAAACCGGTGATATTGGATTTCATCACAACCAATGATAACTGGCTTAGTTATGACACATATTTACGGGTAGTAAAAAAAACTTAATTAAAATAAAAGACATAAAGTAAAATACTGAAAATTAAATATTGAAAAGTAAATGCTGAAAGTAAATGCTGAAATTAAATACTGAACATTAAATGCTGAAAGTAAATTACTGAAAAGTAAATTGCTGAAAGTAAATTGCTGAAAGTAAATTGCTGAAAGTAAATTACTGAAAAGTAAAAACTGAAAATTAAAGAAAGAAAAGTACTGTGCGTAAAAGTAAATTGCGGAAAGTAAAAACTGAAAAGTAAAGAAAAGAAAGTGCGAAAACAAAAATTAATTACTGAAAGCTGTAAATAAACAAACAAGATACAATCTTCTTAGTATTCTTAAGGAATTCCTTAGAAGAAAGTATGAATTTTACAAATGAAATGGCTTGGTATTTATAGGCAAAATTTTGCCTCCATCAAATCATCCACCAAATCAATTATTAATTGCTCCACTAATTGCTCCACTAATTGCTCCACCAAATCCATTATTAATTGCTCCACTAATCTCTTATCATGTTTGGTGATGATTTGATAATTTTTATTATTTATTTATTAATTTATTTTTTGCTTTGAAAATGATTGAAAGTGACTTTAATAATTACACACTACACACTTCTGGATGGTTTATCAATATCGGGCATGAAATCTTCAGAAGTCGAAATTAGTTTGTCTTTCAAAGTTGTAGATATTTGAGTCTTCTTTAATCTGGAACTTGAATCAGCTCGATCCGATATCTGAGTAAAACGTTATGCCAAAAATACGACAGATGGGCAAAACTAGAATTTCCAAAACTACACTTCGTTAAAACGCCCTTTCAAGTTTCCAATCTCCAAAATTAAAATATCAAGTCCAATAATTGCCCTTATTTGACCCATATTTCATCCTAAATGATTTCATTGAGACCCGATATTATTTTATCTGCAAAATAAACTAAAACACATCAAAACGTTCATCAAACCCGAGAAACTAAACAAAATATTAAGTTAAAGGGGCGGTAAATATTGATATATTTTCCGCTCATCACACCCCCAAACCTAACATTTTGCTAGTCCTCGAGCAAAACAATAAAATAAAAATAAAATTAAACTAAGCCACTTTCGTAGGGATCACGGTTGCATTTAGCATATGCAACAAGCCTTTAAACCCCTAGGTGTCCCTAGTGGACGAGTTGTAGTCTCGTGAGGGTTTACAGCAATGATACCCACAAACATTTTATAAAAGTAAAAAGGTAGTGAAACTAATGCACACAAAAGCAAAAAGACAAGCGAAAAGAGAATAAAGAAGTTAATGACTAATCAGGTGAAACTTCTACTCCAAGTTACTAGTTGTTTTGTTTCATTCTAAATTACCGAATAAGTAAATTCTCTGATTATTTTTACCATTCTCCATATACACAGCCAACAAAATATTAAACAACTCATTTTTGCCCACAACAGTCATAAGTGCAGTTGATAAGAGAGTAATATTTTTGTCCTAAAGTTCTATCAGATTTCACATCTTTTTGCAGCAATGGAATAATTTTTCATTTTTCTGATTTTTTCTTTGATTTTTCTCTATTTTTTATTTATATACAATACCTTCCGTCTATGTAGCGAGTGTTGGGTCGGTGGCTCCCAAACCAGTTGGTTTTAGGGCACCAGGTGTTAAGACACCCCTACGGACTTAATTACTCAGACTTTAAATATATATATTTTTGCAGCATCTTCGATCCATGTAACGAGCTTTGGGCCAGTGACTCCCAAACCATTTGGTTTTAGGGCACTAGGTGTTAAAACACCCTTAAAGACTTAATAACTCGGATCTCGGATTTTTTTTTTTTTTTTTTTACTCCATTGCTTTTTGAGATGTTTCTTCCAATTAAACTAGAGCACTGAATATTACAAACTTTTCAATTTTAGCTCATGTCTGTATGTTACCATGTATGTTGATAATATCTGTCAACTGAGCATATGAAGATTCATTTTAGTCAATTTTATGGAGAATTTACAAATTAAATAATTCAAAAGGAAATAAACAAAAATTAACTTGTTTCGAAATAGGTTTGAGATACGTCTCAGGAGTGGAAACTCCTTACTCAGCTACCTCTTACCAATTTCACCTTTTTAGTCAAAATAAAAACACAAAAACGCAAAATATTTTTGTAATTTTTTGAAAATTTTTCAATTTTTTTGTATTTTTCGAAAAATTTTGGACTAAAAATAAAAATAACACACAACTAAAAATAAGGTACTGATCAACTAATTCCCTCCCCCAAACCTAAATGAGACATTGTCCCCAATATCTTAAACAGTAGAAGAAGAGTTTAGAAAATAATACCTGGTTAGCTGAAATTCTACATGAAATTAAAGGTTAAGATCCAGATTAATTCGACGCCTCTTACCACGATCGTCCTCAGACCAATTTATCTTTGAAAGGATAGGGTCAACTTGTGGTTCATAGGCTATGAGTTGGTCTATTAGATCTGAAGCAGTTCTGGCAGTGAAGAGGAGTTCTTTCATAGGTTTTGACACGAACCCATTTCTCCGAGCATCATCAAGAAACACACAAAGAAAATCATAAAATCCATCAACGTTAAGCAGTCCAAGCGGTTTCTGGTGTTTGTTCAGGTTCGCCCAAGATAGAACTATAAAAATTTCCTCCAATGTGCCCAAGCCACCTGGCAAAGCGATAAAAGCATCAGCACGGTTAATCATTTCTACCAGTCGTTCAGACATACCTGGCACGATCAGTTCCTCTCCGTTTGATGATCCAATAAGATTTGCCTCTGCCAAGGGTTTTGGGATGATTCCCAAAACATGACTGCCTCCTTCCTGTACAGCCTTTGATACGATCCCCATAAGTCCGAGATTGCCTCCGCCATATATTAAGTGCATATTTCTTGCAGCTAAGACTCGACCCAATTCTTGTGCTGCTTCTACGTATTGTGGCTTAGTACCAACACTAGTACCACAAAACACACAGATATTTTCAACTCGTCTTCTTGAAGTAGCTTCCATTTTTTATGTATTTCTTTTTCAAATTAGGATGCCTTCAAAAGTGCAATGATGGGCTGAATTTATAATTCCTGAAAAGGGTGAGTAAAAATAGCACAAGTATCTTCCAAAGGACGATTGTTAGCTAAACAACAAAAGAAATCGTGAAAGGTCAAAAGGTCTGGATCCTGTCGGAGAAAATAAAAAAAACAACAAAACAAATCACAATTATTAAGAAAAGACAAAGAGATATAATATTTACAAGAAAAGTAACGGCTTGAATGACGTCTATGCGTCAGGGACAAGCTTCCCATCCAATTTTCTTATAAATTGGCAAACATGGTCTTTTTGAGTCAGATTCCCGAGACTTAACTGTTGTCTTTCTTTTTGAAATTGTGTATGTAATTTGCGAAAGGCTATGTGAACATATCCACTGGGATGCGTCTCAAGAGTCGAAGATATATCATCTAAAGACTCCTTACTCAAGCCATCCCTAATGAATTTAATTTTGTCTTCGCGATTATCAGACACCATTCCTAAAGAACGACAACGAGTGTTGCAATTAAATCGTGCACATTTGAAACAAACACCCAATTTGCTTAGCTCTACGTTTCTTTGCATAGGTGCTTCTTCCAAAACCAGGCAGATGTGAAATAAAAGAGTCAGAAGACTCACCTGCCAATCGGACTCGTGCTTCAATACCCAACGAATATCATTAGGAATACCATGGATTGTCAATAACCTCATCTGTTCCAAGCGAGCTTTGTAAACTTTCATTAGAGATTTTTGAGGGAGAGAAGGAAATTGCTTGTGAAGATTTGCGAGAGCTTCTTCCATCTTGAAATGACTTAATATGCAAAAAAAACACACACAAAATTAAATCACACTAAATCACAATATATACAAAAATTGCATGGGTTGCCTCCCTGCGAGCGCTAAGTTTAAAGTCGTCAGCTAGACGTGACTTCTTGAACGTTAGGCTGGATCTGAAAGTGTGACACTTTCTTTTTGTCGCTCAAATGATTCTCCCCAGTAGTGCTTGACACGCTTGTTTTTAACCTTGAAAGTTTTGTTAGCGTCAGGATCATGTATCTCAACGGCTCTATTTGGTAAAACTTTGGTGATCACAAATGGACCTGACCACCGTGATTTTGGCTTCCATGGGAAGAATTTCACCCTTGATTTGTTTAACAGTACCTTCTGCCCTGGTTCCAGTTGTATGCGCACTAACTTCTCATCATGTCTTTTCTTGCCCTTTTCTTTGTACAATTTGGCATCTTCAAAAGGCTGATTGTGAAATTCCTCCAATTCGTTGAGCTGGTGGAACTTTTTCTCTTCTGTTGCTTGTAGAGCAAGAATTGGCTCTTTCAGTACAAAAAATGCTTTATCTTTAGGCTCCACAGGCAATTGACATGTTTTAAGTTTTTCAGTAGAACTTTGTCTTTCATCAGAGTTCTGAGTGGTACTGTGTATCACATCGAGTTTGAAACATTCCTCCTTCTTTTCATCATCTGGGAAATTCATGGCCTTGAAAACATTGAATGTTACTTCTTGGTCCTGTACCCTCATGGTTAGTTCTCCTTTTTGTACATCAATAATGGTTCGACCTGTAGCCAAGAATGGTCTCCCGAGGATGATTGGCACGTCTGCGTCTTCCTCCATATCAAGGACAATAAAATCTGCTGGGAAAATGAATTTGTCAACCTTGACCAGCACATCCTCAACTACGCCTCTTGGAAATACGAGCGTTCTATCAGCAAGTTGCAGTGAGACTGAAGTTGGCATTGTTTCTCCATCTCGTAATTTCCTGAAAATAGAAAAAGGCATCAAGTTAACACTAGCACCTAAATCACATAAAGCCTTACCAAAGTTATGTTCTCCTATGACGCAAGGAACAGTGAAACTGCCAGGATCTTTCAACTTCGGGGGAAGTTTCCTCTGAATGATAGCACTGCATTCTTCTATTAATGCTACTGTCTCGTAATCTCCCAATCTCCGCTTTCGTGAAAGAATATCTTTCATGAATTTGGCATAGGTGGGCATTTGTTCCAACGCTTCTGCAAATAGAATGTTGATATGCAGCTTTTTGAAGATTTCCAGGAACCGAGAAAACTGCTTGTCCAATTTGTTCTTCTGAAGACGTTGAGGAAAAGGTGGAGGTGGAGTGATCTGTTCTTTTTCCTTTGCTTCTTTTTCCTCCATCTGTTGCTTTGTTTCTTTTGGAACTTCCTCAACAGTTGAATTGACTCCAATATCTTTGTTGATTTCAGTACCGCTCTTTAACATGATGGCATGACATTGTTCCTTCCCCATGTTTCTTGGATTTGGCTCTGTGTTACTGGGAAGGGTACTTGGCGGTCTGTAACTCTGAGCATTGGCCAGTTGTCCGATTTGATTCTCCAGTGCTTTGATGGAAGCTGATTGGCTCTGAAACATAGCATCGTATTTTTTTAACTGATTCAGCACTTCTGTTATTCCTGGTTCATTTATCTGTTCTTGGCCTTTGTTCTGTTGTTGGAATCCAGGTGGTGGATAGTTCTTTTGCCCTGAGTTGTTGCTCCATGAAAAATTAGGATGATTCCTCCACCCCGGATTGTAGGTGTTGGAATATGGATTGTTCCCCTGTCTATTGAAATTGTTGACATAATTCACCGTCTCTTCAAGTTGGTTTGGTTCTGGTGAACTTGTGGATCCAGTGGTAAGAGTCTCCATGAATTTGCATATTTGATCTAGCTTGGTGTTGACTGCTGTATTAGCTCCACTTTCATAATTCCTCCTGCAATTCTTTGGATCATGCTCCTTTCAGTTGGCCACAAGGAATTGTTGTTGGCCATTTCTTCGATTAGTTCCCAGGCTTGATCTTCTCCTTTTGCCATTAAAGCTCCTCCAGCAGCAGCATCGATTGTGGTTCTCATTATTCCAGAAAGTCCATTATAGAATGTTTGGACTTGAAGCCATTTTGGAATCTCATGGTGTGGACATTTCCGGAGTAAATCTTTGTACCTTTCCCAAGCTTCGCAGAGGGATTCTGAATCTTGTTGTACAAAGGATGTGATGTCATTCCTCAGCTTTCCGGTTCTGGCTGGTGGAAAGTACTTTGCAAGAAATTTGGTGGCTAAAGTGTTCCATGCTGTGATGGAACCTGCTGGTAATGAATGTAGCCAAGCTTTAGCTCTGTCCTTCAAGGAGTATGGAAAAACTCACAGTCTCATTGCTTCTTCCGCTTCTCGGTTGTAATTAAAAGTGCCGCAAACTTCAAGGAAGTTGCTGATGTGGGAATTAGGATCTTCAGTTGCATTCCCCCCGAATTGAACTGACTGCTGAATCATCTGAATGCATGTTTTGATGTCACACGCATTTGCTGGTAAGGGAGGAAGTACAATACATGAAATGAGTCTATCAATCACCGGAATGGTTCTGTCTCGAATGGGAATTGGTGGTGCAACGATCAAAGGTTCAGGTTCCATGTTGACTAAAACTTCTTGGCCTTCTCGCCTTTCCTTTCTCAAATGTCTGATGGTTCTTTCAATTTCTGGGTCAAGCGGTCGAAGTTCAAAGCTTCTGGTTCGTCTCATGAAGTTTCTGAGAACCTGAAACACAAGAAAACAAAAACAATAAGTAAAAAGAAAATTAGATGCAAGTAAAGGTATCTAACCCCTAAACTAATAGTAAAAGATAAATAAGTCCCCGACAACGGCGCCAAAAACTTGACCGGCGTAAACACACACGTATAACGCAAGCGCACGTATCGTTCAAGTAGTATAAAAAATATCGATCCCACGAGGACTTAATATCTAAACTATTAATTTTATGAGGTCAAATGATTACTAATATCTAACAAGTTGATTGATTGATTTGAAATGGTGACGATTCTTAATTTAAAAGCAAGTAAACAAATTTGTCGAAAATAGGTTTTAAGAAAATTCAATATTAAAAACTATCTAGGGTTGTGATTTCTTCCAATATCATTTTAAAGATGAAGTGGTTATCTTAAAGTTGGGTAATATATTGATTTATTAACCTGGAACACTAAATTATGTGTAAGCCCTGTCGATGGTCAGACACAAATACCCAGTTTAACCCAATTGAACCATATGTCTATGTCAACCAAATTATCTGGATTCATTAAGTTTAAGTTCCAATTATGGCTACCCCCGCCCGACAGGTATATTCCTATCCTGTAAGGAAATCTATTAAAGGGTTATCTATCCTCAAGGAAGATCGTGGGCTATTGAGTCTAAGGCTGAAACCTAAAATCCCTATGTCTAGTTCATTTTAGATTTACCAGATCAATTTTATTAATGGCCAGTTAATGAAAAAGCATTAAGTTTAAGACTCAATAAATAAATCTTTATATTACCCAAGCTATAATCTAACCCCTTATAAACCGGTGATATTGGATTTCATCACAACCCCAGATAACTGGCTTAGTTATGACACATATTTACGGGTAGTAAAAAAAACTTAATTAAAATAAAAGACATAAAGTAAAATACTGAAAATTAAATATTGAAAAGTAAATGCTGAAAGTAAATGCTGAAATTAAATACTGAAAATTAAATGCTTAAAGTAAATTACTGAAAGTAAATTGCTGAAAGTAAATTGCTGAAAAGTAAATTGCTGAAAGTAAATTACTGAAAAGTAAAAACTGAAAATTAAAGAAAGAAAAGTACTGTGCGTAAAAGTAAATTGCGGAAAGTAAAAACTGAAAAGTAAAGAAAAGAAAGTGAGAAAACAAAAATTAATTACTGAAAGTTGTAAATAAACAAACAAGATACAATCTTCTTAGTATTCTTAAGGAATTCCTTAGAAGAAAGTATGAATTTTACAAATGAAATGGCTTGGTATTTATAGGCAAAATTTTGCCTCCATCAAATCATCCACCAAATCAATTATTAATTGCTCCACTAATTGCTCCACCAAATCCATTATTAATTGCTCCACTAATCTCTTATCATGTTTGGTGATGATTTGATAATTTTTATTATTTATTTATTAATTTATTTTTTGCTTTGAAAATGATTGAAAGTGACTTTAATAATTACACACTACACACTTCTGGATGGTTCATCAATATCGGGCATGAAATCTTCCGAATTCGAAATTATTTTGTCTTTCAAAGTTGTAGATCTTTGAGTCTTCGTTAATCTGGAACTTGAATGAGCTCGATCCGATATCTGAGTAAAAAGTTATGCCAAAAATACGACAGATGCGCAAAATTGGAATTTCCGAAACTGCACTTCGTCAAAACGCCCTTTCAAGTTTCCAATCTCCAAAATTAAAATATCAAGTCCAATAATTGCCCTTATTTGACCCATATTTCATCCTAAATGATTTCATTGAGACCCGATATTATTTTATCTGCAAAATAAACTAAAACACATCAAAACGTTCATCAAACCCGAGAAACTAAACAAAATATTAAGTTAAAGGGGCGGTAAATATTGATATATTTTCCGCTCATCAAATTTCCTTTGTCACATAGTTAATTTGTACAAAGAACACCATGTCTTTTACAAACAGTGATGCTATGGTTCATAATTGTCCAACACTCGGGTCGAGTGAGCACATTGGTCCTTCGACTTGAGATACCACCGTGCATATATGTGGTATCCTCCACACTTAGATGGAAGTCACGTTACCGATTTATTTAGATCAGACCTCCGCCTGTTCGTTGGGTGTGGACTGATCCTTAGGACATCTTGTGTGTATCAAGATAAGGATCCGTCAGTTTTGTATACAGAGCATAGGTATCCATTATGGAATTAGCAATTTGTAAAATCCATGGGCCCGTGGTACACTGTAGAAATGAGTTCTAAATGTTATGGTGAAATTACTAATAGACACGTCGACGAGATTATACCTATTGAGATTTGACGTTTATATCTATATCTCTGGAATAATCTGTATACCTGTGACGAAAGGATTATACGTATGCAGTGACCTCGACCTGTATGATTCAGTGAGTTTATATGTGGTCATCATAATTTACGGGTGGGTAGATTATGGACACAAAATTGGATTTCGTGACAGATATACCTAAATCTAGAGAGTCTCACAGAGCACTAGGGCAATTTTTATAAATAATATTGATTATTTATAAATCGTTTAACGGTTAAACGAAAGATATTTGTTTAAAGGGTTATCCGGCCGTTTTCTAATTGTTGTGTATTTAGATTAAATACTTGATTTTATTAAATACACATTAATTATTTGTCAAATAAAGTATTTGACATTTGTTCCAGATATATGTATTATGGAATATTTAAAGTAAATGTGATACATGTAATTAGATATTTGTATTTAGTAATTATTTAATTATTTAAATGTTAAATAATTAGGATAATTATATACATTTATCTTTATCATCATTATGCTTTTAAATGGAAAAATATGATTGGTGCACTTTTATTATTTACTTTAATGAAATGATAGTCAATTTGGATTTGAATTATTTAATTCTTTATTAGAAAATTGGAAAATTCGAATTACCATTTTTGCCCACCATTGCCGGCCAACCCTAGGTATAAAATTTATCATTTATCATTTGCTTCATTTGATAAGCTAGGTCTCCAAAAATATTACAAAGAAAAGTTGAGAGAAAAGATAGCAAAAGGAAGAAGATTTGAAGAAATCTTGAAATAAAGTAAGTTTTTTCAATTCCTTTTCAACTAGAAAATTTGTTTCTAGGGTTGCAAGCTTTAACATATGATGTTTGTATTTTTCTCTACTACTTTTAGTGTGTAATATTGGTGTTGGAAGCTTAGATGAAAGTTGTTAGCATGCATATTAAGAAAGAATGCTTATAAGGTGTTATTAAGCTTTCTTTTAGTCATTAGATGACTTGGTTGCAATTCTAGAGTTGTTAGGCTTCTCAATAATGACCTAGAATTGTTCTTGAGTTGTTTCAAAATGGTGAGACTTGTTTGATATTGTAGATATTAGATTAAAGTGTTGGATTGCATTAATTTGGTGTAATTTGTTCAAATTGTTGAATTTATAAAATTAGGGTTTCTACCATTTCCAAATTTGGGGCTTTTCATCTATGTGTTGTGTAATGATGTATATTTGATGTATATTTACTTTGGTGTTGATTGAATTTGATCTTGACTTGTTTTGAACAAGATTTGACTAAAATGATCAAAATTGAAACCTTATGGCCTTCACGGCAATTTGAAGAAAATATAGTATTTTCAATTTCTAATGTGTTTTGTTGTGTATGACATGTTTAAATCATTTTGGTATTGATTTGGAATCACTCAAAATTTTAATTGACAATTTAGGGACTAAAATGATTAAAATGCAAAGTTTTGGGGCTTTCGGTAATACTGAAAAATTCTGAATTTTTGGGTGAAAATCTGTTTTTTTGAGTATTGAGTTAATTACCCAAGAAAAATAAAAGAAATCAGAAAATTTGATTTTCCGGCATTCCGCTGCATTACCCGTACTGATTGCCTAAAACCCCAACAGAAAATGGTATCAGAGCGAGTCTGATTCTAGGCCCATGATATGATTAGCCCTTAAAATTCAATTTTTAATCTATTCTTTACTTTATACATGCTTGTGTTATTTAATTTGATTAAATATTGTGTATAACATCTTTCGCAGAAAATCCTTAATTAATAAGGTTTAAAAGTTATATATATTGGATGCATGTTTCTTGGTCTGTCTTGTCAATACGGTTTATGGATATTTTTTCTATGACTGCTTCCGAGAACGTGCCAAGGCAGTGAGGGTGTAGCCGATAGAAATTTATCTATACTGGATGTATATGCGATACTAGGTAAATTCAAATGAAAGCATAAATTCTTAACGTGCCAAAGCTGTCAGAACTACGCAAGAATCTTGAATTTATCATTGACAAGTTTAACCTTGGTACGCCTCATTCTGAACGTGCCAAAGTTGTCACAACGAGAAACGACAAGGACCGGATGTCAGGGGTCACTAGTGAGTTATTGATAATGAGTTGTCTATCTAATGAACATACGTAGGCGAGAACGTGTCAAAGTTGTGAGCTGAAATATATTTATGGGATCCACTTCTCACTATTGTATTTAATTTGATTAATTGTTGATTTGCATTCTGTTTGGAGATTACAATATTGCATATAATATTGGGAGAGGCATTTTTAGAATAAAAATCCATGATCTATATATGTTTTGTTTATTTTATATTATATGAAACTGTTTTGTCTGCAAACCATTTTTCGCTATCTATATGATAGATTTGCGATGGCGGCACCTACTACTAATCCTTTTGCTCATATACTTGATACGAACAAGCTTAAAGGCACCGAAAACTTTGCAGATTAGGACTTGGATCTAAGGATTGTCTTTGGGTCTGAGAAACTAGAATATGTGTTAGAAGGTCTGTTGCCACTTGCCATATAAGATGATGCATCACAAGAGGAACATGAGACTCTCCAAAGATGGAGAGATGATGATAGAAGGGTCAAATCATACATTCTCAGTTCCTTGGCACTAGAGCTTAAAAGATAATACTTTGGTTTGCCTGACGCATATACTATGATGATGAGACTTCGGGAGTCCTTTATGAACCAAGAACATGTCTCAGTTCATAAAATTTTGATGGAATTGTTCCATTCAAAAATTGAAGAGGGACAGGCTGTGAGCCCTCATGTGCTTCATTTGATTGATCTAATCGAACAGTTGAGGCGCTTTAACTTCCCTCTGAATGAAACTTTGGGACGAAGTTTCATACTTGGATCACTACCGGCATCATATCGCCAATTTGTGATGTATTTCAATATGAATGAGATTAGCTATTCTTATCAAGAGTTGCATAAGATGCTACAAACTACGGCGGAGGATTTGAGGAAGGGAGTTCTAACTCGCCCTCCTAAACCCACTACTCTTCCTACTTCCTCCCAATCTAAACAGAAAGGAAGAAGAATAAATGAAAGAAAAAGAAGGGTTTGAATGTTCCACCACATGGTAAGATAGCTAAACCCAAAAGAGTTGCCGAAGATAAATGCCACCACTGTAGCAAGATAGGCCATTGGAAGAGGATATGTCATGATTACTTGGCCCAGATCAGAAAGGAGAGAGCATATACTTCAGGTACATTTATTTTTCCTGTTATTGATATCTCCATAGTTTGTGAAGCCATGAAATCTAGTTGGATTTTAGATTCTGCTTGTCCTGTTCACATTTGTAATTCGTTGCAGGTGCTAAAGGAAAGTAGAAAACTAAAGCCCAGAGAGATGTAGTTACGTTTTGGGAGTGGTGACTCTCTGGATGCGGTTGTAGTGGGAGTATGCGAGATCCCTTTGTCCAGTGGGAGTGTTTTGTTGCACGACTACTATTTTATTCCGAGATGTGTAGCGAATATTATATCACTTTTTGTATTAGATACAAAAGGATATCATGTAAATATTAACAAATGTTCCTTATATTTTATATGATAGAAATAATGTTAAGATCCTTAAGTGTCCAAATGAGCACGATCATTACATATTGCATACTTCTCGAGATATTTTGAATACTGAGATTAATAAATGTAATTTATCTGAAATAAATAATACTGAACTTTGGCATAAGATGTTAGGTCATATAGGCGTTAGACGCTTAACTTAGTTGGTTAGAAATGGTTTGATTCATGATCTTACCATTGAACCTTATCCAACTTGTGATTCTTGTATTCAGGGTAAAATGACCAAAGTCCCATTTTCAGGTGTAGGACACTGAACCACTGACTTATTGGAACTCATATATTCTGATATATGTGGTCCCATGAGTCAGACTGCTCATAATGATTTTTCATACTTTGTTACTTTTACCGATGATTTGTCACGGTATGGTTATGTTTATTTGATGAGATATAAATCGGAAACCTTTGAAAAGTTCAAAGAATTCTGTAATGAATTAGAAAAATAAACTGGTAAATATATTAAATGTCTTCGATCTGATCAAGGCGGTGAATATATGAGTGGTGAGTTCATTGACTATTTGAAGGAGAATGAGATTCTCGCTCAATATACTCCTTCGAGTACTCCACAACACAATGGAGTATCTGAAAGGAGAAATCAGACTTTATTAGATATGGTCCGGTCTATGTTGAGTTTTACAGATTTGCCCTATTATTTATGGGGATATGCTCTCTTAACTGCTGCTCATCTTTTGAATAAGATTCCTTCCAAGGCTGTTCCTACAACTCCATATGAGTTATAGACTGATTGGAAACCAAATCTTAATTATGTTAAGGTTTGGGGCTGTCCTGCCTATGTCAGGACGCCACAGCAAAACAAGCTTTTGCCTTGTGGGCAAAAGTTTAGGTTTGTTGGATATCCTTCAAAATTTAAAGGATATTTGCTCTATGATACCGAGCATCGAAATGTATTCGTAGCTCATTTTGCAAAATTTCTATAAATAGAATTTTTGTCTAAAAGAGGTAATCATAGACGGGTTGAACTTGATGAAGTACAACCATGTACTAACGAACCTATGGAGGAACCAGCGATTCAAGTAGATGAAGAACATTCTTCACACACACTCCGTAGGTATGAAAAGGTATCAAGACCTCATTAACGCTTGTATTTGATACAAGAAATGAGTCTTGATGTTCTCTTAGTTGAAGAGACTGATCCTTACACCTATAGAGAAGCGATGTTGGATATCGACTCCGTGAAATGGAAAGAGGCCATGAAATCAAAGTTAGACTCTATACATCATAATCAAGTTTGGGACTTGGTTCCGCTTCCTTAAGGAATTGTTCCTATTGGTTGTAAATGGGTTTACAAGAGGAAGCGAGGGCCTGATGGAAAGGTTGAAACCTTTAAGGCCCAATTGGTAGCTAAATGTTACACGCAGCGACCTGGAATTCACCAGTTACGATGTTAAAGTCTATTAGGATTTTGTTGTCTATTTCTACTTACTATGATTACGAGATTTGACAGATGGATGTCAAAACGATTTTTCTAAATAGATTTCTTGATGAAGAAATCTATATGGAACAGCCGGAGGGTTTTGTATCCAGCAAGAACTCTGGCATGATTTCTAAGCTTAAGAAGTCCATTTATGGACTTAAACAAGCTTCACAGAGTTGGAATCTATGATTCGATGAGATAATCAGATTGTCTGGTTTTCTTAAGAATTCGCAAGAATCCTGTGTGTATAAGAAAGTCAGTGAGAGTTTGGTGGTATTTTTAGTTCTCTATGTTGATGACATCCTGATCATTGAGAATGATATTGGGATGATGCAAGGCATCAAAGCTTACCTCTGTAAGAATTTCTCCATGAAAGACCTGGGAGAATCTTCTTTTATCTTAGGGATAAAGCTCTATAGAGATAGAGAAAGGAAGCTTATTGGGTTATCTCAGTCAATGTACATAGATAAGTTCTTAGAACGGTACAATTTTCGTAACTGTAAGACAGCAAATATACCGTTTAGACATGACATTCATCTTTCGAAGAAGATGTGTCCACAGACAGAAGATTAAAAGATTAGAATATCTAATCAGCCTTTTGCTTCGTGTTTGGGTAGCATAATGTATTCCATGTTATGTACTAGGCCTGATATTAGCTACGTGGTTAGTGTAACCAATAGATATCAGTACAATCCAGGTAGTGACCATTGGATGGCCGTTAAACTTATCCTAAAGTATCTTAAAGGTACTAAGGATAAGTTTCTGATTTATGGAGGAAATGAACTGCAATTTAATGGGTATACGGATTCAGATTTTCAATCTGACCCTGATGATAGAAAGTCTATATCAGGATTCGTGTTTACCCTTTACGGATACTTGGAAGAGTTCCAAGCAGGGGTCTACAGCTGATTCCACCACTGAGGCGGAATATATTGCAGCTTCAGAAGCTGCAAAAGAAGCTATTTGGGTTAGAAATTTTATCACAAAATTGGGAGTTGTCCCAAATATTGAGAACCTGATTCTATTATACTATGATAATAATGGAGCCATTGCGCAAACAAAGGAACCAATGGCGCATCAGAAATCGAAGCATGTGGAACGAAAGTATCACATTATTTGAGAGATTGTGTCGCGAGGGGACATTGTCGTGTGTAAATTTCCGAGTGAAGATAATGTAGCAGATCCACTTACAAAGGCCATTCTGTTAGTGTCCTAGACATGCCACATGATCTCTAAGCGTGATTCGTGTGTGAATAAAAATCAAAAATAAGTTGCGGAAGACTTACATTGATCGGTTAAGTTCAAAAAAATTTCATGGATGTTGAAGTTTCCAAGCTCTTGGGTGAGTATCCATATCACCTTCATTTGACTCCCTTATGTGCTAGCAAGAACAAATGGAACAAATTTGATCTCTCAAGGAGAAGCAAATTTTCCCGAGAGAGAGATGGGTAGCAATCGGCCATTGGAAATCAGGCCATTCGGCCATGCTTCAAAAGAAGCCAAATGCCTTATGCTGTCTTTCTTTTGAAGCCAAATGGCTTATCTAACCTGTGTTTTCAAAAAAACAAAGGCTGATGACCTTCTCGGCCAAAAGAAATGGAAAGCTTATGGCCTTTTTTTTTCTTAAACCGAGAGAGAGATGAAAAGCTTTGTTCATTATCCTTATATTAAAAAGAATGAAGTCAGGGAGCAATAAATGCTTATTCTGCCATTTATTTCATTTACTTCAAAAGCAACAAAACAAAAATGGCTTTCAGCCAATAATATATATATTGAAAAGTCAAAAGTGACTTTTAAGCCATTAAATGAAAACAGTGGCCATTTGTTTCTTCAAAAGAAACTAATAACCTTGCTTTTGTCGGCCAAGCCTATTTAATTTAAATTGACCTCTTAGGCCAATTCGGCCATAGCGCTTTTGTCTCTCATTCGGCCAAGAGCCTGACATTCGGCCAATAAAACCTTCTAAGGTCATTTGGCCAAATGTCATGGGAGAGAGAAAAGAATTTCCAAAAATTAAATTAAATATGTTGAGTGTTCTACAGGTCTCCACCAAAACCCATCACTCATATCAATTACCAAAATGACTAATGATGTAAGTAAAGTGGGCTCCACTTTAAATTCAAAATTCAAACGGGCTTGTTCAACACACTTCGGGCTCGGATTCGTTTAATCCGATTAAACGAATTTTCATCGCGGTATAATTAAATCCAATTTAATTATATAATTATACCTAGTAAAATTATTACGAAATCGCTCGCGAATTAATTCCAAATTAATTCGTTTACTAAAATTAAAATCCAATTTAATTTCCCTTTCAAATCCGATTTCAATTAATATATCTAATATATTATTTAGCCCAATTAAATAAATTAAATAGTAAAATCTAATTTAACTATTAAATTTATTTTACCGATTAATTCCAAATTAATCGTGTTCTCTCCTCTCGACGAATTTAATCCCAGATAAATTCTCGATACAATTAATCCCAGATTAATTCTTTCTCTGATAATTAATCCCAAATTAATTCTTGCCGTAATTAATCCCAGATTAATTTTCTCTCTTTATTAATCCCAGATTAATTCTCTCTCTTTATTAATCCCAAATTAATTCTCTTTCTTTATTAATCCCAAATTAATTCTCTCTCTTAATTAATCCCAGATCAATATTGTTCGAGTCAAACATCATCGGTGAATCTTTGGGATGCGACCCAAGAGATCCCTGGATATGTTGGCAGTAAATACGGTCATCGGACTATCCGAACACGTGCGTACCCAGTACTTACCGATTTACGAGACATGATTGGCTTCTAGCAAAACATCGTGCCTACCCAATTCTCCAGAAATATTCTTATACGGAATATATGATCTTTGTTAGGCGTAGTATATGTAGTATTGCGTATTACGATCCAATATCGGATGTCACATGCAAGGCCTGGGGCTAGAGTTGTGTCTGCCCCGTACGAAGCATATATCAGATCACTAGCAACTAATCTTTTTATGATCGAAAAGTCATGACCTAGTCATACTTCCCCAATGGCTATAGCACTTTGAGTACCAGTTCTGTATCCTTGCGTGATCATCATCTCCATATGACTGAAGTGATACTTCCGTCTTGACATCACACCCAATACACTACGATTCTCAGTATACCCAGAAGAGGCGTACACAGAACCTGTTAAAGCCCCGGACGACCAAAACCAAAGTATATTGATTGTCGCAAGCATTAGCGATGCAAGTCTCAAGTTAAGACCAAATACACCTACCCTGATTTGGATTCCCATAGACACATAGTCATACTATCAATGAGATTCCGAGGGGTCTATCCAGAGCGAAGCTGTTTCCGTACCATCGGCAAACAAATCCTCCTATTACACTTGCATGAGTATCCAATACCCAAATATATGAGAACTATGTCGTTATGCTTCCATAACACGCACAAGTGTAATACTAGTCTATTCCGTATTATCGATGTCTAGTCTCGATAATACTATGACTATGGATATTTAATGATTAAACCTTTGTGGATTAATATTGTCTCATATCTTATTAATCCGGAACTAATCATAAGGACTTTTATCATTTATATATCCAGGTAATCCAATTACAAATGATAAAAGAGTAATTTCCTTTGTCACATAGTTAATTTGTACAACAACACCATGTTCTGTACAAATAGTGATGTTATGCGTCATAGTTATCGAAAAATCTCCCACTTGGCCTATAGCCAATCACTCAAGTGTCTAACACTTGAACTATGTACGGGTCGCTCAAACTTCTGCTGAGAAACAGCTTTCGTCAGCGGATTTGCAAGATTATCATGTGATGCGATTTATTTGATCATCACATCGCCACGATGTATGATCACACGAATCAGATGAATTAGTTGAAGTATATACTTGGATTATTGATGAGACCGTGATTCTTTCGCTTGTGCTGTAGCCTAGCCCAGCTGCTAACAGAATTACTCCTGATCTGATTAGGATTATTTAGATCCAAAATGCTTCTATTGCTGCCTCAGCTGCAGCAATGTACCGCTTTTATTGTTTATTCGGTAACAGTATCTGGCTTGGAAGATTTCCAGCTCACTGTTCCGTTATTCAAACTATATAGTACCCTTATTACGACTTACAGTCGTTTTATCAGTTTGGAAACTTGCAGTGGTGAACCCAGTCACCTCAAGTTCTCATTTCCCCATATTCTCAAAAAGCATCCTTGGTTCATCCAAGATACTCAAGGATGTTCTTTACTTCAATCCAGTGACCATTACTTGGATTGTCCTGATTGTGTCTAAGTGTGCTCAAAGCATATGAGACATCAGGTCATGTAAATATCAAAATGTACAAACACTGAGAGAGTGTTATCAGCTTTCTAGATCTATCCCAGTAGATCTTTATTCCTAGAATAAAGTCTGCTTCTCTCAGGTATTCTATGGAGAATTTTACATGAAAGCCAAGCTTTCACCGATTTTAGTATGGGAATGTCATTGCTTAGAAGCAATACATCATCAATGTATAGGAAATTCATTGTCAGTGCGCTCCCACTAACCTTCTTATATACACAAAATCATCTTCGTTTTGAATTAAATCATATACCATTATGATTACATCAAAACACTAGTTCCAAGAACGCAATGCTTGCTTCAATCCATAAATGGATCGATTTAACTTGCAAACCTTGTTTGCATGTTTTAGCCCGACAAAACTGTCAGGATGTTTATAAACATCCTCCAAAAGGTTTCCGTTAAGGAAAGCGATTTTGGTGTTCATGTGCCATGTTTCATAAATGAAACATGCAGCATTAGCAAGCATTATCCGAATGAATTTAATCATGGCAACAAGTGAAAGAGTTTCATTGTAGTCGACACTATGTCGTTGATGATACCCTTTCTGTACAAGTCTAGCTGTGTACATTTCATATTGCCATCCATGTATGTCTTCCTTGAAGACACATATAGTACCAATAGGCACAATGTCTTATGGTACATCAACCAGTATCCAAACTTGGTTGATATACATGGAATCCATTTCAGACTTAATGACACTTTGCCATAAAAGGAGTCGATACCTTGTATCATTTCCTCATACGTAGCCGGTTTGTCTTCCTCAATAAGATTGACATCTTCATGAGGTGAGATCAGAAACCCATACCTCCCAGGTTGTTTTCTGACTCTCTCCGACCTACGCGGTTCTTGTGTATTCGAAGATTATTGGTATAGTTTCATCCCTGATGAACTATTTGTGTTCCGTAAGGACTCGGTGCCTGGAATAGTATTACTCTGATTTTCATCAAGTTTTACTTTCCTCCCACTTACCACTTGCATATAGGAATTCCTCTTAGGAAAACCGCATGGAGAGCAACAATTACATTGTTCTATTGTGAGTTGTATAAGTACTATACTTTGGCTTCCTTAGGAAAACCTACAAATAGGCACTTATCCGATTTGGGTTATAGTTTGGTATTATCCAAACATATGCCCAGCATTCCCAAATCTTCAGGAATGAGAAACCCGATTTCTTTCCTGTTCATATCTAATATGAAGTTTGTCTAACAGTTTTCATGGAACCTTATTCAAAATAAGTACTGCACTGTTTAATGCGTATCCTTAGAAGGAAAATGGTAGCTCAAAGCGACTCATCTGTTTAAGTATTGTCCATCATGGTCTGACCGCAATGTTCTAATACTTTTATCGGTCTGTTTTCATACTTCGTGTCGAAACTCTTTGAATTACTCAAAAGTTTCTGACTTGTGTTTCATAAGATATACATAACCGTAACGCGATGCCACATCCGTAAAGGTTACGAAGTACTCATATCCACCTCTAGCCTAGCTAGACATGGGCCCACTTACGTCACTATGAACGAGGGCTAACAGATTGGTGGCACTTGCACTTTTACCAAATAAAAGGTGTTTTAGGCACTTTGCCTAATAAACTAGATCCGTATACATCATTTGAATTAGAATCAAATTCGTCCTAGTACCCACTCTTCGAAAGTGTAGATATACGAGTCTTGTTAATACGTCCCAGACGCTAATGCCACAAATAAGTCTCATTTAGTTTACTCAATTTGAGCTATTTGTTTGTCATGTTATATGTTTGAGATTCATTTATATTCAAAATATAAAGACCATTATTTACATCTAATGTAGATATCTCGATATCATCTTTATAAACAAAAACACATGGTGTTTCGGAATATAAAGGTATACCCGCAACAGGTTAAACTAGATACAGAGATAATGTTCCTAGTCAAAATAGATACATTATAACATTCTCCTAGTTTAAGTACATGCCCAAAGGGAAGTTCCAAAACTTGAGTTTCTACGGCCAAAACAGCGACTCTCGTCATGTTTTCGACTTGTAGGTCGATCTAATCTGAAGCCAGTTTTCTGCTTATCAGCAGATCCCGCACATCAGTACATATATTCATATATCACATCTAGTATCAAAATCCAATTTTAAAACCAATAGTGAACATGATTATAACAAACATTCTTGAAGCCGGAACCTTGTCTCGCCTTCATTTCCTTCATGTATGCTTTGTCCATACGGCAGTCACACTTTTAGTGACCCCGTTTGCCACAGTTTAGGCAGACAACTTGGGATATGTCCTTTTAAGAACCTCCAGCTATGCATAAAGGATTGAGCACTAAAGTTATCATCACAATGAGTCTTCCAAGCTCATGCTCTACTATTTGCTCAACTCCGGGCTCATGCTCAAGAGGTTCTACTCCCAATCTGAAAATTAAAGCCGTTAAAGACATTTTCCCCAGGATTATGTCCTTTGACACTAATCTTTCAGTCATCTTGATTGCTATAGTCCAACTATCCAATCAATGATTTCAGGTACAATTAAATATAAGGATTACTATAGTCTGACTATATAATCAACTATAATTGATTGGTTACAGTCAAATGTATTGATTACTATAATCCAATTATATAACCAACTACAAATGAAGTAGTTTGAATACAGTCTAACTGTCTAATTAAAACAACAATTGAATATTAGTCAAACTAATATATTAATAATTAATGACGAAAAATAAAAAATGAGCGCGTATTGGCAAGTATCTAAACGAAATTGCAAATTTAATACTTGCCTCCCACTATTTTCCAGCGAGCCTCTAACCCTCTGTGGAGTACTCGGGAAACCTAGTTTCCTAGTGGGCTAGGATCCCGTTAAATAACACACAACCTTGACTTTGACCAACAAGTTGTATGAAACTTAACTAGGTAGATCTCTAAGATCAATTGGATCTCATCCAATTCCTAGATCCAGTAGGTGGACCTCCAAGTCCGAAACATATATCCTATATATGCCAATATATCCAATATATTTTCCTAACATTTTCCTCTGAATCAACTAAGCCTTGGATTTGGCACAACAAGCTTAATGATTCCAGTTAAGCGGGACCCATTGACTTTGGAAAGCTTCGTAATCGATGTCGATGGACAAGAAATGATCTTGACTTTGGCCAATAAATCACAACTTGGACAAGACATGCGATATGGAACAAAGCCTTAATGATTCAAACACATCCGCGATGGACAAAGGTCTTGACTTTGGCCAACAAACCAGTGCCAATCTTGGATCTTGAGAATGAATCACTCAATGGAAGGAAAATGCTTAATATTTGTTGAGGGTTTTTGTCGCGATTTGGCAACCAATTTATTATCTTTAATTAGGTCTCATCATACACCCTTAAGCATGCATTCTAAAAGCATAATAAGGCGCGAATAAAATAATAATGATATGCGGATGGATATATAATACAATTTGTTCCTAGAACAAATCTCTCTCTTTCCTCTCTCCCGCTAGCAATATTCTTACTTCTACCCAATTACATAACACTTCTAAAGAAACCTCATTTACATTGAGGGGAATAGGTGAGAAGAGAAATACAAATAGAAAAGAGGTAATAGGCTGGACACGCAGGTCCAATTTAATAAATTCTAAATTTATTACAACAATTTCCAAAACTGCCCTCACCCTTCTAATATCCATCCGATATACATTATTCATACATACATCCAAGTATTCACACAAAGCATGTTATCAATCAATCTAATCCAATTAATTAATCTTTGATTAATTACCATCCAATGTTCATACAACGATTTGATTTGCTCGAGTCAAACTCGTTTAAGAATAAATACTCAAAGTAAGTATTCTTGAATTATATCGAACTACAATTTTAAATCCAATTTAAATTGTATCCAATATTAACTCATATTTAATTCCAAATTAAATAATTACACTTATTTATGTGCCTTAAAGACTTGGATTCCAAATCCAATCTTAATGGGTCTCAAAGGTCCAATTAGTATCCAATACTAATTAATTAAAGTCCAATGGGCTTTTAATTAATTCTTTAGGCTTGGGCTTTTGGCCAAAATGGATCTAACCCATAATGCCTAGGCCCAATAGGAATCACCATATGCCATAGAATCAATTTTGGCCCATTAGGCCCAATTAAATTATTAAAGGCCCAATAGTCATATTTTGGACTTTATGGAAATGGTTTAGGCCCAAACATAATGTAAGACTAAAATTTGGCCCAACCAAACCCAATAGCCAAATACAACAAATTAAATTAATACATTATTCCAAATTATATATTAATTCAATTAAAGTGCAATTAACACAATTAATTAATTAATCTAGTATTCCGAAATACTAATTAATCTAATTAATCATGCTTAATATTTTAATTTATGTCCAACACAAATTAAAGCAAAATCAATCAATTCTAACATGCTTCATACTCACGGCAATACATGAAATTAACATCCAATTTTGATTTCAATCTAATTAAATCAACAATTAATATTCAATTTCATGTGAATTAACATATCCAATTGTCTAATTCAAAATTAACCATGAGCTCTCCTAGGGTAGTAATCAGCCAATCATGAATTTTGGGGATTTTTGATCTAATCAATTTATCACAAAATCAATGATGTACAAATCCAATTAAACATCATACAAGCTCAACCAAACCATCAATTTAAGAAAATACATACTCCAAGCATAAAATCCCAAATTAAAGTTTACAAACCCTAGAATCCAAATCATGCTTAGATCTCGCTCTGATACCATTGTTAGTGTCATAGACATGTCACATGATCTCTAAGCGTGATTTCGTGTGTGAATAAAAATAAAAAATAAGTTGCGGAAGACTTACATTGATCAGTTAAGTTCAAAAAACTTTCATGGATGTTGAAGCTTCCAAGCTCTTGGGTGAGCATCTCTATCACCTTCATTTGACTCCCTTATGTGCTAGCAAGAACAAATGGAACAAATTTGATCTCCCAAGGAGAAGCAAATTTTCCCGAGAGTGAGATGGGTAGCAATCGGCCATTGGAAATCAGGCCATTCGGCCATGCTTCAAAAGAAGCCAAATGCCTTATGCTGTCTTTCTTTTGAAGCCAAATGGCTTATCTAACCTTTGTTTTCAAAAAACAAAGGCTGATGACCTTCTCGGCCAAAAGAAATGGAAAGCTTATGGCCTTTTTTTTCTTAAACCGAGAGAGAGATGAAAAGCATTGTTCATTATCCTTCTATTAAAAAGAATGAAGTCAGGGAGCAATAAATGCTTATTCTGCCATTTATTTCATTTACTTCAACAGCAACAAAACAAAAATGGCTTTCAGCCAATAATATATATATTGAAAAGTCAAAAGTGACTTTTCAGCCATTAAATGAAAACAATGGCCATTTGTTTCTTCAAAAGAAAATAATAACCTTGCTTTTGTCGGCCAAGCCTATTTAATTTAAATTGACCTCTTAGGCCAATTCGGCCATATCGCTTTTGTCTCTCATTCGGCCAACAGCCTGCCATTCGGCCAATAAAACCTTCTAAGGCCATTTGGCCAAATTGTTGGAAATTCTTATAAATATCCATTAAGGTATATTTATTTTTTGGATGTATTGGGTGCATGTGAAGGGTACAATCCTTTGGAGGGTTGCACTCCACTCTAATGGGTGCCCTATTGGCACTCTTCCATGCCTTATAAAATAGGCATTATATCCAAATACAAAGAGAGAAGAAATATATCCGAATTTGTGGGAGACATTTTGTTTTTGTTTGGTTTTTGAGAAAGAGTTCCACCATTTCCTTAGTTCAAACACTTGTCAAGGAGTGCTCATTGGACAAGAAGGAACCAAGTTATCCTGGGAGAACATTGGTCAATTGCGAATCCGTAAAGCACCTGTGACGAGGCCAATAAATTCTTAAGGACAGAGGAAGATCTCGACTTGGATTCGATTTCGTTTTTTCCAGGTTTTGTTTATAGTTTCATGTTTTAAGTTTTTAGGGTTTTTTGATAATTAATTGGTATTTCCTGATTGAATTGTTTGTACCATGTAATTTTATTATTTAATGACACTAATATGACAACAATCTTAAGAACTTATTGGATTCTAGTGTTGTTAGATAGTAATTTGCATGCTAGGGTAGAAAATTTTCTGGGAAAATACGAACTGTGCATGAAAACCCGTAGGGCGTTCGAACGCCCGATGAACGCGAAGGCTTAAAATCAGAAATTTCGTAAGAACGTTCGAACGCGTCTTCAAACGCAACTCGAACGCAAGCCTTCTGCCTAAGTACGTTCGAACGCGTCCTAAACGCAACTCGAACGCAAACTCTCTGGAATCATTCCGTTCGAACGCGTTTTCGAACGCTATACGAACGTGAACTCTCTGGAATCATTCTGTTCGAACGCGTTATCAAACGCTACTCGAACTTGAACTCTCTGGAAATACTTCGTTCGAACACGTTGTCAAACGCAACACGAACGCACACACACTGGACAGTCTCGTTCGAACGTAGATACGAACGTGACACTAACGAAATAGTCATGTAATTATTATAAACTGCAAACTTAAATTAATATTAACTTAGTAAATCATATACTGTAACACATTAATCTTGGTAGTATAGATTTAAGTTGTTATTATTAAGTTGTTCAATTATCACAAGCATACACATAGTGATAAAGTTGAAGTTGATTGTGTGTTGCATACTTGGGTGAGAATTTAAAGTGTAATCATACACAAGAAATTCCATCCAATCTTGATTGACACTTACACATATCTACACATATTGTATATTGTCTGCACTATTGAATAAAGTGTAGTCCTGGGTTTGAATTGCTAAAAGATCCTATTGAAAAAGTGTTTAAAGAATATTCTGTCAAAAAGGCGATAAGAGCCTAAGTTGTCGGGGATTTAAGTGGTTACTCTGGACCCCCCTCGTCCTATGGGAATATTCGTTTATTCATTTTTCTAAAGAATCTTTAGTTGAAATTCAAAGACTTGTGTTTATTGGAACCACCGTCTAATAGAACAACAAGTGGGAACCTAGTATATCACTTTGAACAAGATCATTCGTTGATCGTTGTGCAATTCGTCTTTTGTAGACTAATTGACCCCTGTTGGTTTTTCCAGTTACAAATGGCTAGCGAATCACAGTACCGGTCTCTCATGGAGAAAAGCCGGAGAAATTTGGTGGGGCAAATTTCCAACAGTAGCAGAGCAAAATGCTGTTCTACCTGACAACTCTCCAGTTTGCTAAATTCCTTAAAGATCCTCCGGGTCCTGTGGAGGGTGAATCGGAAAAGGCCAAGGAAGAGCGAGAACAAACATGGATGTCTGGAGACTTCTTATGCAAGAACTACCTTTTGGGTGGTCTTGACAATACCATGTACAATGTGTACCAATGCATGACTTCTGCGAAGATTCTCTGGGAATCTCTCGAGAAGAAGTACAAAACCGAGGATGCCGGACAAAAGAAATTTGTTGTGGGTAGGTTCCTGGACTACAAGATGGTAGATTCAAGGACGGTGATGTCTCAATTGGGAGAACTACAGTTGATCATTCATGAAATACTGGAAGAGGAATGAAATTTTATGAGATGTTTCAAGTTGCCGCCATAATTGAAAAGTTGCCTCCATCATGGAAGGACTTCAGGAGCTATCTGAAACACAAAAAGAAGCAGATGAGCCTTGAAGACCTCAGTGTTCGATTGAGAATCGAGGAGGACAATAGGATGTCCGAGAAGGCCAGCTACAAGATAATGGAGTCTAAGGCCAACATCATTGAGGGTGTAAAGGGTAGCAAGAAGAGAAAGAACAGTGGAGCTGATTCTCCGAATAAGAAGTTCAAGGGGAAATGCTACAACTGTGGAAAGAGCGGTCATATGTCAAAGGACTGCAGAAACAAGAAGTCTCAGGACAAGGGCAAGAAAAAGAAAAATGAGGCCCATGTCACTGAAGGAGAGCAGCTGACTGATGAGATCTCAGAGATGGAACTATCAGCAGTGGTAACCGAAGCTAACATAGTTGGGAATCCAAGAGAATAATGGGTAGACACTGGGGCTACTCGTCATATCTGTACAGATAGCAAGATGTTTTCCTTGTATCAGAAGGTCGATGGCGGTGATCATCTGACAATGGGAACTCGTCTACCTCTCAGGTGCTTGGACAAGGCACAGTGGTTCTGAAGATGACATCTGGAAATGAGCTAACGTTGAAGAATGTACTGCATGTTCCAGATATTCGGAAGAACTTAGTCTCAGGATCTCTCCTTAGTAAGACTGGTTTTAAGCTTGTATTTGTTTATGATAAGTTTGTAATGACAAAGAATGATATGTATGTAGGAAAATGTTACCTAACTGAGGGCATTTTCAAACTAAATGTGATGACTGTCAATCGTGCTATTAATAAAGCTAGTACTTTTGCTTATATTATTGAGTCACAAAATGTATGGCATGAGAGGTTAGGACATGTTAATTATGATATCATGCATAAATTAATTAACATGGACCTTATACCTAAATTTGCAATTGATAGCCAACATAAGTGTGATGCATGTTGTAGGCACTGCATTTTTTGCATAAGACCCGATGATGAGTCTCGTATGGAGACACTACCTTTTAAGTCGCGGGAGTAGCAGGAAACGTATGCCGAAAGGGAAAATTCTGAAATTAATAGCTCGTCAATTTTTAACTCGCTGGTTGTCCGCGGATTCGCTCAGTCGATTCTTGTTTTAAAAAAAATTTAAAAATCTTGGCCCAGAATCCACGCACCCATCCAAAACCCTAACCCTAGCTCACCACTATTTAAGGACCCCTAAACTAAACCTAGTTTTTGGCTTCAGCCCATAGACAACTCATGCCTTTTCTATCTCTCGGCCTTCATCCCCCCTCTTGCCTCTCTCGCTATCGGCCACAAACCAGAAAAAAAGAGAATAAACCCTAAACGCAGCAATCTCTCTCTCTACCTTCTGATGGACCACCTCACAGCATGGTTTGAGAATGGACCACCTCACAGCATGGTTCGAGAATGAACCATCACATTATCAGTTCAGTCTTGCCAGGTATGGCACTCTGGGGGCGAGGCCCACATCATTATTAGTGTTGCCGGGTATGGCACTCTTGGGGCGAGGACCACATTATTACTAGTATCAGTTCAAATTTTCCAGGTACGACACTCCGGGTATGGAGACATCAGTTCAGTTTTGCCAGGTACGACACTCCGGGTATGGAGACATCAGTACAGTTTTGCCAGGTACGTCACTCCGGGTATGGAGACATCAGTTCAGTTTTGCCAGGTACGGCACTCCGGGTATGGAGACATCAGTTCAGTTTTGCCAGGTACGGCACTCCGGGTATGGAGACATCAGTATAGCTTTGCCAGGTACGCCACTCCGGGTATGGAGACATCAGTTCAGTTTTGCCAGGTACGGCACTCCGGGTATGGAGACATCAGATGAGTTCTGCCAGGTACGACACTCCGGGTATGGAGACATCAGATCAGTTCTGCCAGGTATGGCACTCCGGGTATGGAGACATCAGATTAGTTCTGCCAGGTGCGGCACTCCGGGTATGGAGACATCAGATCAGTTCTATCAGGTACGGCACTCCGGGTATGGAGACATCAGATCTGTCTTGCCAGGTACGGCACTCCGGGTATGGAGACATCAGATCAGTTTTGCCAGGTACGACACTCCGGGTATGGAGATATTTCAGCGACACCTCGGGTATGGGGTTTAGCATGCCGGGTATGGCGCTCCGGGTATGGAGATATTACTGCGACACTCTGGGTATGGAGACGCAACCGCGACACCTCAGGTATGGGGTTTAGCACGCCAGGTATGGCACCACCAGATCAACTCAATTCAAAGCAACGGGCAAGTCAAGCGGCAGCTGGCAAGCCAGGTAAGTAAAAATGCATTGCATAAAATTTGGTATGGCACAACCACATCATCATCAGTTTCAGTTTTGGGATGCGTCCCAGGGTCGAGGCCCACATTGTCAGCGGTATTGGGATGTGTCCCAGGGTCGAGGCCCCCGTTGTCGGTTGCAATTATTGGGATGCGTCCCAAGATCGAGGTCCACTGCATCATCAACTCAGTTCGAAGCAGCAGGCAAGTCAGGTGGCAGCTGGCAAGCCAGGCAAGTAAAAATGCATTGCATAACTTTGATAGGATTGTCATTGTCACACACTGCACAAGTCCCATCAAAGTGGGGGCGACCGTAGGCACTGTATTTTTTGCATAAGACCCGATGATGAGTCTCGTATGGAGACACTACCTTTTAAGTCACGGGAGTAGCAAGAAACGTATGCCGGAAGGGAAAATTCTGAAATTAATAGCTCGTCAATTTTTAACTCGCTGGTTGTCCGCGGATTCGCTCAGTCGATTCTTGTTTTAAAAAAAATTTAAGAATCTTGGCCCAGAATCCACGCACCCATCCAAAACCCTAACCCTAGCTCACCACTATATAAGGACCCCTAAACTAAACCTAGTTTTTGGCTTCAGCCCATAGACAACTCACGCCCTTTCTATCTCTCGGCCTTCATCCCCCCTCTTGCCTCTCTCGCGCTCGGCCACAAACCAGAACAAAAGAGAATAAACCCTAAACTCAGCAATCTCTCTCTCTACCTTCTGATTCAACACACCAAACCAAACTTGCAACATGAAATAACACCTCTCTCTTGCCTCTCTCGCTCTCGGCCACAAACCAGCCAACAAAACAAAGGAAATAAACCCTAGCCGTAAGCAACAAATAAACAAAGAAAACAGCAACACGTCCTAAAAGCCACAACACTGCCCTCACCATAAGCCTTCCACTCGCAGCCATCCGCGCTCCACACAAAGGCCACAAACGTTTAACAGCTCTCACAAGCCTTAACGCCTGACCAACACCAACTCAACGCAGCCACCTGCCCATGTCCACCAAGCTTCAAGCACCTGCCCACTAGCCTGCCAACAACGCCATCTTGCCTTTACTTAATTAGCCTTCACACCAGCCGTTCCACTCATAGCCTGCCCTACTACCTTCTAAATCCAATTGCCTTGTCACGAAGCCAGCCCATTCAACAAAACGTAAAGCGCACTCACTTTCCCCTGACACACGCACTCATCTCACCACACAACACTCATTTAGTTGCCTCCACGCCACCTGCCCTTATATCCACTCGCCCCATTTACTCTCACGCTAACGAGCCTCAGATTCACGTAAGCACATCACACACCTGCACGCATAAAGCCTCACCAATTTGCCCATTACGCCTGCAACCCTCACGTATGAGCCGTAAATCCCTTTAGCCTCTTCACTGCCGTAAATTGCATTCTCCAAACAGCCAGCAAACTGCTTGAAACAGTCCCTCAACTGTCCCAAAACAGTGACGAAAAACTGCCCCTTAAGCCCTTCCAAAACCGCAACCAATACCCCTCCAAAAACGCCATAACAGTCCTCTAAACAACCAAAATAGTGACCAAAATACAGCAGCAAAACAGCAGCGAAACGGAGTGAAAACAGCAGCCCAAACAGTGAAACAGCGAGGAAAAACGTTGGATTAGTGAACCAGGAAAGTTGCGGATCATCCACCCTTCCAACGGCCGTGTAACGCCCTTTCGTGAGACGACAAAAGAGGTTAGACCTGAGGGCACCCTTTTATTTGTTATCTTTCGTTTATTTTATTTATTTTAAATATTATCGCATGAGAGTCGTTTGAGGCATGATGTGATTGTTGGATGAGCAGAATATGTGTTCCCTTTTGTGGTATATAGGATGGAAACCCGGACGTAAATTCCGTAGACGAATCCGAATGGACGGTAGTGCGGTTTGTACTCGGGATACAACGCCACGTACCACTTAAGAGACACGTATTTCGTCTCATCCAAACTTGTGTTTGAGCATGATGTAGTTCATAGATTATTTAGTTATTATTTAAAGCATGATTTAGCTTAGTTTATTATTTA
The DNA here is from genome assembly GCA_019454045.1 of Zanthoxylum bungeanum. Taxonomy (NCBI): domain Eukaryota; kingdom Viridiplantae; phylum Streptophyta; class Magnoliopsida; order Sapindales; family Rutaceae; genus Zanthoxylum; species Zanthoxylum bungeanum. The sequence continues at coordinate 73,128 of SKCR01028325.1, forward strand.
TTTTCAAAGCATGATTATGTCATTTTATGCATGGTATTTTGTTTAGTTTATGATTATGTTTAAATAGTTATTTGTTTATTTTGGTTTAATGGCTCAATATGCTCATTGTGTGATATTGTGTGTTCGCCGTTTAAAGACTTATTTTCGAGCATGCAAACTTAGATTATGAGTTATTTTGATGAATGCATACTAGACGTAGATTACCCTTGAGCATGAATGCTGAATAAATTCGGTTAGTTTATTGCACAAATCATATCATCACAAGTGACATAAGTAAGGGACCATTCGGAACCCAACGGTTTAAGGTCTTCCCTTGCGAGGGGTGAGTGCGACCTTAAATCTTTATCCTGGTTCACACCGGGTGGCGACTCCATGTTATTTCATACTCCAACTAGGCCGCGAGCCTAGTGTTGGGGTTGATGCTCAGAGCGCCAATCCGGACCGTATTTATGTCTGATTCATGAATACAAACATCCCCTTATTCCATAATATTACTTATTTGTGGTTGCACCTCTTGTTTTTTATATCCGTATTCGATCTGATTACGATTTGATTGAAACTAAATGTGGTTTAGTGATATGTATATATTAGACAAAGGCCCGATAATATATAATGCAGTACACAGTTACAAAGTTAGTTTGTAATTGACATTGGGAAGTGTCACTGCTATATGTATTTTATCAAATATAGTTCCTGGTCAAGATTTGCTAACACGGGTCGGTTAGTCAAATCCGTTGAGACCAGTACATGTCGTATATCGAGACTTGGTCCGATGGTTTATCCCAATGAACCATGAGTCTAGGGAGACTCGTATAGACGTGTAGCTGTTTATAGTGGATAAACACTTAACGGCTCACCGAAGATTCTTAATGGATGGTACAACAACGTCAATAAGAATCTTCTCGGGTTGAGTAGCATAGTGGTCTTTCGACTTGAGATACCACTGTGGATGTATGAGACATCCTCCACACTTAGATGGCAGTCACATCACCGATCTATTAAGATCAGACCTCCGTCTGTTCGTTGGGTGTGGACCGATCCTCAGGATATCATGTGTGTGTCAAGATAGGATCCGTCAGTTCTGTGTACAGAGCATAGGTAGTCCATATATAATTAGCAGTCTGTTAAATCTGTGGCCACAGTATACTTCGGAAGTAAGTTCCGATTGTTATTTAGAGATTGCTAATGAATACGTCGACGAGATAATACCTATAGAGATTTGACGTTTACATCTACATCTCTGGGATTATCCGGATACCTGTGACGGAGGGATTATACATATGCAATGACCTCGACCTGTATGATTCAGCTAGTTTATCCGTGATCGTCATAATTTACGAGTGGATAAATTATGGATACGAAATTGGATTCCGTGACGGATATACCTGAATCTAGAGAGTCTCAATAATGAAATATACTCGTAGAGCACTAGAGCAACATTTATAAATTATGTTGATTATTTATAAATCGTTTAAACGTTAAACGAAAAATACATGCGAACGGGCCGAACTGTCATTTCCTAATTAATGTGTATTTGTATTTAATATATGATATTATTAAATACACATTAATAAATTTTCAAATAAAGGTATTTGACATATATCATTGATATATGTATTTGAGATATTTAAAGTAAATGAAATACATATATTTGAGATATTTGTATTTAATTAATTAATTAATTATTTAATTATTAAATGATTAATATAATTAAAATATAAATATCCTACCAATTGATAAAGTTAGGAATTGATTATAAGTGTTTAATGTTGACTTTAAAGTAAAGGAAATGGTAGTCAAATTGGTTTTGACTTCTTTGATATTTGTTTAAAATGTTTAAAATTGAAATATCATTTTCTTTATTTTTGTTCATATTTTCGGCCAACACCTTAAAAATATAACAGTTATATTTTTCTTGTTGCCATTGTTGACTTAGTATAAATATCAATAAAGTGTTTTTAGATTTTGTAAATAATAAGTCAAATTTGTATCAAATGAAATTGAAATGGATTTCCTAATGTATGCTTATGAATTTCGGCCAAAGGGTTATTTTTCAAGAAGTATATATTGTTTTCCTTTTCATTTGGTAATTAACCTAGTACACTTTACAAAGAAACTCCATTGAAGAAAAACAAAGAAATCTTGTGAGAAAGAAAGAAGAAACCAAAGAAAGCTTGGATTTTAGTAAGTTTCTCCAACTTACTATTAGTAAGGAAAATGTTCCTTAGGATCTAGGCTTTAACATATGATGTTATTAGGTTATTTCTTTCTTTATTCTTTGTGTTTTTGTTGATGGAAGTTTTGATGGAAGTGTTGAGCATGTATGATGAAGGAAGATTGTGACTATTGTAGTTATAAGCTTTCTTTTAAGGTTTTGGAAACCATGTTGCTAATCTAGAGTTGTTGACCCACTCTTAAATGACCTATATTTGATCTTGAGTTGTTTCATTGTGTTGAGACTTGGATTGGATGGAAGAATGATGATTGAAGTAATTGATTTAACCAATTTGGTCTAATTTGTCCAATTTAATGAAATTGAAAAATTAGGGTTCATGACCAATTCCAAATTTGGGGCTTTTCATATATGTTGTGCATTTGGGTGTGTATATGATGCATATAAAGTTTCATGTTCATTGGATTACATCTTGATGTGTTTTGATGCATGAAATGACAAAATGCACAAATTGCCCACCAATGGGAGCATTCGGCCAAGTGAGTAATATTTGGGGATTTTGGTGCTTTTGGTGTTTTGAACATGCTAAGTTCATCTTAGAAATGATTTAGAATCACTCAAAATTTATTTGATCAATTTCGGACTAAAATGAACAAAATACCAAGTGTAAGGGAAATTCGGTAAATTCACCTAAATATGATTTATTGAATTTTATTCTCATAATTTGATTATTGGAATATTAAATAAATATGTTTATTTAATTAATCCGATAAAAATTTTTGAAATCGGAAAATTTGATTTTCCACCGCTTCCGCTGCGTTACCGGATTTAGCCCCTCAAACCCCTACAAAATGGTATCAGAGCGAGTCTGATTCTAGGCCTCCATAAAATGATCAGCTTGTTTTATTCAATGTTTAATCATGTTTTCTTGACTTTATACATGCATGTTATAATCTAATTTGATTAGATTTAGGGTGTATGACACTTAATGGAATATCCCCGCTTAATAAGGTTTTAAAGTAACTAGTATTTGGAATACTTGTTTCTTGGTCCGTCTTATCAATACGGTTTATAAATATTTTTCCATGACTACATCCGAGACCGTGCCTCTGCTGTGAGGGTGTAGCCGATAGAGATTTATTTATGCCGGATGTATATTAGATACTAGATAAATTCAAGCGAAAGCGGAATCCTGAACGTGCCCTAGCTGTCAGGGTTACGCAAGTAACTTGAGTTTATCATTGATGAGTTTAACCTTGGTACGTCTCCTTGTGGGCCTGCCTTAGCAGCGACAACGAGAAACGACCAGGACCGGAACCTCGGAGTCACTAGTGAGTGATTGAAAATGAGTTGTCTACCTGTGAATATACGTAGGCGAGACCGCGCCTCTGCTGTGAGTCGAAATATATTCATGGGGTCCACTTCCCATTATGGAATTCGATTTAATTATTGAATTCTCGTTTTTTCGTTGGGGATTACGGTATTACGTAAAATAGTGGGAGGCACTGCTAAGTTTAAAAATTCCTTAACTTTGGCAGTGTGTATTATTATGAAAATAGCCGCTTGTTTGTTTTCCTTAATCTATATTAGATAGAATTAAACTTTTAATTCACTGCACACATATTTTGATATGTTATCTTACTTGACTCTTGGTTGCAGTTATTCTAGAATAGGTTCTAGATACTACTAGACTATGATATTATTAGAGTGGTCTAAACCATCGGGAACTATTGTTCCGATTTTCTTCAAAAATAAAGATGGTTAGTGACTTAGTTTCTAAGTCATGATAGATAATCTAGATAGATATCCCTTTAGGATATAATACTTTAGAGAGAATAGTTTCTTATGCAGTAAGAATTGACTTGAATTAGTTCATGTCTCGAGATTCTTGACTGGCGTTAAGAAAGCCACATTAGGTATTTGTTTATCTAGTAATGACGTTTCTTAGCTTTAATTACCTTTAGAGGCAATGTGTCCGACACGATTTGCTAATCAATTATTTACAATTGTTGTGAATAGTTGAATGCAAATAGTAAAGCTAAAGAAAGGAGATGTGTATAGTTATGTATAGAAAATATCGATTTTCACAAATCTACAACTATAGGTATTGGATACCAGATCTCCCGTCTAGTTATTTAAAATATTAGTTGACGATTGTTTTGATATTTGATATCGGAACTTGCGACTATTGGATAGTTACTTGTTCTTTATAAACAGTTGTTATATATTTTAAATATGACTAGTAGTGTCATTGACTTAGAGATAAACATTAAGAAAAATTATTCGGTAAAAGTAAATAATTTAGAACGGTGCTTTATGAGTTTAATCACTTAAGCATTAGATGCTTACACCGTATGGTAAAGGATGGTTTGATACGAGATCACACCACATATCCTTATCCGTTTAATGAATATTGTATTCAGAAAAGTGATTAAGATCTCGTTTAACCAATGATTGTCATTGGATCACCAAATTTATTTAACTAATACATTGGATGTATGTAGTTTTATAAATAATAATTGCTTAAGGTAGTTTTCTTTATTTCGTAACTTAGTTGATGAATTGTCATAACTTAGTTACGAGTTTCTGAAGGAACACATATTGAAAGTCTTGACAGTATCAAGAACTTTCAATCTGTTCTGATGAAACGTAGATTGAACATTTTTTGACTTGTTCAAATATATTCAATCTGAAGTATTTTGAAAACTTGATCCTTAAAATTCATTACATGTCTTTGAACTGTTCAAAGATCTTTGATACGATCAAACATTTGAATTTAAAGCAATTAGTTCTAAGGTTATTCAGTGAATATGATTCATATTCAATATTGTTCTTCCACGATTCCATCTTGATGGAATTGAGTAGTGGGAGCAATCGAATCTTATATGATTTGATTCGTTTGATATTGAATGTTACCGAATTAGTTTCAATACTCTTGGGGTTATGCTCCAGTAACACTAATTCATCTCTTTAATTAATGTTCCATTAATTTCTACTGTTACATATATGATATGTATAGGTAGAAAATCCGAATCTTGAAAAGTTTAAGATTTGAATGTTTCTTTTATATAATAGTTATATAATGGAAATTACTTACACCTTGGAGGTATAAGTAAAAGTTTATCGTTTATTCTGTTTAATAGAATATTGTATTCTATTTAATAGAATATCTTTACTACGATCCTAAGTAATAAAATTGTTTTATTACTTGGTGTGTAACATCTGATGTTAATTATTGTAGAAAAAGACTTGACTTATTGAAGTCAAATGTGAGAATGATAAATTATAATTGGAACTATGTAATTAATAAGATGAAACAACCCTTATACATCTTCTATATAAGTCTAATAGGATATCAGAATCATTTACGAGTATTTGATACTTAATGGTTCTGTTGTTTTCTTATTGAAGAAAATTATCCTATAACTTATAATGGAAGCGATATTTGATATCGATTTTGGAAGTTCACCATTGAACCATAGATCTAAGATTGTTCATAGCTTACTACAATCAAGTTTTGAACTTGATTAAGCTTTCATTATGAATTAGTTCATGATATGTGCTAATTGTTTGCGCAGCGAAAGCAGTGTGAGCTTGTTAAAGGTTTAACCTTTACAGTATGACAGTGAGAAAAGTTATACTCAGCAATCTATTGTAGATTCTGAGAAAACTTATCTCTAGTCAAACTAAATGAACAATTAGAGATATATTGGTTAATGTTAATATGAAACTGTACATTTTAACTAAAGAATGCAAAATGGCGTTTTTTGAATGACTTATTCAGATAAGAGATCAGTTGTGATTTCTTTGTTTGAAGAGTTCATTCTGGAATGGCCCTAGAGTTTTTGTGTCTGTTGAGATCGCAGTTTTGTGCTAGCTTACAGAGCCTATTGTAGACTCGGATAAGTCTTCCAGAAATATGTGTTCTCTATTTTGATATCGTCAGATTTTCTGATCTTGTCAAAGTATATAGAATTCATATGTGATAAAAGGGTTAGTGGGAGCACACAAATTACTTTCTAGTGTTATATATCCTAACAACATTATCATTATTATAGTAATAATGAGATGTTTGTGAGGTAAAAAGGTTTACCTAAGTCTTCTTTACTCCGTGAAAACAGTGGGAGTAGTCTCTGTTATATACGATATAAAGTTTTATATAAGATATAAAACCAAGAGACTTGTGAGATACTCCTATTATTCGTACCTTAGATATGATCTAATAAAGGACATAACTAGGCTATCTGTATGACAGTTAGTATAACTGTTGGACAGTTATTGTGTGTCTTATATAAAGTATTCATCTTTCGTAAATGATGATTCCTTTTTCGAAAGAGATATTGATTAGAATGTCTAATCAATCTTATGTATCATTTGATGATGACATAATAAATTCTTTATAATGTGCGATTAAAGATATTGATTTAATTGTAATTATTATGAGTTATTTTGATATCCTATAGACCATATGATGGATCTTGAAACACGTTCTTTGTGATCTTTGAGATATTAAGAACGAGTTTCTAATTCATGGAGAATACAGTCTGCAACCATTAGGGTTATATTAGTTTTTAGACTAATTATGACGTTAGACAGTCTACGTTATAAAGAGTCACAAAAGTTGCAGTGGGAGTTTCACGCATGATTCCACTTTATTAGTGGAATTAGATGCAACTTATGAATTATGAAGTTGCATATTGACCTTATAAATTAGAAGTTTTATATTGTGTGTTGTGCTTGCGGTTGTCCACATAGTATTTTGGATTTGATCCCTAAATACTATGACAACTCAGTAGTTGTAGCACAATACTGATGTAGCATCAATTTCATATTAATGTATAATTTAGATTCTACAAAATATGAATGATGCTGACTATGAGAAACGATGGAGTTTGTTTGACAAACTCAATATGTCATAGCGGACCTGGTTTTTGTTGCCTACCTCTTAAGTACTGGGTGAACTTTTGAGGGCCATGTGTAGACGATACACATTGAGATGTGTATATGATACCGTGGATTGGCACTAGAGCAAGTGAGAGAAATTTCTTGGGGTTGGTGCTCAGAGCGCCAATCCGGACCGTAATTATGTCTGATTCATGAATACGAACATCCCCTTATTCCATAATATTACTTATTTGTGGTTGCACCTCTTGTTTTTTATATACGTATTCTATCTTATTACGATTTGATTGAAACTAAATGTGGTTTAGTGATATGTATATATTAGACAAAGGCCCGATAATATATAATGCAGTACACAGTTACAAAGTTAGTTTGTAATTGACATTGGGAAGTGTCACTGCTATATGTATGTTATCAAATATAGTTCCTGGTCAAGATTTGCTAACACGGGTCGGTTAGTCAAATCCGTTGAGACCAGTACATGTCGTATATCGAGACCTGGTCCGATGGTTTATCCCAATGAACCATGAGTCTAGGGAGACTCATATAGACGTGTAGCTGTTTATAGTGGATAAATACTGAACGGCTCACCGAAGATTCTTAATGGATGGTACACCAACGTCAATAAGAATCTTCTCGAGTTGAGTAGCATAGTGGTCCTTCGACTTGAGATACCACTGTGGATGTATGAGACATCCTCCACACTTAGATGGCAGTCACGTCACCAATCTATTAAGATCAGACCTCCGTCTGTTCGTTGGGTGTGGACCGATCCTCAGGATATCATGTGTGTGTCAAGATAGGATCCGTCAGTTCTGTGTACAGAGCATAGGTAGTCCATATATAATTAGCAGTCTGTTAAATCTGTGGCCACAGTATACTTCAGAAGTAAGTTCCGATTGTTATTTAGAGATTGCTAATGAATACGTCGACGAGATAATACCTATATAGATTTGACGTTTACATCTACATCTCTGGGATTATCCGGATACCTGTGACGGAGGGATTATACGTATGTAATGACCTCGACCTGTATGATTCAGCTAGTTTATCCGTGATCGTCATAATTTACGGGTGGATAAATTATGGACACGAAATTGGATTCCGTGACGGATATACCTGAATCTAGAGAGTCTCAATAATGAAATATACTCGTAGAGCACTAGAGCAACATTATAAATTAATGTTGATTATTTATAAATCGTTTAAACGTTAAACGAAAAATACATACAACGAAGGGCCGAACCGTCATTTCCTAATTAATGTGTATTTGTATTAAATATATGATATTATTAAATACACATTAATAAATTTTCAAATAAAGGTATTTGACATATATCATTGATATATGTATTTGAGATATTCAAAGTAAATGAAATACATATATTTGAGATATTTGTATTTAATTAATTATTTAATTATTTAATTATTAATTGATTAATATAATTAAAATATAAATATCCTACCAAATGATAAAGTTAGGAATTGATTATGAGTGTTTAATGTTGACTTTAAAGTAAAGGAAATGGTAGTCAAATTGGTTTTGACTTCTTTGATATTTGTTTAAAATGTTTAAAATTGAAATATCGTTTTCTTTATTTTTGTTCATATTTTCGGCCAACACCTTAAAAATATAACAGTTATATTTTTCTTGGTTGCCATTGTTGACTTAGTATAAATATCAATAAAGTGTTTTTAGATATTTGTAAATAATAAGTCAAATTTGTATCAAATGAAATTGAAATGGATTTCCTAATGTATGCTTATGAATTTCGGCCAAAGGGTTATTTTTCAAGAAGTATATATTGTTTTCCTTTTCATTTGGTAATTAACCTAGTACACTTTACAAAGAAACTCCATTGAAGAAAAACAAAGAAATCTTGTGAGAAAGAAAGAAGAAACCAAAGAAAGCTTAGATTTTAGTAAGTTTCTCCAACTTACTATTAGTAAGGAAAATGTTCCTTAGGATCTATGCTTTAACATATGATGTTCTTAGGTTATTTCTTTCTTTATTCTTTGTGTTTTTGTTGATGGAAGTTTTGATGGAAGTGTTGAGCATGTATGATGAAAGAAGATTGTGACTATTGTAGTTATAAGCTTTCTTTTAAGGTTTTAGAAACCATGTTGCTAATCTAGAGTTGTTGACCCACTCTTAAATGACCTATATTTGATCTTGAGTTGTTTCATTGTGTTGAGACTTGGATTGGATGGAAGAATGATGATTGAAGTAATTGATTTAACCAATTTGGTCTAATTTGTCCAATTTAATGAAATTGAAAAATTAGGGTTCATGAACAATTCCAAATTTGGGGCTTTTCATATATGTTGTGTATTTGGGTGTGTATATGATGCATATAAAGTTTCATGTTCATTGGATTACATCTTGATGTGTTTTGATGCATGAAATGACAAAATGCACAAATTGCCCACCATTGGGAGCATTCGGCCAAGTGAGTATATTTGGGATTTGGGGATTTTGGTGCTTTTGGTGTTTTGAACATGCTAAGTTAATCTTAGAAATGATTTAGAATCACTCAAAATTGATTTGATCAATTTCGGACTAAAATGAACAAAATACCAAGTGTAAGGGCAATTCGGTAAATTCACCTAAATATGATTTATTGAATTTTATTCTCATAATTTGATTATTGGAATATTAAATAAATCTTTTTATTTAATTAATCCGATAAAAAATTTTGAAATCGGAAAATTTGATTTTCCACCGTTTCCGCTGCGTTACCGGATTTAGCCGCTAAAACCCCTACAAAATGGTATCAGAGCGAGTCTGATTCTAGGCCTCCATAAAATGATCAGCTTGTTTTATTCAATGTTTAATCATGTTTTCTTGACTTTATACATGCATGTTATAATCTAATTTGATTAGATTTAGGGTGTATGACACTTAATGGAATATCCCCGCTTAATAAGGTTTTAAAGTAACTAGTATTTGGAATACTTGTTTCTTGGTCCGTCTTCTTATCAATACGGTTTATAAATATTTTTCCATGACTACATCCGAGACCGTGCCTCTGCTGTGAGGGTGTAGCCGATAGAGATTTATTTATGCCGGATGTATATTAGATACTAGATAAATTCAAGCGAAGGGGAATCCTGAACGTGCCCTAGCTGTCAGGGTTACGCAAGTAACTTGAGTTTATCATTGATGAGTTTAACCTTGGTACGTCTCCTTGTGGGCCTGCCTTAGCAGCGACAACGAGAAACGACCAGGACCGGAACCTCGGAGTCACTAGTGAGTGATTGAAAATGAGTTGTCTACCTGTGAATATACGTAGGCGAGACCGCGCCTCTGCTGTGAGTCGAAATATATTCATGGGGTCCACTTCCCATTATGGAATTCGATTTAATTATTGAATTCTCGTTTTTCCGTTGGGGATTACGGTATTACGTAAAATAGTGGGAGACACTGCTAAGTTTAAAAATTCCTTAACTTTGGCAGTGTGTATTATTATGAAAATAGCCGCTTGTTTGTTTTCCTTAATCTATATTAGATAGAATTAAACTTTTAATTCACTGCACACATATTTTGATATGTTATCTGACTTGACTCTTGGTTGCAGTTATTCTAGAATAGGTTCTAGATACTACTAGACTATGATATTATTAGATTGGTCTAAACTATCGGGAACTATTGTTCCGATTTTCTTCAAAAATAAAGATGGTTAGTGACTTAGTTTCTAAGTCATGATAGATAATCTAGATAGATATCCCTTTAGGATATAATACTTTAGAGAGAATAGTTTCTTATGCAGTAAGAATTGACTTGAATTAGTTCATGTCTCGAGATTCTTGACTGGCGTTAAGAAAGCCACATTAGGTATTTGTTTATCTAGTAATGACGTTTCTTAGCTTTAATTACCTTTAGAGGCAATGTGTCCGACACGATTTGCTAATCAATTATTTACAATTGTTGTGAATAGTTGAATGCAAATAGTAAAGCTAAAGAAAGGAGATGTGTATAGTTATGTATAGAAAATATCGATTTTCACAATACTACAACTATAGGTATTGGATACCAGATCTCCCGTCTAGTTATTTAAAATATTAGTTGACGATTGTTTTGATATTTGATATCGGAACTTGCGACTATTGGATAGTTACTTGTTCTTTATAAACAGTTGTTATATATTTTAAATATGACTAGTAGTGTCATTGACTTAGAGATAAACATTAAGAAAAATTATTCGGTAAAAGTAAATAATTTAGAACGGTGCTTTATGAGTTTAATCACTTAAGCATTAGATGCTTACACCGTATGGTAAAGGATGGTTTGATACGAGATCACACCACATATCCTTATCCGTTTAATGAATATTGTATTCAGAAAAGTGATTAAGATCTCGTTTAACCAATGATTGTCATTGGATCACCAAATTTATTTAACTAATACATTGGATGTATGTAGTTTTATAAATAATAATTGCTTAAGGTAGTTTTCTTTATTTCGTAACTTAGTTGATGAATTGTCATAACTTAGTTACGAGTTTCTGAAGGAACACATATTGAAAGTCTTGAAGTATCAAGAACTTTCAATCTGTTCTGATGAAACGTAGATTGAACATTTTTTGACTTGTTCAAATATATTCAATCTGAAGTATTTTGAAAACTTGATCCTTAAAATTCATTACATGTCTTTGAACTGTTCAAAGATCTTTGATACGATCAAACATTTGAATTTAAAGCAATTAGTTCTAAGGTTATTCAGTGAATATGATTCATATTCAATATTGTTCTTCCACGATTCCATCTTGATGGAATTGAGTAGTGGGAGCAATCGAATCTTATATGATTTGATTCGTTTGATATTGAATGTTACCGAATTAGTTTCAATACTCTTGGGGTTATGCTCCAGTAACACTAATTCATCTCTTTAATTAATGTTCCATTAATTTCTACAGTTACATATATGATATGTATAGGTAGAAAATCCGAATCTTGAAAAGTTTAAGATTTGAATGTTTCTTTTATATAATAGTTATATAATGGAAATTACATACACCTTGGAGGTATAAGTAAAAGTTTATCGTTTATTCTGTTTAATAGAATATTGTATTCTATTTAATAGAATATCTTTACAACGATCCTAAGTAATAAAATTGTTTTATTACTTGGTGTGTAACATCTGATGTTAATTATTGTAGAAAAAAACTTGACTTATTGAAGTCAAATGTGAGAATGATAAATTATAATTGGAACTATGTAATTAATAAGATGAAACAACCCTTATACATCTTCTATATAAGTCTAATAGGATATCAGAATCATTTACGAGTATTTGATACTTAATGGTTCTGTTGTTTTCTTATTGAAGAAAATTATCCTATAACTTATAATGGAAGCGATATTTGATATCGATTTTGGAAGTTCACCATTGAACCATAGATCTAAGATTGTTCATAGCTTACTACAATCAAGTTTTGAACTTGATTAAGCTTTCATTATGAATTAGTTCATGATATGTGCTAATTGTTTGCGCAGCGAAAGCAGTGTGAGCTTGTTAAAGGTTTAACCTTTACAGTATGACAGTGAGAAAAGTTATACTCAGCAATCTATTGTAGATTCTGAGAAAACTTATCTCTAGTCAAACTAAATGAACAATTAGAGATATATTTGTTAATGTTAATATGAAACTGTACATTTTAACTAAAGAATGCAAAATGGCGTTTTTTGAATGACTTATTCAGATAAGAGATCAGTTGTGATTTCTTTGTTTGAAGAGTTCATTCTGGAATGGCCCTAGAGTTTTTGTTCTGTTGAGATCGCAGTTTTGTGCTAGCTTACAGAGCCTATTGTAGACTCGGATAAGTCTTCCAGAAATATGTGTTCTCTATTTTGATATCGTCAGAATTTCTGATCTTGTCAAAGTATATAGAATTCATATGTGATAAAAGGGTTAGTGGGAGCGCACAAATTACTTTCTAGTGTTATATATCCTAACAACATTATCATTATTATAGTAATAATGAGATGTTTGTGAGGTAAAAAGGTTTACCTAAGTCTTCTTTACTCCGTGAAAATAGTGGGAGTAGTCTCTGTTATATACGATATAAAGTTTTATATAAGATATAAAACCAAGAGACTTGTGAGATACTCATATTATTCGTACATTAGATATGATCTAATAAAGGACATAACTAGGCTATCTGTATGACAGTTAGTATAACTGTTGGACAGTTATTGTGTGTCTTATATAAAGTATTCATCTTTCGTAAATGATGATTCCTTTTTCGAAAGAGATATTGATTAGAATGTCTAATCAATCTTATGTATCATTTGATGATGACATAATAAATTCTTTATAATGTGCGATTAAAGATATTGATTTAATCGTAATTGTTATGAGTTATTTTGATATCCTATAGACCATATGATGGATCTTGAAACACGTTCTTTGTGATCTTTGAGATATTAAGAACGAGTTTCTAATTCATGGAGTATACAGTCTGCAACCATTAGGGTTATATTAGTTTTTAGACTAATTATGACGTTAGACAGTCTACGTTATAAAGAGTCACAAAAGTTGCAGTGGGAGTGTCACGCATGATTCCACTTTATTAGTGGAATTAGATGCAACTTATGAAGTATTGACTTATGAAGTTGCATATTGACCTTATAAATTAGAAGTTTTATATTGGTGTTGTGCTTGCGGTTGTCCACATAGTATTTTGGATTTGATCCCTAAATACTATGACAACTCAGTAGTTGTAGCACAATACTGATGTAGCATCAATTTCATATTAATGTATAATTTAGATTCTATAAAATATGAATGATGCTGACTATGAGAAACGATGGAGTTTGTTTGACAAACTCAATATGTCATAGCGGACCTGTTTTTTGTTGCCTACCTCTTAAGTACTGGGTGAACTTTTGAGGGCCATGTGTAGACGATACACATTGAGATGTGTATATGATACCGTGGATTGGCACTAGAGCAAGTGGGAGAAATTGTTGGGGTTGGTGCTCAGAGCGCCAATCCAGACCGTAATTATGTCTGATTCATGAATACGAACATCCCCTTATTCCATAATATTACTTATTTTTTGTTGCACCTCTTGTTTTTTATATACGTATTCGATCTGATTACGATTTGATTGAAACTAAATGTGGTTTAGTGATATGTATATATTAGACAAAGGCCCGATAATATATAATGCAGTACACAGTTACAAAGTTAGTTTGTAATTGACATTGGGAAGTGTCACTGCTATATGTATGTTATCAAATATAGTTCCTGGTCAAGATTTGCTAACACGGGTCAGTTAGTCAAATCCGTTGAGACCAGTACATGTCGTATATCGAGACTTGGTCCGATGGTTTATCCCAATGAACCATGAGTCTAGGGAGACTCGTATAGACGTGTAGCTGTTTATAGTGGATAAACACTGAACGGCTCACCGAAGATTCTTAATGGATGGTACACCAACGTCAATAAGAATCTTCTCGAGTTGAGTAGCATAGTGGTCCTTCGACTTGAGATACCACTGTGGATGTATGAGACATCCTCCACACTTAGATGGCAGTCACGTCACTGATCTATTAAGATCAGACCTCCGTCTGTTCGTTGGGTGTGGACCGATCCTCAGGATATCATGTGTGTGTCAAGATAGGATCCGTCAGTTCTGTGTACAGAGCATAGGTAGTCCATATATAATTAGCAGTCTGTTAAATCTGTGGCCACAGTATACTTCGGAAGTAAGTTCCGATTGTTATTTAGAGATTGCTAATGAATACGTCGACGAGATAATACCTATAGAGATTTGACGTTTACATCTACATCTCTGGGATTATCCGGATACCTGTGACGGAGGGATTATACGTATGCAATGACCTCGACCTGTATGATTCAGCTAATTTATCCGTGATCGTCATAATTTACGGGTGGATAAATTATGGACACGAAATTGGATTCTGTGACGGATATACCTGAATCTAGAGAGTCTCAATAATGAAATATACTCGTAGAGCACTAGAGCAACATTTATAAATTATGTTGATTATTTATAAATCGTTTAAACGTTAAACGAAAAATACATGCGAACGGGCCGAACCGTCATTTCCTAATTAATGTGTATTTGTATTTAATATATGATATTATTAAATACACATTAATAAATTTTCAAATAAAGGTATTTGACATATATCATTGATATATGTATTTGAGCTATTTAAAGTAAATGAAATACATATATTTGAGATATTTGTATTTAATTAATTATTTAATTATTTAATTATTAAATGATTAATATAATTAAAATATAAATATCTTACCAAATGATAAAGTTAGGAATTGATTATAAGTGTTTAATGTTGACTTTAAAGTAAAGGAAATGGTAGTCAAATTGGTTTTGACTTCTTTGATATTTGTTTAAAATGTTTAAAATTGAAATATCATTTTCTTTATTTTTGTTCATATTTTCGGCCAACACCTTAAAAATATAAGAGTTATATTTTTCTTGGTTGCCATTGTTGACTTAGTATAAATATCAATAAAGTGTTTTTAGGTATTTGTAAATAATAAGTCAAATTTGTATCAAATGAAATTGAAATGGATTTCCTAATGTATGCTTATGAATTTCGGCCAAAGGGTTATTTTTCAAGAAGTATATATTGTTTTCCTTTTAATTTGGTAATTAACCTAGTACACTTTACAAAGAAACTCCATTGAAGAAAAACAAAGAAATCTTGTGAGAAAGAAAGAAGAAACCAAAGAAAGCTTGGATTTTAGTAAGTTTCTCCAACTTACTATTAGTAAGGAAAATTTTCCTTAGGATCTAGGCTTTAACATATGATGTTCTTAGGTTATTTCTTTCTTTATTCTTTGTGTTTTTGTTGATGGAAGTTTTGATGGAAGTGTTGAGCATGTATGATGAAGGAAGATTGTGACTATTGTAGTTATAAGCTTTCTTTTAAGGTTTTGGAAACCATGTTGCTAATCTAGAGTTGTTGACCCACTCTTAAACGACTTATATTTGATCTTGAGTTGTTTCATTGTGTTGAGACTTGGATTGGATGGAAGAATGATGATTGAAGTAATTGATTTAACCAATTTGGTCTAATTTGTTCAATTTAATGAAATTGAAAAATTAGGGTTCATGACCAATTCCAAATTTGGGGCTTTTCATATATGTTGTGCATTTGGGTGTGTATATGATGCGTATAAATTTTCATGTTCATTGGATTACATCTTGATGTGTTTTGATGCATGAAATGACAAAATGCACAAATTGCCCACCATTGGGAGCATTCGGCCAAGTGAGTAATATTTGGGGATTTTGGTGCTTTTGGTGTTTTGAACATGCTAAGTTAATCTTAGAAATGATTTAGAATCACTCAAAATTGATTTGATCAATTTCGGACTAAAATGAACAAAATACCAAGTGTAAGGGCAATTCGGTAAATTCACCTAAATATGATTTATTGAATTTTATTTTCATAATTTGATTATTGGAATATTAAATAAATATGTTTATTAAATTAATCCGATAAAAAGTTTTGAAATCGAAAAATTTGATTTTCCACCGCTTCCGCTGCGTTACTGGATTTAGCCCCTAAAACCCCTACACCTAGAACATCGTCGCCGATTTATGTGTCCTACACATGCGTTAAAGCAAAAATGCATCGAACATCATTTCATTCTGTTGAACGCAGTTCTGAACCTTTAGAACTTGTACACACTGACGTGTGTGACATGAATACTGTGCAAACAAGAGGAGGTAAAAAGGACTTTGTCACTTTTATCAATGACAACACAAGATTCTGCTATGTGTACTTGCTGAGAAGCAAAGCTGAAGCTATTCAGAGCTTTGTACACTATAAGAGTGAAGTTGAAAATCAACTTGGCAAGAAAATCAAAAGAATCAGGAGTGATAGAGGTGGTGAATATGTTTCACCATTCGGTGAATATTGTTCCGTGCACCGAATTATTCACGAAACCACTGCTCCTTATTCTCCTCAACTGAACGGAATTGCGGAGCACAAAAACCGAACGTTGAAGGAAATGATGAATGCCATGTTGACGAGTTCGGGTTTACCCCAGAACTTGTGGGGGGAAGCCTTGCTTTTCGCGAACTACGTTCTAAACAAGCTTCCTCACAAAAGGTTAGACAAGACACCATATGAGTTATGGAAAGGTTTCGTACCTTCCTACAAATACCTAAAAGTGTGGGGGTGCCTTGCCAAAGTAATGGTTCCTAAACCTAAGAAGGTTAGAATATGACCCAATACTGTTGATTGTATATTTATTGGATATGCTCGCAACAGTAGTGCGTATCGATTCTTGGTACACAATTCGGAGATTCCTGACATCAATCCTAACATGATAATTGAGTCAAGGAATGCAATATTTTTTGAAGAGACATTTCCTTGCAAGGAAAGACAGAGAACAGAGTCTCTCAAAAGAACAGTTGATACTGTCAATGACAGTGATCAGGTTGACCAAGAATCAGATCAACGTGTAAATGCTGAGACTATCGAGCCTAGACGTAGCAAAAGAGCTAGAACGTCTAAGTCGTTTGTCCCGATTTTCTGACATACTTGTTAGAAAATGAGCCTTAAAGCTATAAAGAAGCTATGGCTTCTCCGGAGGCACCTCTTTGGAAAGAGGCTATTAACAGTGAGATTGATTCAATCCTACAGAACCATACTTGGGAGTTGGTTGATCTTCCACCAGGTTGTAAGCCGCTGGGCTACAAATGGATATTCAAAAGGAAGATGAAAACAGATGAATCAATAGATAAGTATAAGGCGAGACTTGTCATAAAAGGTTATAGACAAAAGGAAGGCCTTGATTACTTTGACACCTATTCACCAGTGACTCGTATCACATCGATAAGAATGCTCATAGCCATAGCAGCTTTATTTGGTCTTGAAATACATCAAATGGATGTAAAGACGGCATTCTTGAATGGTGAATTGGATGAAGAGATTTACATGGAACAACCAGAAGGGTTTAATGTTCTTGGACAAGAACAGAAGGTGTACAAACTTGTAAAATCCTTGTACGGATTAAAACAAGCACTTAAACAATGGCATGAGAAATTTGACAAAGAAATGTTGTCAAGTGGGTTCAAAACCAATGAGTGTGATAAGTGTGTGTACACCAAATCAACTCAAAAAGGATATGTCATTGTGTGTCTCTATGTAGACGATATGCTAATAATTGGTAGTAATCATGAAATGATTCAGTCTACCAAAAACATGTTATCCAGCAGATTTGATATGAAAGATTTGGGAGTAGCTGATGTGATCCTAGGAATTAAGATTTCTAGGACATCAGACGGATATATATTATCTCAGACTCATTATATTGAGAAGATATTTGATAAATATATCAAAGGGGATCTAAATGTGGCTAGAACCCCTGTAGACCTAACTCTTCATCTATCAAAGAATACTGGTTCAAGCGTATCGCAATTAGAGTATTCGAGAATCATCGGAAGTCTGATGTATCTCACGAATTGCACACGACCCGATATCGCTCAAGTTGTGAACCGGCTTAGCAGATATACGAGCAATCCAGGACATAACCACTGGAAAGCCATAGTAAGAGTTTTGAGGTATCTGAGAGAAACTTAAAAATATGGGCTATATTACGAGAGATATCCAGTTGTACTAGAGGGATACAGCGATGCTAACTGGATATCTGATACGGTGGATTCCAAATCTACGAGTGGATTTGTTTTCACACTTGGTAATGCAGCCGTGTCATGGAAATCCTCGAGGCAAACATGTATTGCCCGGTCTACTATGGAATCTGAGTTCATAGCGTTAGACAATACAGCAGAAGAAGAAGAATGGCTTAGAAACTTCCTGGAGGATATTCCTAGTTGGCCTAAATCGGTGCCAGCGATTAGCATACATTGTGATAGCCAATCAGCTATTGGGAGAGCCCAAAATACAATGTATAATGGTAAGTCTCGACACATACGTCGGAGACATAATACCATACGTCAACTGCTCTCAAGTGGCATAATAACGATTGATTATGTCAAGTCGAAGGAAAACCTAGCGGATCCACTAACTAAAGGTTTACCTCGAGAGCAAGTTGAGAAGTCATCAAGGGGAATGGGCTTGAAGCCTATAATCTAAGAATTGTCACTGTGGAAACCCAACCTAGCTGACTGGAGATCCCAAGATCTAGGTTCAAAAGGGACAACAGAAACTTTGTGCAATTCAAAACAAGCACTGAAGAGTTTTGTACTCTTTCCCATTCCGATAATGACGTTGAGTGTTGTCTGTCATTGGTTAGGATAAGCTAAGGCTTTTAATGATCACTATATTATGAGATGAGTCCTAATGGAGGTAAAGACATATTACCTCTTCATAGTAGATCACCTATTTCAAGTAAGAAGTGAGGCCGCTTCCATGGGAACTTTTAAAGGCGGGTTACCCTAAAGTGTTTGATGAATCCATGACCGTTGTTCAGGGCCAAAATGAACACAACCGTAGAACGGGAAAATGGTCGAATTAAAGTTGTGTGTTGACAATTGTCTTGGTTTACATCAACGGCAGAATAGTTCAAGTCTATGGGTCACTGGTTTGCCAAGTAAATCCGATTGTCATTCACTAAGAAAGGTTCAAGGTGAAAGCTACCTATTTCGATGCAGCTTTAGTTCATGGTAACTCTCTCAAGTGTCTCCATGAATATTTGAAGAATTGTGGGGGATTGTTGGAAATTCTTATAAATATTCATTAAGGGTATATTTTTCTTTTAGATGCATTGGGTGCATGTGAGGGGTACAACCCTTTGGAGGGTTGCACCCCACTCCAAGGGGTGCCCTATTGGCACCCTTCCATGCCTTATAAAATAGGCATTATATCCAAATACAAAGAGAGAAGAAAGATATCCGAATTTGTGGGAGACATTTTATTTTTGTTTGTGTTGATGGTGTTTTTCGGGCACTATGTTATTTAAACAACACGACAGGGGTAAAAGAGGTAACTCCATTGATCGAGACCGTTAAAGCCGACCCGACAACTTGATGGTAAGAGGCCGAGCACTTTATACTAAATGGCCGAGCACTGGAGATCGGATGACCGAGCATTATCAGATCGACAGCAGCATTCTCAGTTCAAATGGCTATCATAACCGACCTCATGAAGACCGAGCACATAACGAGGCGTGCTCAGGAAGATAAAGCATCATATTCTTGCGGAAAAGGGATAAGTTGTCCTACTTTAATGGGGTAAAGTAATAACTTAATATCCTAATAGGATAAATGAAGTAAATGTAGTTTTGATTAGGAATCCTTATGGGAAAATGGAATAGTTTTGACTAGGAATCCTGATAGGAAAAGGAGACCATCTCCAAATTGGGAATTCTTGTACAAATAGGAATCTGATTTCTTCACCATTATAAATAGGAGGGTAGAGTGAGTGTAGAAGGACAAGTTGAAGGGATCTGAAAATCATCACAAGAGTGAGGGATTAGAATCATCAAGCTCCGATTTGTAAAAGCAAAGAAGAGACCCGAGGAGTGTATTTGAGTAATAAAAAAGTACCACCCTGTTCTTGTCCGTGGACGTAGGTCAGATCCCAAAATCCACCGAACCACGTTAAATCACCTTGTCTGATTGACGTATTTTCTTGTTTTCCGCTAAGTTTGTTTTTGGTTTCCCGCATAACCAAACAAATTCACAGTTGGAGGAGGATTCCCTCGGAGGTGATATTTCTGTATTACCCTGAGACCAAAATCCACCGTCAACAGTTGGCGCCGTCTGTGGGGAACTTCACAAAAAGCAGTTCACGTGATAAGACAAATGGCGGAAGGCGGAAATCACCAATCAGGAGGTCCGGCAATGGACTGGATGAAAAAGATGGAAGATAGCATGAGGTCTATGATGGATCGACTAGAAAGAATGGAAGGAGCAAACAATGAGAAACCTGAAACCGGGGCCGGCCAGAAGAGGAAAGAGAGGGAAAAAGGGAAAAAAGTAGTAGATATAAGCGAAGACGAGGAACCCAGAAAGAGAGGCCCTTATGGGATAAGATCTGAAGTGGTAGCAAGAGAGCCGCGATCAGAAAACACACGGGAAGAAGAAGAGGAACAATCACTCGACCCCTCCTCCGACAGTTTTTACAACTCCGAGAGGGAGAATAAGAAGTACAACGAAGACGTGCAGGAGACCTCCGGGCTTATGGAACGCCACACCCGGAACGACAGGCGAACAGAAGAACGCAGAAGGCGACATGGGGGCACAACCCGTGAAATAAAGACTTGGTTGAGAAAAGAGATGACCAGATGGGGAGAAGGCCTCAAGATCGGCGCGGGAGACACCCGAGGCGAAGAAGAGGGGTCCCCCTTTACGGAAGAAATAAGGTCAGCACAGACCCGAAGCGGTTTAACATGCCGACCATGGCACCATACAAAGGCCACTCCGACCCAAGATCCCACATCGAAAATTTTGTCCTCCTGATGGAAGTACATGGGGTAACGGGCGACGCCATATGCAAAGTATTTCCCTTAACTCTAGGTGGACCTGCCATCCTATGGTACATAAGTCTGGCCCCAGGGAGCATCCAGAGCTTCTCCCAGCTTAAAAAATCATTTATCCGACACTTCAAAGGAGCCTGCACCCCTAGAAAGACGATTGGAGAACTCCGGCTCATGAAGCAAGGAGACGATGAACCTCTGAAGAATTTTATCGAAAGGTACCACAATTTGGTGCTCGAGGTCGGAGCGTACGAGTCATCGGAAGCGCTAGAAAGTCTCAAGGGAGGTCTGAAGGTCGGGAAGTTGTGGACTCACCTGAGGATTCAAGACGTATCGGATTATGCCACTGCCCTGGAGTTGGCCAGGAAGTTTATCTTAATAGAGGAAGAGAAAAAGATTGTCCGGGGAGTAGACACCCGAAAGGCTAAGATACTCAGGTCAGACAATCAGTGGGATTCGATTAGAAATTTGAGGAGACCAATCCCGGACCAGAAGAAACTCAGACTGACACCTCCGAGTAGTCATGCTCAATAGATAAAGTCACATGTCCAAGTCAACCGTGTCGCGGGGAGGACATTATACACCCCCCTGAACAAACCTATGGCCCAGATAGTTCGGGAAATCCAGAATAAAGGTCTGTTGGCCGAGCCTAATTTGAGGAGGTTCCCTATTGAGGAGGAAAATAGTAGGGCTTACTATATCTACCATAACGTAAAGGGACATACCACGAATGGGTGCAGAGACCTGCGTGAGCAGGTGGAAGACTTGGTGAAAGAAGGCTATCTCAGTGAGTACATAGACCATTCGATTTTTGAGGACGACCAAGTTGATAGCGAAAGTCATCCGGTCGGATGCGTGGAATGCTGAGATGCAGAGATGACGTATTAAGAAGAGCCTTACTTGTAGTGACCCTTGTAGAGTTGCAAGAAAGACAACGGATCCCAAAAATGTGAGTAAAACCTCTTATGTCTTAAGCTGACATTTATTTATGCTTGTTTGTTGTGGCCCACACAACGATTTTGATATTTGTTTTACGGCTCGGGTCTGCTCTTGTACCGCCGAGTCCGTTTTGTTGAGATATGTTTTTCGGCTCGGGTCTGCTCTTGTACCGCCGAGTCCGTTTTTTTGATATATGTTTTACGGCTCGGGTCTGCAATTGTACCGCCGAGCCCCCTTTTTTTTGATATATGTTTTACGGCTCGGGTCTGCTCTTGTACCGCCGAGACCGATGTTTCTTTCCGGCTCGGGTCTGCTCTTGTACCACCGAGACCGATGTCTCTTTCCGGCTCGGGTCTGCTCTTGTACCGCCGAGACCGATGTTTCTTTCCGACTCGGGTCTGCTCTTGTACCGCCGAGATCGATGTTTCTTTCCGGCTCGGGTCTGCTCTTGTACCGCCGAGACCGATGCCTCTTTCCGGCTCGGGTCTGCTCTTGTACCGCCGAGACCGATGCCTTTTTCCAGCTCAGGTCTGCTCTTGTACCGCCGAGACCGATGCCTCTTTCCGGCTCGGGTCTGCTCTTGTACCGCCGAGACCGATGTCTCTTTCCGGCTCGGGTCTGCTCTTGTACCGCCGAGACCGATGTTTCTTTCCGACTCGGGTCTGCTCTTGTACCGCCGAGATCGATGTTTCTTTCCGGCTCGGGTCTGCTCTTGTACCGCCGAGACCGATGCCTTTTTCCGGCTCGGGTCTGCTCTTGTACCGCCGAGACCGATGCCTCTTTCCGGCTCGAGTCTGCCCTTTGGACTGGGGACGTAACATTCCCCCAGGACCAAGTGATTCTTACAGCTCGGGGTCGGGCGATGTCCCACCGAGTCCGCCCTTTGGACTGGGGACGTAACATTCCCCCAGGACTAAGTGATTCTTACAGCTCGGGGTCGGGCCATGTCCCACCGAGTCAGCCCTTCGGACTGGGGACGTAACATTCCCCCAGGTCCAAGTGCCTTTCTCAGCTCGGGGTCGGGGTACGTCCCACTCGTCAGCCCTTCGGACTGGGGACGTAACATTCCCCCAGGTCCAAGTGCCTTTCTCAGCTCGGGGTAGGGGTACGTCCCACCGAGTCAGCCCTTCGGACTGGGGACGTAACATTCCCTCAGGTCCAAGTGCCTTTCTCAGCTCGGGGTCGGGGTACGTCCCACCGAATCAGCCATTCGGACTGGGGACGTAACATTCCCTCAGGTCCAAGTGTCGTTTTCAGCTCGGGGTCGGGTTGCGTCCCACCGAGTCAGTCCTTCGGACTGGGGACGTAACATTCCCCCAGGTCCGAGCATCTCTCACAGCTCGAGACAGGATCACATGCCACCGAGCACATCATCGTTAGCTCAGAGGCAAAATTTTCTTCTCACAATCGAGATTGGATCAGTCAGGGGTCATGACCTCTAAATCTCTGGTACAAATATTACAGAGGAGGAGTCATTTTTAGTTTGGACAACAAGAGGAACTTCATCTCCTGATGGAACGACCCAAGTAAGCAATTTGCTTTAAGGTGGAGAATCATTCTGAATAGGGTCAGCATCTCCAATAACCGAGGATATGAAGATAGAAACAGAAGACTTAGTTGATGGAGAAGACAATTTCTCTGTGATTTCTGGAGCGACCACCAGCAAGGCGATCAGCACACCATCTTTTTTTATAGTTCCCGGCATCAACTCACAAACTCGTTGTTACCGAGAACTAGGGGACAGATGTTGATGGTGTTTTTCGGGCACTATGTTATTTAAACAACACGACAGGGGTAAAAGAGGTAACTCCATTGATCGAGACCGTTAAAGCCGACCCGAAAACTTGATGGTAAGAGGCCGAGCACTTTATACTAAATGGCCGAGCACTGGAGATCGGATGACCGAGCATTATCAGATCGACAGCAGCATTCTCAGTTCAAATGGCTATCATAACCGACCTCATGAAGACCGAGCACATAACGAGGCGTGCTCAGGAAGATAAAGCATCCTATTCTTGCGGAAAAGAGATAAGTTGTCCTATTTTAATGGGGTAAAGTAATAACTTAATATCCTAATAGGATAAATGAAGTAAATGTAGTTTTGATTAGGAATCCTTATGGGAAAATGGAATAGTTTTGACTAGGAATCCTGATAGGAAAAGGAGACCATCTCCAATTGGGAATTCTTGTACAAATAGGAATCTGATTTCTTCACCATTATAAATAGGAGGGTAGAGTGAGTGTAGAAGGACAAGTTGAAGGGATCTGAAAATCATCACAAGAGTGAGGGATTAGAATCATCAAGCTCCGATTTGTAAAAGCAAAGAAGAGACCCGAGGAGTGTATTTGAGTAATAAAAAAGTACCACCCTGTTCTTGTCCGTGGACGTAGGTCAGATCCCAAAATCCACCGAACCACGTTAAATCACCTTGTCTGATTGACGTATTTTCTTGTTTTCCGCTAAGTTTGTTTTTGGTTTCCCGCATAACCAAACAAATTCACAGTTGGAGGAGGATTCCCTCGGAGGTGATATTCCTGTATTACCCTGAGACCAAAATCCACCGTCAACAGTTTGGTTTTTGAGAGAGAGTTCCACCATTTCCTTAGTTCAAACACTTTTCAAAGAGTGCTCATTGGACAAGAAAGAACCAAGTTATCATGGGAGAATATTGGTCAATTGCGAATCCGTAAAGCACCTGTGACGGGGCCAATAAGTTCTTAAGGACAGAGGAAGATCTCGACTTGGATTCGATTTCATTTTTTCCAGGTTTTGTTTATAGTTTCATGTTTTAAGTTTTTAGGGTTTTTTGATAATTAATTGGTATTTCCTGATTGAATTGTTTGTAGCATGTAATTTTATTGTTTAATGACACTAATCGGACAACACAAATGCCAGGGGTGGGAGAAAAGAATTTCCAAAAATTAAATTAAATGTGTTGATTGTTCTACAAGTCTCCACCAAAACCCATCACTCATGTAAATTACCAAAATGACTAATGATGTAAGTAAAGTGGGCCCCACTTTAAATTCAAAATTCAAGCGGGCTTGCTCAACACACTTCGGGCTCGGATTCGTTTAATCCGATTAAACGAATTTTCGTCGCGGTATAATTAAATCCAATTTAATTAAATAATAATACCCAGTAAAATTATTATGAAATCGCTCGCGAATTAATTCCAAATTAATTCGTTCGCTAAAATTAAAATCCAATTTAATTTCCCTTTGAAATCCGATTTCAATTAATATATCTAATATATTATTTAGCCCAATTAAATAAATTAAATAGTAAAATCTAATTTAACTATTAAATTTATTTTACCGATTAATTCCAAATTAATCGTGTTCCATCCTCTCGACGAATTTAATCCCAGATAAATTCTCGACGCAATTAATCCCAGATTAATTCTTTCTCTGATAATTAATCCCAGATTAATTTTCTATCTTTATTAATCCGAGATTAATTCTCTCTCTTTATTAATCCCAGATTAATTATCTCTCTTTATTAATCCCAAATTAATTCTCTCTCTTAATTAATCCCAGATCAATATTGTTCGAGTCAAACATCATCGGTGAATCTTTGGGATGCGACTCAAGAGATCCCTGGATATGTTGGCAGTAAATACGGTCATCGGACTATCCGAACACGTGTGTACCCAGTACCACGTACTTACCGATTTACGAGACATGGTTGGCTTCTAGCAGAGCACCGTGCCTACCCAATTCTCCAGAAATATTCTTTTACGGAATATATGATCTTTGTCAGGCGTAGTATACATAGTATTGCGTATTACGATCCAGTATCAGATGTCACATGCAAGGCCTGGGGCTGGAGTTGTGTCTGCCCCGTACGAAGCATATATCGGATCACTAGCAACTAGTCTCTTTGTGATCGGAAAGTCATGACCTAGTCATACTTCCCCGATGGCTATAGCACTTAGAGTACCAATTCTGTATCCATGCGTGATCATCATCTCCATAGGACTGAAGTGATACTTCCATCTTGACATCACACCCAATACACTACGATTCTCAGTATACCCAGAAGAGGGGTACACAAAACCTGTTAAAGCCCCGGACGACCAAAACCAAAGTATATTGATTGTCGCAAGCATTAGCGATGCAAGTCTCGGGTTAAGACCAAATACATCTACCCTGATTCAGATTCCCATAGACACATAGTCATACTACCAATGGGATTCTGATGGGTCTATCTAGAGCGAAGCTGTTTTCGTACCATCGGCAAACAGATCCTCCTATTACACTTACATGAGTATCCAATACCCAAATATATGAGAACTATGTCGTTACGCTTCCATAACACGCACAAGTGCAATACTAATCTATTCCGCATTATCGATGTCCAGTCTCGATAATACTATGACTAGGGATATTTAATGATTAAACCTTTATGGATTAATAATGTCTCATATCTTATTAATCCGGAACTAATCATAAGGACTTTTATCATTTATATATCCAGGTAATCCAATTACGAATGATAAAAGAGCAATTTCATTTGTCACATAGTTAATTTGTACAACAACACCATGTTCTGTACAAATAGTAATGCTATGTGTCATAATTATCCAACACATTCCTCCTAAGTTATTTGATAAACATGTGGAGTCGATGGGTATGAGATATAATCGATATTGGCACTAGAGCAAGTGGGAGATTTTGTTAGGATTGGTGCTCTGAGCGCCAATTTCTCTTGTATTTCCTTATAAATACTTATATAAATATTTTATTATGAATAAAATAAACAGTTTCAATAATATGAATTCTTTTATTATATGGTAAAGATGTAAATGACCATAGAATGATTGGTTATGATACTATTGCAAAAGCGTCACAACTCACATTGAGTTGTATCGTAACAGCATCATTCTTGAATAGTTCCTGGTCAAGATTTACATCACTTGGTTAGTTAAGTAAACCCGCTGAGACTGGTATATGTCGTATAATGGAATCTTGGATTCCAATGGTTTCTCAATGAATCATGACTCTTAGAGACTCGTATAGACATATAGGTGTTTATATCGAATAAACACTGAACAACTCACCGAAGATTCTTAAAATATGGTACACCAATGTCGATAAGAATCTTCTCGGGTCGAGTGAGGATAGTGGTCCTTCGACTTGAGATACCACCGTGGATGTATGAGGTATCCTCAACACTTTGATGGCAGTCATGTCACTGATCTATTTAGATCAGACCTCTGCCTGTTCATTGGGTGTGGACTGATCCTCAGGACATTCTGTGTGTATCAAGATAAGGATCCGTCAGTTCTGTGTATAGAGCATAGTTATCCATTATGGAATTAGCAATTTGTTAAATCCATGGGCTCGTGGTACACTGTAGAAGTGAGTTCTAAGTGTTATTGAGAAATTGCTAATAGACACATCGCCGAGATTATACCTATAGAGATTTGACGTTTATATCTATATCTCTGGAATAATCTGAATACCTGTGACGGAGGGATTATACGTATGTAGTGACTTAGACCTGTATGATTCAGCGAGTTTATCTTTGGTCGTCATAATTTACGGGTGGGTAGATTATGGACACGAAATTGGATTTCGTGATAGATATGTCTGAATCTAAAGAGTCTCACTAATGAAATATACTCGTAAAGCATTAGGGTAACTTTTATAAATAATATTGATTATTAAATACTTGATTTTATTAAATACACATTAATTATTTGTCAAATAAAGTATTTGATATATGTTTCAAATATATGTATTATGAAATATTTAAAGTAAATGTGATACATGTAATTAGTTATTTGTATTTAGTAATTATTTAATTATTTAAATATTAAATAATTAAGATAATTATATACATTGATCTTGATCATTGTTATGTTTTTAAATGGCAAATTATGATTGGTTCACATGTATTATTTACTTCAATGAAATGGTAGTCAATTTGGATTTGAATTCTTTAATTCTTTAGTAGAAAATTGGAAAATTCAAATTACCATTTTTGCCCACCATAGTCGGCCAACCCTAGGTATAAAAGTTATCATTTTTCATTTGCTTTATTTGATAAGCTAATTCTCCAAAAATATTACAAAGAAAAGTTGAGAGAAAAGAAATCAAAAGGAAGTAGATTTGAAGAAATCTTGAAATAAAGTAAGTTTATTCAATTCATTTTCAACTAGAAAATCATTTCTAGGGTTCCAAGCTTTAACATATGATGTTTGTATTTTTCTCTACTACTTTTAGTGTGTAATATTGGTGTTGGAAGCTTAGATGAAAGTTGTTAGCATGCATGTTAAGAAAGAATGCTTATAAGGTGTTATTAAGCTTTCTTTTAGTCATTAGATGACTTGGTTGCCATTCTAGAGTTGTTAGGCCACTCAATAATGACCTAGAATTGTTCTTGAGTTGTTTAAAAGTGGTGAGACTTGTTTGGTGTTGTAGAGATTAGATTAAAGTGTTGGATTATATTAATTTGGTGTAATTTGTTCAAATTGTTGAATTTGTAAAATTATTGTTTATATCCTTTCCAAATTTAGGGTTTTTTATTTATGTGTTGTGTAATGATGTATATTTGATGTAAATGTAATTTGGTGTTGATTGGATTTGATCATGACTTGTTTTGAACAAGATTGGACTAAAATGATCAAAATTGAAACCTTATGGCCTTCACGGCAATTTGAAGAAAATATAGTATTTTCGGTTTCTAATGTGTTTTGATGTGTATGACATGTTTAAATCATTTTGGTATTGATTTGGAATCACTTAAAATTGTAATTGATAATTTAGGGACTAAAATGATCAAAATTTAAAGTTTTGGGGCTTTTCGGTAATATTGAAAAATTCTGAATTTTTGGGTAAAAATCTATTTTGTTGAGTATTGAGTGATTAAAATAAATTATTTTATTTTAATTACCCAAGAAAAATAAAAGAAATCAGAAAATTTGATTTTCTCGCATTCCACTACGTTACCCGTACTGATTGCCTAAAACCCCAACAGACTCTACTCCCGAAAATATGGGTAGACAGAGTTTCCCAAAGTCATGTAAAGAAATCGGCAGCTCCTGCCACTATATCACCTGAGCTGTCACTGGGATAGGTCCCCGTGGTAAGGTAGAAGGTCCTGCTTGAGGAGCTATAGTGTCTGGTATCACTGGGAGAGCTATTGTCTGGTGAGCCAATGAAGGTTCTACAGGTGGAGATGGAATTAGGGGTGGCAAAAAGAATCAATGAATCGAATTTGTATCGAATCCTAAATGAATCGAATCAAAATGTGATGGATTCGTATTCGATTCGTTTATTAAACGAATCATAATATCAGGATTCGTATTCGATTCATTTATTAAACGAATTTGTATCAAATCCTAAATGAATCGAATCAAAATGTGATGGATTCGTATTCGATTCGTTTATTAAACGAATCATAATATTAGAAAATATTATATTTTCGATGGTAATTAGCCATAATTTCTCGAATCTTAATTGAAAAATAATAATAACTAGTAAAAGAAAATAATTAAACGAATCCTAAACGAATAAACGAATCAATGAGCTTAAATTCGTATTCGATTCGTTTAATAAATGAATCGAATCGAATTGACCCATTTATTAAACGAATCCATTTTTTCAAACTCGTATTCTCTTTAAAGCGAATCGAATCGATCGAATAAATAAATTCGGACCCAAATTGTCACCCCTAGGTGGAATAGGAACTGTAGATTCTGCAGCTCTCGGCTATGGGCCTGGAGGCTGCTATTGTCGGGCATCTAATTGAGCAAGGGCTTCTAAAGCACGCTTGAGCTGCTTAAATCCCGTAGCTAATTCATCATTATCCCGAACTACCGGTCCTTCCTCATTTGCTCTCATAACCCCCTCTTGTACCGGTTCCACCCTCTGTCCCATATCTGCATCAGTGAGAGGTGCCACTGATCCCTGGTCCAGATCTACATTCGAATGCGCCCTATCACGCCTGGGTCTACCTCTAGCTCTGGTTCTAGGTGGTTTGATATCTAAATAATCAAGAAAGAAAACGATCAATTGAATTCTAGTAAAATTATGATAAATTAGAATGAGACATACCTCGGGACAGAATACCCGAAAAAATAGCCTCTTATATATTATTACCCCGGGTATACTACATATATAAGACACGACAGGTGACAGA
Organism: Zanthoxylum bungeanum; assembly: GCA_019454045.1. Classification (NCBI taxonomy): domain Eukaryota; kingdom Viridiplantae; phylum Streptophyta; class Magnoliopsida; order Sapindales; family Rutaceae; genus Zanthoxylum; species Zanthoxylum bungeanum. The sequence continues at coordinate 103,743 of SKCR01028325.1, forward strand.
TTTCACTGTCACCTAAGCCTCTGACTGAAACTGGAATGCAATCATTCTAATAACATAATCTTCCCATATAATCATTTAACATTGCACACAACAAAACACATTAACCGTACATACATAGACTATAAAACACTGAAACTAAAAGAGACTATATTCTATATGAATATAGATATGATATGATAGATCCACACAACTAGTGAATGTAGTGCTGCTCCTGTCCCAGGTCCATGTCTTCCAAAAGATAGCCTTAGCTCACCAGTAGAGAAGTCATGCAAAATCTAGAGAGTGGGGGGGTGAGTCCTAATGAACTCAGTGAGTGGAGCTATAAAACAGAAACGAAAAGTATTAGAAAATACTCTTAATCAATACAATAACTTTCCAAGTTCACGATACTTAAATCAAAGTTTTCCTTTCAAAACCTTTGTAAAACAGTTATGAAAACATCATATGAAATACCATCTGTCAACCTGTACATAATCCCGTGGCCTTGGGGCGTTGTACACACCATCCCCCAAGCCACTAACCAGACAACAATGGTGTTATCAGTGCCAACAACATGTCTCTGAAATCTGGGCCTAGGGTATCACTATTCCACTAGCCCAATACCCAGGACCTAGGGGCATCAGTCATCCCTAGTCCTATATCCCGTGTGCATAAGTCTATATCCGGAATGGTTACCGCTATCCATCAATTCCATACCTGAGTCAAGTAACAACTGAGGTGGGTTTTTCCCCATGCCTCCAAAATCATAAAATCATATCTTGAAATCATTTTCATCATAAAAACATTTATCTGGAACCAAGCTTTATCAAAAGCTTAAATCATATATCTCATTTGTATGAAATCATCATTTCAAGTAAAATCAATTAAATCAAGGATATGCAAAATCATATCGAAAATCACAATTAAAATTCTGAAATAAGTACTCCACTCACAGTGCTACAGCAAGTCGGGTGCGGTATGCGGCGTAGGTGATCTTCGAGTATCTCAACGTTGATCTAAGGCCAAAGAAATCTAGAGTTCATTGTAATGATTTGAAAAGTATATGAATACATAATTGTTGTCCTAAGCTTATGACATAGCTTACAATGTTACTACACACTTATATGAAACCCTTAGAGTGCCCCCAACGTCTTAGGATAAAACTGGAATCAATAAAATTAATGTAGAAAATTTGGTCATGCGTCACGACACCAGGGTGTGTGCGTCACGATGCTCACCCAAATCGGTGAGGGAGTAAGTCTCCTCTGTTTCTGCGTCGCGATGCCGCGAAGAAAAATTAAGGCAGTAAGTCCTCTCTGTTTTTGAGTGTATATAACATCTGGTGAACCTGACGACTCGTACGATACTAGAGCCTAACGACTATTACGATTCAGAGGCATAATAATTGATATAAATCATGTTCGAGCAAGTACGTGCTCATAAAATGGCATTTGGGACATTCAGAAGATTCCTTGAAATTTTGATGCAGAACTTAGTTTACGTTCCACCTCAAATATCTTTTAGTAATCAGGTCGTAATGTTTTCATACGATCTTCAATTTTTATGAATTTTATATCGTCGGAAATCTTAGAACGAGAGCTAAAATGTCCGCGTTGAACCTTTTTCAAAAGTCGGACCAGAAGTAGGTCAAATTTTGTAATGTCCACAACTGCTATAGTAATTTCGGGAATTAACTAGAATTTGGTGATGTGGTAAAATGTGGACCATTCATTTGCAACACAAAAATCAAATCTTGCTCTATAAATAGAGAACTATTCACTCATCCTCTTGAGGAGCCAAAACATGAGGGAGATAAGGGAGAGTTTGGGGAGAACTTTCTCATTTTTTTTTCTTTTCTCATGCTACCTTTGGAGAGATTGATGATGTTTCCAAACATATTCCATGACAAGTAAGCTTCTAACTTCCTTTCTTTTCTTTATTTTTCAGTTTTAGACAAGGGAAAACCAAAGCCCTATTTCGAATTTAGCATACCATTGGCATTAATAAGTTGTTGGCATGTGTTTTGATAAGTGCATGATGATATTAGCATTGAATGAGGTTTATTTGTGTGTGAATATGATGAGGATATTATGCTTGGTGATTGAATGATTCTAGAAAATGGGTTGTGTATGGGTGGTGATATTAGATGAGTTTTAAGGTTGGAGCAGTACCTATGTGTTAGTCCTAGATTAAAAGTGTGAGGATTGCTTGAGTGTGGAGTTGAAAAGTGAAATTTAGGCTCTGAAACTGTCCTCGCGCCGCGACACCACGCACCTCGCATCGCGATGTGTTCTGGAAAATAAGCCCAGATTTGATTATGTGATGTGTGTGTCACGACGAGGATGGACTGGCATCGCGACGCAAACCAAAAATAGGCTCTCTGTCTAGAACGTTTCCAGGTCACGTCGTGACGTGCAAGTCTGTGCGTCGCAACGCGCGACCATTTCTCAAGATAAAATTTTTAGCCAATCCAGTTTTAACCCAGAAGATTAGAGACCACCTGAAGGGCTTCGTATCATTTTATATACATTTGATTTACCATAACACAAATGTAGAACATCATATAGTGACGATAATTTCGGAATGTATCCTACGACATGAATTCTAATCAAGTTATCCTTTGAGGGTTATCCCAGGAACCACAAAATGTTTCGGCAAAGTGACGTTATGCTAGCGGAACTTCAAATCAGTGAGTGGACACTCTCTTTCTAATTGATTTTTCTTTGTAATGTTTTAAGCATATACTTACTTTTCTTAGCTTAGGGCGTTAGACAAAAATTTTTTACCGATGCTTTTCAGATAATAATGTCTTAGAAAGATTATTTTTAATAGCATGATTTTTTATTTTCGAGGCATGGGGGAAAACTCACCTCAGTGTGTAACTTGATACAGACATGGAATTGATGGGTGAAATGTGCACATGTAGAGGACTAGGGGGACGGCGATTTATAACGCCCTAGATCCTAGTTCAGGACTAGGGATGACAGATGCCCCGAGATCCTAGATTCAGAGCTTGGAGTGTAGCATAGATCAACACCCCCAGTTCTAGTTCAGTGGCTTGGGAGATGATGATACGTAACGCCTCAAGACCATTAGTTTGAGAGACATGAGTGGCATGCTTTGGGGGACGACAATACGAAATGCCCCAATTTCATGGAATTGCACTATTGGCTCTAGTTAGGCATATGGGGGACGGCGATATGTAACGCCCCAATGCGTTAGGATTTACAGAGACAGATACTAGATTTTTAGAAAATAATTTTCAGAGATCAGTTTACAGATACAGATTTCAAAAACAGTTTTCAGAGAAAATTTTTCTAGAAATGAAAGTTTTAAGAAAAAGTAATTTTATTAGAGACTTTAAGAAAATATTCTCACAAGGGTTTTCAGAAATAGAATTGCTTTCAGAAAGATAAGTTTTCAGAAAAGATTCGAATTGATTTCTAAAACATGAGTTTCTTAAAGTATTCTAGTTTTCATTATAAAAACTGTCCACTCCCTTAGATCATTCAAACGATCTAACCCCTCACTCCCAGTGTTTTGTTTTGCAGGTTCTTGGAGGATGAGCTCGGGAGGGTGAATATTGATGGCAGTCACTAGGGAGTTGGTCCACCAGGTCAAGTCAGAGATAAAGTCCAGTTCGGTCAGGGTCAGAGAATGTCATGTAACATATATGTTATACAGTAAAGGTCACATGTATATTGCATTATAAAAGTTATTGTCAGTGTTGAAATATGTATTTAAACATAGTACTTAGTATTATGAGTATTATGCATACATGGTTGATGAGTTTATATATATGTGAGATAAGAATAGCAGTTATCAGAAGTCAAAGGCTTATGGGGATGGTACAATCTATCCCCTACCGGTAGCATCTCCCGGATTGGGGATGTTACAAAGATGGTATAAGAGCATGGTCTAGGGAGTCAGTGACTTCAATGGGCAGAGTGTTGGGGTCTTGTATACGTAGTATGTCCGGGATACTCGTATATGAGGCACTACCTCTCCAGTATCTGATCCTCAAGTACGTTCTCAAAGTTCTATAGACAGGTTAGTAAGAATTCCTGAGCTATTTAAGTATCTTTCCTTAGAAATAACTATATTCTTTGAAGATCCTTCTGTAATCATCCTGAACTATTAGCAGAAGTTCAAATTAAGCTATAAAACCAGAAAATTCGGTACTAAGAAATGTTACCCAGAGAGTGGGAAAAGAAAGTTATAAGAAGTAAGGAAGGATGTATAGATGTTTAAGCAGCCAGAGACAAAGAAAAATAAAGAGATAGAATATGATAGCAAAGTTCTAAGGGTACCTACCCAAGGAAGTAGAAAGAGAAAGAAAAATCTAGAAAGAAATGTAAAGGATAAAAATTCAGATGATTAAAGTAACCAAATAATAGTAAGAAATAAAGATACAAGGTCAGATAGTAAAAGATAACACCAGAATTTGTAGTAAAGGAGAATATAGCAAACCTAAGCAAGAGTAAGATGTCGAAAAAGATTCAAGTAAGGTTCATTCCCTCAAATCAAGAATCCTTTCCTACTCGGAAATTTTTTCCAAGAAAACCCTATTGACTTGAGTACCTCGTATAGGTAGCGAGTTCCCCGAGTAATGAAGAATGGACTGGAAGATTAAAGAAACAAGAAAGCATAATGAGAAGTGGGAGTTTCAATAGATAAGATATGCCAAGAGGATGAGAAGATTTTAGACCCCAAACTCAGGCTCTCAAGTAAACAAATGAATGTTGTAAGTGGAAATGATTAATTATCTTATCCCAAGAAACCCGACATAGATGCGATCCTAAGTTACCTAGATTCTCATTCTTCAGTGATACCAGTCAAAGAAGCAGCCCTGACGGAGTCTATCTCATACCTACATTACATGAGTAATAGACTATGTCAGGACACAAAGTATCAGAATAAAATGTCGGTACCTATTGAGATATTAATTCCTGCCCCACTCTATACTAGCCTAGATAAAGATATCCGTAAGAAAAATTCGATGAAAAGTTAACCTAAGTCAGAAACTAAAAACACTAAATGATAGACCACATAGGAAAGAACTAAGAAGGATTTAAGAGATAGAAAAGAAAGAACCTGACCCAAGCTAATAAGGGACAAATAGTACATTGGAGAGACCCATAGATCAGGCAAAAACCAGTAGGAGTCCACGTGAACTCAAAGGAACAGACTTATAGGATGAGAAACACTCAGAACTTAACCAAAAAAGTACCAATACAGACAGAAAGATCATATGGTAAAGTTGCAACCCGTAATTAGAATAGAAAGCAGAGATCTAGAAAGTAACCAGAGGAATGAACCCTATTAAACTCAGTAACATGACTTAGAGCCAAGAGGTAGGATATGAAAGCAGTAAAAATGATACAGAAAATAACAAGAGAATTCAGTATGTATAGTAACATAGATATTGTATCTTGGAAACAACAATGCAAGCAAAGACTTCAGAGGGATTGATCAAGATTAAGGAATCGTAAGGCATGGAACAGTTGATACAACTTCCAGCAGTATGAATGATAATTCTTTTTTTTTCCAATAACCTTACTTCAGTAAGTATATAGAAACCCAACCAGAAGTGGGAAGTATGTGTATACCCCTTAATTTAGAACTCAACAAGGATTTGATTAAGTAAGAAAATGAGTAGGACATAATAGATAAATTACGAGATAGCAAGATAGTTGAACAGTAGAACGAAGAGTATCCAAGAAGTAAAGGTCTGAAAGAGTAAGGAATTAGTAAGCAACATATGGCAACACATAAGAAGTACGACAGGAGATTAAGAGAGCATGAGCCTTGTGGAGATTCTCAGTAAGAAATAGTATGACTAATAGCTAGAGGTAAACTATGAGTAAAGTTGAAGGAGATAACTCAGGTGATTGTTTTAGCAGATAACCTAAGTCTAAGAGCTAATACCAAATATGTAGATAAAAGAGTCATATGCTCATACGTAAGCAGCATGCACAACTGCAACATGAATAGCTAGTGAGAACACTGAAACCAGAAAACTCCAGGAAAATCCCCACTCTCTCAGCCCTCATCAGATAACAGCAACATAGATGAATCTCGATATTCTCCTCGAAATACTCCCAGAATCAAGTGTATGTGTAGTGAAAGGAACTCGAAACATAAAGCCTTTGAGTATAGTACAAGAACAAAATGGAAAAATAAAAATAGCACTAAGTGAGAGATTTAAAAGAAAAGTTGTCTAGTTGAAGCGATGAAGAGATAAATAACTAGTTTAGTAGTGACAAAGATATAAAAGAATAGCGTTAGACATGGCTAGAGACATGTAGAGATGATATCCTTCTAGTAAGGAAATAGAGATATAGATCACGAACCTTCCAGGTATAGAAGGATATCAGAAGAGAAGTTAATAAGGTCAATAAGTCAAAGGTTTAGAAGTATAACTGTCGAGATATGGCGACAATAGGGAGAATATTGAGTAAGCGATGACAGAAGTGTGTAACAATAATATTTCTCAGTATTGGAAGGAAACTAAAGTTATATTACATCTTAACTCACGTAATCAAAGGTGAAGTAACCAACCTTAGTTTAAGTCGACCTAACCACCATGAGTTTGGGATTGGAGTTGGCCACATATATGGGTGGTTTTATACTTGTGTAGTATATTATGAAAATGAAAAGATAAGTTATTATAATACTATATTTAGTACAGTGGGTAAGTTATCAAGCTATAATTAACGTAAACGGTCATTGGATAAGGATGAGATTTACAAGTTGGTGAGTATCTTAAATAATGACACTCGTTAGAGCAAGGCAATGGAAGCAAAAAAGGAGGGAAATACCCTAACATACCACCAGATATGGAGTACATGTTATTAAAGAACACCGTAATTGAACTTAAGGTAGCAACAGAAATAAAGTACAAATAGAGTATGAAGTGCTAAGCCCCATAGATAGTCAAGATGTGAAAACTTGAAAAAACAGAACCCTTAAGTAGTTGAAGCTTAGTGAGAAAATATAGAGTTAAATAGTTAAATTATGAAGATGTATACTGGTTTGAGATGTGTAAGCAACACTAAGGGAGTATATAGGAGATTATTCTTTTATATACTTACATCAGAGTGGAATCAGTACACGCAAAAGGCTTAGCCACGAAAGAACACTAGTATTTCTAGAAAAGTTCGATAGTACATGTTAGGAAGAACCAGATGGAGACAAGTAAAGTCGGTCAAAGTTAGAAATTGAAGAATGAGATTTCTGTAAGGCATAACAGTAGTTGTAGCTTGACAGTAGTATTAAGTATCTATTAGAACTCTTATGAAGCAAGGACAAGGAATTTGTCAATCAATCAAGGATTCAAGAGGTATCATGCCTGAAACAAATATTAAGATAAGAAGAAGAGTACTGCATACTTATGAACTTAAGAAATAGAGTAAAGTATCAGTGCATGCAGACAGAAATAGAGTACCTTCTAGGTTATGATACAATTGATGGAGTGAAGTAGAGAATGAGTATGTAGACGGTTAAAAGTTGGTGACCTAAGACATAGCATGTGAATCATGTAACTTGTGACAAGATGTTCAGTATCGAGAATTTAAGATCTAGACAGACTCTAGAATTTCAGATTAAAAGATGATTCGAGGACGAATCCTATTTAAGAGGGGAAGAATTTGTAACATCCGGTAAACCTGACGACTCGTACGATACCAGAGCCTGACGACTATTATGGTTCGAAGGCATAATACTTGATATAAATCATGTTCGAGCAAGTACATGCTTGTTGTGATATTTTATATCGTACCGTAAGTGTACGATGTCAAGTTTTAGTAAAGATAAGTTAATAGTGTCGAACCCACAGAGATCGTGTTCACTCACACTAAATACTACAATTGATAATCCTAACTTTATTTAGAAGATAAATAATATAGATTTAAATAAATAAATAAAATAATTATATATGAGGAACTAATACGATAGAGATTCTAGAGTCTGATTTCACCTAACTATCACCTATGTATTTGTCATGCCAATTAATCTTTGTTCAGTTGTACTATTTATAAGTCAAGAATCCTAAGTATTCACTCCCTCTCCCAAGTATCAGTGAAAATATTATCAACTACAAATTTTCATATCTCTATAAAAATCCAGTAATTAACAACTCATTACGTCTTGTGATTCTATGTTAATGACTTCAAATGAACTATATATTCTCCCGAACTCTATAACTCCTAGGTCGAATTCTATAGATCTATTCAAAATCTCTCTCTCCCGAGTGATAGATTCTAAACATGCATCATCTTAATTTGTGGCCAGCAAACAAGAAGTAATAAACTCAAAAGAATATAAATAAATTGAATAAAACTTCATAATAAAATTGATAAACAATACAAAGGTTCAAACATCAGTTACATCATTCTCCAGAATTAAGGAGTTAGTTCATGACTAAAGATACAAACAATAATAATAAGGTCATGAATCTAATGGAAATCATCACAGTTCTAAGAAAGAAACAAGAAGATAAAACCCAAATTGGATCCCTTCCTCTTCGGACGTCACCGCCCTCGTCTCCTTTTGTCGCTCTTCAATCATTCTCCTTGGATCTCTCTAAAATATATGTTTTGTGTTTTGTACTATGTATTAGCCTCTCCCTAGGGTTTTGGACGAGCTTGTGTATTTATAATAAAGTCTTGGAGTCCTTATTCATTTAAAACCCTAAAAATTGGTGTTTTTGGAGGTCTACGCAGCGCCGAAGCTGCTGGAAAATTGTATGGCAACACTGAAGGGGTGTTGCAGTGCCCAAAGAGTGGCACCGCGACGCCAATCACTTTTTTTTGGCGTGCTGTTTCTGCATTTTCCGCTTCTCTCGTGTGCTTCCGATGCGTCCGTAGGGTCCCAAAACACGTCAATTTGCCCCAGGATCCATGTCCTAATGCTTCCTACAAATAAATCATAAAAGAAACTACAAATACATTAAATGATACAGAATCAAACAAAATAGAAAGCTAAGAATGTAGGAATAAGTGGGTATAAACCGCACTTATCAAACACCCTCAAACTTAAGATTTTGCTAGTCCCGAGCAAAAGACAAAAGAAAAACTAAAAAAACAAAATTAACAAAATTAACTAGGCAACTTTCGTAGGGATCACGATTGTATTTAGCGTATGCAACAAGCCTTTAAACCCCTATACGGTCTTAATGGACGAGTTATAGTCTTGTGAGGGCTTACAGCGACGATACCCACAAACGTCATTCACAAACATGCAATCATGCAAAAATATAAAAACAAATAGTCCCGATAGATATGCATATTATTGTCTTCAAAGAATGCTTATCAATGTAATCAGAGAACCTTCAAAGTACTCAATGCAACTCAAATCTATGTTCTTGAATAAATCATCTAAGCCAGACTCATAGTGTGTGTGTAAAGGTTCATTCACAGCTCGACTCCTAAGTAAGCCATCTCAATGATTTTGTCTCGAAAATTGAGATCTGATGGGTCAAACGAACCTAGATATCTCAAAAGTACTCTGATTTTCCCTTTCCTGCTTAGTATGGTACGATTTTATTTTCTTCTCTTTTTTTCATTTTTTCAACACACCTACCTTTTAAGGTAGCATTTCTCCTCATAGTGGTCCTAACACTCGCTCATGGATAGCTTCACGCTTATCGGTTATAGGTGGTTTAACTTTTTTTTCTTTTCAATTTTTTATTATTATTTTTTGTTGTATTTTTAACCATATCTTACATCATAACACTAGCAAATATAGATAGACATCTAAGCAAACGGTCATTCAGAGGCATGTAATTTCTTCAACTAGTCACTTTGTCAATTACTTAGGTCCTAACTGCTAAAAACCTATTATTAAGTGCTTACGAGTTTAACCTAGATCACAAACTCAAGGCATCAGATAAAAATCAATTGGGACTTATCGTTTCTAAGATTTCTTCTAAAGCAAACAAAATTCATTTTTAGACTTATGCATTACTATCAAGGAATAAAAACAATTTTTTTAAAACTTAGAAGAAATTATCACTACATGCATACACCCTTAAACTTAAAATTTGCATTGTCCACAATGTAAGATAAACATAAAGAAACAAAAGTAAGGAACAACACTACCGTGCATGGAGTTGATCAGGCTTCTGCTGGTCAGAATTTGGTTGCGCGGGCTTTGTGTATTTGGTGCTACCTGCATAAATAACATGCAAACTAAAAAATAAATAATAGCACACAATAAAATAAAATAAAGTAAAGAAAATAAAAATAAAAATAAAAATCCAAATTAAAGCTAAGGTTACTTGGTAATAGTATTAATGTGAATTAATTTCACAATCCCCGGCAACCGCGCCAAAAACTTGTTGTGATATTTTATATCGTACCACAAGTATACGATGTCAAGTTTTAGTAAAGATAAGTTAAGAGTGTCGAACCTACAAGGATTGTGTTCACTCACACTAAATACTACAATTAATAATCATAACTTTATTTAGAAGATAAATAATATAGATTTCAATAAATAAATAAAATAATTAGATAGGAGGAACTAATACGATAAAGTTTCTAGAGTCTAATTTCACCTAACTATCCCCTATGTATTTGTCATGCCAATTAATCTTTGTTCAGTTGTATTGTTTATAAGTCAAGAATCCTAAGTATTCACTCCATCTCCCGAGTATCAGTGAAAATATTATCAACTACAGATTTCGATATCCCTATAAAAATCTAGTAATTAACAACTCATTACCTCTTGTGATTCTATGTTAACGACTTCAAAGGAACTATATATTCTCCCGAACTCTATAGAACTCCTAGGTCATATTCTCTATATCTATTCAAAATCTCTCTCTCCCGAGTGATAGATTCTAAAGATGCATCATCTTAATTTGTGGCCAGCAAACAAGAAGCAATAAACTAAAAAGAATATAAATAAACTGAATAAAACTTCATAACAAAATTGATAAACAATACAAAAGTTCAAGCATCAGTTACATCATTCTCTAGAATTAAGGAGTTGGTTCATGACTAAAGATACAAACAATAATAATAAGGTCATAAATCTAATGGAAATCATTAGCGTTCTAAAAAGAAACAAGAAGATAAAACCCGAATTGAATCCATTCCTCTTCGGACGTCACCGCATTCGTCTCCTCTTGTCGCTCTTCAATCCTCCTCCTTGGATCTCTCTAGAATATGTGTTTTTTATTTTGTACTGCGCATTAGCCTCTCCCTAGGGTTTTGGACGAGCTTGTGTATTTATAATAAAGTCTTGGAGTCCTTATGCATGTAAAACACTAAAAATTGGTGTTTTTGGAGGTCTGCGCATCGCCGGAAAGTGGCACCGCAACGCCGAAGCTACGGGAAAATTGTATCGAAACACTGAAGGGGCGCCGCATCGCCAAAGAGTAGCGCTGTGATGCCTGTTAGTTTTTCTGGCATGCTGTTTCTGCATTTTCTTCTTCTCCCGTGTACTCCCGATGAGTCTGTAGGGTCCCAAAATACGTCAATTTGCCCCAAGATCCATGTTCTAATGCTTCCTATAAATAAATCGTAAAAGAAACTACAAATACATTAAATGATACGGAATCTAACAAAATAGTAAGCTAAGAATACAGGAATAAGTGGGTATAAACCGCACTTATGAGTGCTCATAAAATGACATTTGGGACATTCGGAAGATTCCTTGAAATTTTGACGCGGAACTTAGTTTACGTTCCACCTCGAATAGAATTTTATTATCAGGCCATAACTTTTTCATACGATCTCTGATTTTTATGAATTTTACATCACCAGAAATCTTAGACCGAGAGCTACAATTTGCGCGTTGAACCGTTTTCCAAATTCGGACCAGAAGTGGGTCAAAAAATACAATTGCCACAACTGCTACAATAATTTCGGGAATTAACTGGAATTTGGTGATGTGGCAAAATATGGACCATTCATTTGCAATACAAAAATAAACACATGCTCTATAAATAGAGCAATATTCACTCTTCCTCTTGAGGAGCCAAAACATGAGGGAGATGAGGGAGAGTTTGGGAGAACTTTCTCATTTGTTTTCTTTTTTCATGCTACCTTTGGAGAGATTGATGATGTTTCCAAGCATATTTCAAGACAAGTAAGCTTCTAACTTCCTTTCTTTCATTTATTTTTCAGTTTTGGGCAAGGAAAAACCAAAGCCCTATTTCGAATTTAGCATACCCTAGCCATGGGAATTGTTAGAATTGGCATTAATAAGTTGTTGGCATGTGTTTTGATAAGTGTCATGATGATATTAGCATTGAATAAGGTTTATTTGTGCATGAATATGATGAGGATATTATGCTTGGTGATTGAATGATTCTAGAAAATGGGTTATGTATGGGTGGTGATATTAGATGAGTTTTGAGGTTGGAGAAATACCTATGTGTTAGTCCTAGATTAAAAGTGTGAGGATTGCTTGAGTGTGGAGTTGAAAAGTGAAATTTAGGCCCTGAAACTGGCCTCGCATCGCGACTCGTTCTGGAAAATAAGCCTAGATTCGATTATGTGATGTGCGCGTCGTGACGTGAACCAAAAATAGGCTCTATGTCTCTGACTATTCCAGGTCGCATCGGGACGTGCAAGTCTATGTGTCGCAATGCGTGACCATTTCTCAGGATAAATATTTTAGCCAATCCAGTTTTAACCCAGAACATTAGTGACCACATGAAGGGCTTCGTATCATTCTATATACATGTGATTTACCATAACACAAATGTAGAACATCATATAGTGACGATAATTTCGGAATGTATCCTACGACATGAATTCTAATCAAGTTGTCCTTTGAGGGTTATCGCATGAACCATAAAATATTTCGGTAAAGTGACGTTATGCTAGCGGAACTCCAAATCAGTGAGTGGACACTCTCTTTCTAATTGATTTTTCTTTCTAATATTTTAAGCAAAAACTTACTTTTCTTCACTTAGGACTTTAGCCATAATTTTATTACAGATGTTTTTTCAGATAATGATGTTTTAGAAAGATTGTTTGTAATAGCATGATTTTGTGTTTTCGAGGCATGGGGGAAAAACCCACTTCAGCATGTAACTTGATACAGACATGGAATTTATGGATGACATGTGCACATGTAGAGGACTGGGCGGACGGTGATGCGTAACGCCCCAGATCCTAGTTCAGGACTATGGATGACAGATGCCCCGAGATCCTAGATTTAGATCTTGGAGGGTAGCATAGAACCGCACCCCCAGTTCTAGTTCAGTGGCTTGGGGGACGGCGGTACGTAACTCCCCAAGACCACTAGTTTCAAGGACATGAGTGGCATGTTTTGGGGGACGACCATACTTAACGCCCCAATGTCATGGATTTTCACTTCTGGCTCCAGTTAGGCGTATGAGGGGACGATGATACGTAACACGCCCATGCGTTAGGTTTTACAGAGACATATACTAGATTTTTAGAAAACAGTTTTCAGAGATCAGTTTACAGATACATATTTCAGAAACAGTTTTCAGAGAAAGGTTTTCTAGAAATGAAATTTTTCAGAAACAGTAATTTTATCAGAGACTTTAAGAGAAGATTCTCACAAGGTTTTTCGGAAACATAATTGCTTTCAGAAAGACAAGTTTTCATTTAAGATTCGAATTTATTTTTAAAACACGAGTTTCTTAAAGTATTACAGTTTTCATTATAAAAACTGTCCACTCACTTAGACCGTTCAAACAATCTAACCCCCCACTCCCAGTGTTTTGTTTTGCATGTTCTTGGAGGACGAGCTCGGGAGGGTGAATATTGATGGCAGCCACTAGGGAGTTGGTCCACCAGGTCAAGTCAGGGATAAAGTCCAGTTCGGTCAGAGTCAGAGAATGTCATGTAACATATATGTTATACAATAAAGGTCACATGTATATTGCATTATAAAATTTATTGTTAGTGTTGAGATGTTTATTTAAATAGAGTACTTAGTATTAAGAGTATTATGCATACATGATTGATGAGTTTATATATATGTGAGATAAGAATATCAGTTATCAGAAGTCAGAGGCTTATGGGGATAGTAAGGTCTATCCTCTGCCGGTAGCATCTCTCGGATTGGGAATGTTACAGCGTCACGATGTTGCCTCAAGGGCGTCGTGATGCTCAACGCCCAGAATCACCCAGACACCAAATTCCCAGAACGCGTCGCGACGTCAAGGTGTGCGCGTCGTGACCCTAGGCCAATTTCAGCACTTGAATTCAGCTTTACTTTCACATACCAATTCTATAACACTATACACATCTAAATCACAACAAATACACAACATATCATCAATTACACCATTCAACACCATCATATAATCATTTATGATCCCCCAACTTAGCTTCTCACTTATGGATTTCAAAAATTGGGGAATTCCATATATCTTCAATTCCTTAACTAAAAACCATGAATTCATCATTAAACTCAAACCAATAACATTCTTCAAGCATCAAACCATCAAAACTCAGTAATTCAAGATTTGGGTTTAACCTTTCTCACCTAGAACCAAATTGTTTCTTCACGAATAGAATTCCCTAAGCTTCATTTGATCATTTCTAATATTGCATGTGGCTTTGGAGCACTTGATTTTGAGTAGAAATTGTGAGGAAACTCTGAAATCTTGGCTGTGGAATTAGCTTGATGAATAAATAATGAGAGAAGAGAAGAAAAGTATGTGTGTGAGTGGGGGAATTGGCATTTTCCTTCTTTATATACTTCTTGCCTTTTATACTTATGATACATATTCTTGACATTTGGTAATAATGCTTAACAAATGGCAGTAAGCTTTAGCATTGATAAACATGTACTAGATATAATGGCACTAGTCCCAGTCTCAAAATTCTTACCGGACCCTAATGAATCAACCAAGGCATTATAAACATTACTATTATAATCATGACTTTTTGTCATCTCCAAATTTATTTGCTACCGCTTGAGGAAAAATTTTATTCCTAATATAAAATTACTAGTCCAATCGGTTATGAGATTTTGAATCATTACAGTGTTCTAGGTAATCTAGTACATCTTCAGGATTTTTATCCCTAAATTCACCATTACACATCATCTCCACTATTTGTCTACCTTGGGGTGTTAAACCCTCATAGAAATAGGCAACCAGTCTCCATAATTCAAACCCGCGATGTGGACAAACATTTAGCATCTCTTTAAACCTCTCCCAACATTGGTATAGTGTTTCCCCTGACTATTGTGTGGAAGTTGTGATTCTCCTCTTAAAGGAATTTGTCCTATGAGGGGGAAAGAATTTTTTCAGAAATTATTCTTGCAAATCATCCCATATTCTGATGGACCCTGACCGAAGGTTCTGCAGCCAAATTTTAACTTTATCCTTTAAAGAAAAGGGAAAAACCTTAATCGAATTATATTCATGCTGTAATTTTGGTCCGTGCAAGTAGGGGTGGGCGCGGTTCGGTTTGGTTCGGTTTTTGCTAAAAACCGAACCAAACCATATTTTACGGTTCGGATTTTTTACCTCTCAAACCAAACCATTAAATAACGGTTTGGTTCGGATTGAAAATTTTTTAAACCAGCGGTTTACGGATTGGTTCGGTTCGGTTTACGGATCATTATATTTAAAATAAAATTTCATCCACTTAAGTGAAAAAAAAAAAAAAACTAATCTATCCAACAAATGGTATGAAGTGGTAGGGTGTAAGCTGTGACTCCAGGGAACATATGCACTCCATAAATGATTAAAAAATGAGGCACAATTAATTCTTGTATTTTTTTAAAAATTACCTCGAATAATGATGCTACTATCATTCTAATTAAGAGACAAATCCAACATCTTACTTTGAAGAATAATGATGCTACCATAAAATAAATAAATTGAAGAATAAAAGTATTAACAAAAATTCAAGAATAAAAGTATTAACATACTAATAAAAAGAAAAACATAGAATAAAATTAAAAGAAAAATACAAATTTTTTTATAAAAATTTTATATTTTTTTAATTATAACGGTTCGGTTTGGTTTTACAGGTGCGGTTCGGATTAGGTCCTGAACCGAACCGTAAACCGTTTGGGGTAGGCCAATCCGAACCGCAAACCGAACCGTTAGGAAAAAAACCGTAAATTCGGTCCGGTTTGGTTCGGTTTGCGGTTTGGTTCGGTTCGGTCGGTTTTTTTGCCCACCCCTACGTGCAAGTGTTACATACCTCTTTAAATTTCCTTAAGTGCCGATAATGATTTTTTTATTCTAGATCGTGGAATGTGGGTAAAAGTTGGATGACACATGGCTTAAAATTGAAACGTGCTGCATCTGGGGGAAAACCAATGCAAGATGGTGATCTTGTCCTAGTGGGATTCATGAATTGTCTGAGTGTCCTAGGATGATTAAGATCGCCATGCTGAGACTCATTTTCTTCCTGATCAACTGGGTTTTCAACTCGGGCATATGAATTTTCATTTTGGTTCTCAGCTATTTTGACAGACGATGAAGGTGATGGATACTCTCTATTTAATCTACCTCTAGATGATCGACACCAATATCCCATGCAACCTAAATACAGACTATAAAAAATACAAATACAATACTTACAAAAAGAAAATAATAAACAAGTAAGGAAAAAAATAAACAAAATAAACAATAAAAATGACAAAAAGAGAAAAGAAAAAAATAAAGAAAATACAAATGTAGTGATTTAGATCTAAAAACGTCATTTGATTCTTGTCAATTCAGATATCAATTTAATTTCTCGTTCAACTGTCTTAATTTCTCTAATTATGTTCTCACAAAAAAATTATGGAAGAATCTCTAGATGAGGATGGTTCGAGAAATTCTTTGGCAAAATACAAGCTCCATTTTAATTGATTTTTCTGTCTCATGTAACCTCGAAGAATTGAAAATAGGGTTTGTCTGTATGTGGGATTTCTAGGTTTAGGATTCATTTAGGATTAATCAAGACATTTTGGATCTACACAAATACAAAGATGAAAGAAAATGAAATGCAGAAAAAAAAATACAATAGTACAAAAAAATAAAAATAAAAAAATAAAAAGAAAAAGAGAAAGAAAAAAAAATATACAAGGATTATTCTATCTATTAAATTTACTCCCCGGCAATGGAACAAAAAACTTGACACGCTTAAAAAGTGATTCTTTACTCCCAAGTATAAGAGTGTCGAAGTAATAAAATAACCCGGTAAGACTGGGGTGGATCCACAGGGAATAGATTTAATCGGATAAAATATTAATTTGAGTAAAAATAAAAAGACTCGATTTGTTTGAAGTGATTGAAATTTTTTTTAATTGAGTTGCAACAATAAAATAAAATGTCGGGGGTTAGGAGATCCGCTCTTAATATTTCAAACATAGAGAAATCTTACTTTTTATAATATACAAATTGTTATTATTACCCAGTTAATTTACTTCAGGAATTAATTATGCCAAAACATATAAAACCAGCCATAAAGGCGGTGATAATATTTTTCTATAATAAGTCCAGTTAGGTACTCAATTATGCCAAAAAAATAAAATCAGCCATATAGGCGGTAGCAAAGTTTGTCAATAATTAATCCAGAATTAAATTACTTATTCAGATTACAATTTATATATTACAAGATATATAATATTAATCTATATTCTCATATTTAGAGCTTCACTCTTTACCCCGGCATGATGAAATTTGCTACTCATGATTTGAAGAAAAACTTGCATAATTTTAATACCGAAAGAAAAAAAATTACAAGAAAGCTTAAAAAAATAAAACACACATGATACTCTCTCTCAAATTCTACAAGAGAACTTTGAAAGAAAGCATGAAGAAAAATGAGAGGTGAACACCTCTATTTATAGTAGAAGTGCTCATCTCTCAATTATTAATTACAACTTTCCAAATCAAATACAAACAACAAACTCTTACTAATTTATTTTTTTTCCTTTTTTGACTTTTTTTTGATTTTTTTTTTATTGAAAATTTTACAAACATGATCACAATCCACCTAAAGTGGATTATGACATTTCAACTTTTTTTTTTTTAATTTTTAAATTTTTTTAATTTTTAAATTTTTATTTTTTTACATTATTTTCTAATAATTAAAATTACATGCAACACACATTGACGTCTTCACCAATTTCGACCTCTAAAATCTCAGAAATAGAAATTTTTATAGACGTCACAATTGTAGATATTTGAGTCTTCTTTCAACTGGAACTCGAATCGGCTCAATCCGATATCAAAGTAAAAAATTATGGCCAAATTTCGAAAATTTCACATTACGAAAATTATGCATAACTGAAATTTCTGAAATTGTACAATGTTAGAACGCTCTTTCAAGTTTTCGGCCTCCAAAATCCAAATGTCATGTCAATTTTTCTAGTTATGCATCCAATGTATTATTTCACCTGCATAAGAAATAAAAATCACAATAAAAATATATAAAACATAAATTTAATTATTATTTTACAAATGTGCAAAATTTAGGGGATTAATAAAATTATAAGTGTAAAATGATTAGTTTTTATTTTATTATATGTGCACTTTTTAATATTCATCACCCGCAAAAGTGTAGAGAAAACTTGATGTAGATTTTCTACCATCAAGATCTCTTGCTATATCTGAATCTGTATAGCCTTCCATGATTGGATCAGCTCCCCCATAACTCGAACATAACTTTGATGTACCCTTGAGATACCTGAGAATCCATTTGACGCCTCACAGTGTTCTTTTCCTGGGTTAGAGAAAAAACGGCTCACTACACCTACTGCGTGAGTAATATCTGGTCTGGTACATACCATAGCATACATTAGGCCTCCAACTGCTGAAGAATATGGTATTGATAACATCTACTCTATTTCTTTCTTTGATGAGGGACAAACTCTTGCTCACTTTGAAGTGGTGCGCTAGCGAAATACTGACAGGTATGGCATTCTGTATATTGAAATACACAATCTCTAAATAACATTTGGAACTCACTTCTGAAGTATAATATGGCCATAGATTTAACAGATTGCTAATCACATTTGGACTACCTATGCTTTGTACACAGAACTGACGGACCTATCTTGACACACACAGGATATCCTGAGGATCGGTCCACACCCAACGAACAGGCGGAGGTCTGATCTAAATAGATCGGTGACGTGACTGTCATCTAAGTGTGAAGGATGTCTCATACATCCACAGTGGTATCTCAAGTCGAAGGACCATTATGCTACTCAACCCGAGAAGATTCTTATTGATGTTGGTGTACCATCCATTAAGAATCTTCGGTGAGTCGTTCAGTGTTTATCCACTATAAACACATAAATGTCTATACGAGTCTCCCAAGACTCATGGTTCATTGGGATAAACCCTCGGACCAAGTCACGATATACGACATGTACTGGTCTCAACGAATTTAACTAACCGACCTGTGTTAGTAAATCTTGACCAGGAACTTTATTTGATAATATATTTCTAGTAGTGACACTTCCTGTACGGGCCAAATTTGGTCCAAGGGAAATTTCGACCTTTTGCTTCAGATCCAATACTGAACGCACCCCAGACACCCCAATATAAGATCCAGGCCCAAGTTGCTACATCAAACCCACACACTGAAGGAAGCCCAAATTTAAAAGTAAGCCTTGGCCCAAAGATGTTTCACAAACCTATTTCCAAACCGTATCCAAGACTCACCATGCGTCAGCCTACGAAACGCCCAGACCCATAAATACCCATCATAACTCAGCTGTTTCCAGCCTCACAATGGAAAAATAATTAAAGGCAATAAAACAAGCTTGTTTTCCAAGT
This sequence comes from Zanthoxylum bungeanum, assembly GCA_019454045.1. Taxonomy (NCBI): domain Eukaryota; kingdom Viridiplantae; phylum Streptophyta; class Magnoliopsida; order Sapindales; family Rutaceae; genus Zanthoxylum; species Zanthoxylum bungeanum. The sequence goes on from SKCR01028325.1 coordinate 123,451, forward strand.
ACCTATATAAGAAGAGGAATTCACGAATGAGGGGGAGAGACAAGATTCACTACTCATAGCTCGATAGTCTTCTCTCCAGTACTTTCATCATATCCTACATACCGCCCTCACGGCAACTCACTGGGATCAAGGTAATATCTGACCTTGCTTCTCCTACTACGGTCTTTACAGCCCATCACCTCCACTGACTTGGGCGTCGGAGTGCCTACGGCTTCCACCACACCGGTGGGTAGATCCTCCACGCTCACTCTGCCTTTATTTTACAGGATCGCAAGTGCCCCCAACCTACGAAATCTCGATTATAGACCTCAGACGAAAACCAGCATCTATAATTTGGCACCCACCGTGGGGCCCTAGCGATTTATAAGCAAACTAAAACTTTCGTTCAGCCTGCGAGAACTTGTGAGCATTACCATGGCTTCTGGTAGCGAGCCTTCAGATCTTCTAGCCGGCCAATTGGCCATTCTCTAGGAACGATTACGTGTTTTGGAAGAAGAGAACTCGGCCATGAAGAGTTCCAATAGCGACCTCTAAAAATAGTTGGAACATTTTTCATCCACCTCTAGGCGAGGAGAGCTCACCGATCCCCCCAATGAACCGGGCCGCCAACCCGATTTGATGGAGACACTAGGCGATAAAACGGGCGACATTCCCCCTTCCGAAGATCATCCAATCGGTAATGGGAGGAACCAACACATACCATCGACAGAACTGATAACAGCCTCATCCATACGCAAGGAAATTGAGGAATTCAAGGAAGCAATCCTGTCCAGCCTACCAGGAGCCAGGTTACCTTTGAAGAGAAGAAGAGTAGGAACCATTACGGACACTCCTTTTGTCGAGGGGATCAACTTAGTCGAACTCCCTCGAAAGTTCAGCCCACCTGAGATGAAGTTGTACAATGGATCAACCGACCCCGACGACCACATAATACACTACAAATATGAGATGATGTCCACAGGTTTTTCTTCACATCAGAGGGAAGCAGGAATGTGTAGAGGGTTCAGAGAGACGTTGGCTGGCCCAGCCCTCACGTGGTTTATCAATTTTCCATAATGTTCAATTGGGTCCTACAAAGAATTGGCAGACAAGTTCGTGGATAACTTCGCTAGTTCTTGCAAATCTGAGAAGACCTCATCCGACCTTAATACGATACAACAGCGGTATGGAGAATCTATGCGAAGCTACGTCTCACGCTTCAATAAGGAAATGATTGCTATCTCAGATCTCCACCAGCCGACAGCAGTGGAAGTATTTAGGAATGGGCTATTGGCTAACAGCGGCCTCTACAATAAGTTAACAAAGAATCGATGCTACACTATGGACCAGGCAATGGTTAGAGCCTGAACGAAAATCAGATGGGAAGAGGATAAAAGGAATGCAAAGAGGGAAAGCTCATCCAGTCTACATGAGAAGAGGGTATATCCATCCAGGCGACCGAAAGAATTCGGCAGAAGGGGCCAGCAATCAATCGATAAAAGAACTTACCGTGGTAGAGATATCCGTCCCTACGACAGGGCTCCTAATCGCAGACCAATCCCATACAACAAAAGAGAGAAAACCCCTAATGGTACCCCCAGGCTCCCAGACTACAACTTCACCATATCACCGGGTGAACTTGTTTCAGTTCTTAGGAAAATGGGGAGTGAAGTGAAGTGGCCCCCACGTTCCAAGGAAGGCTCTGGGAGGAAAAATACTAGTAGATGGTGTGAATTCCACCGAGACTACGGGCACACGACAACCGATTACATAGCACTAAGATTGGAAGTCCTGGAACTACTAAAAAAATGGCACTTGAAAGACCTGCTAACGGAGAATTGGAAAGCCACGTTGGCCCGGAAAGAAGAAAGGGATGACCGGGGAGAAGCCCCGATTCCACCTCCACCAATTAACAACACGGTAAATCTCATCTCAAGAGGGTCAGAAGTCAGTGGGATCTCCTATTCAGCAGTGAAACGACACACCAGGATGGTAACAACTGTCACCTAGGATAACATGGTGATTGTAGTAGGAGACTACACTGGTTTGATGATTGAATTCACGGACGATAGAGTATCCAGTCATAAGAACCCCCAACATGACGCATTGGTGATATCCTTGCAAGTGGCCAACTTCATGATCAATAGAGTGCTAGTCGACACGAGGTAATCAGCCAACATCGTCTTCCTAACAGCCCTTAATGACATGGGAGAAGGATTGGAGAAAATAAATCATCGATCTACGGCTTTGATAGGCTTCAGCGAGGAACAGAAATTCACTATAGGGGAAATCTCTCTCCCAGTATACACAGGAGGAATCAATAAAATGACTACGTTCCTCATCCTAGACTGCTCTTCGGCCTACAACTTGATCATGGGACGACCGTGGATTCACGATATGAGGGCCGTCTCGTCTACTTATCACCAGATACTAAAATTTCCTACCATATGGGGAGTCTAAGAAATCAGAGGGGACCAACTTGCTTCCAGAACTTGCTATCAAACGACCCTCAAGGCTAAATCTCAGACGGCATAGCAATTACAGGAGGGATCTTGTCGAGTCTACGCAGATACTTTGAAAGTGGAAGAACTCGATGAGGTCCAAATTCACCCTCACTACCCAGACCACAAAACCCAAGTTGGAGCCGACCTCGACCCCTGGCTACGCACCGAAATGGTGGATTTCCTCAAGAAGCATCACGATTGCTTCACGTGGTCACATGGAGACATGACAGGAATAGACCCAGAGTTGATGACACATGGACTACATAAGGATCCAGCCTACCCGCCAGTCAAACAAAAGAGGAGGAAGTTCGCCTCAGAAAGGAATCGAGTCATCGACGAGGAAGTCCAAAAATTGTTGAAGAATGGAGCCGTTCGAGAAGTACAGTACCCGGAGTGGCTCGCTAACGTCGTGGTTGTACGAAAGAAGAATGGGAAATTACGAGTCTGCATCGACTTCACAGACTTGAACAAAGGGTGCCCGAAGGATTCCTTCACACTCCCTCATATCGATTCAATGGTCGACGCTATAGCCGTACATGAACTACTGAGTTTCATGGACGCATATTCAATCTACAATCAAATCCTCATGCATCCGGACGATCGGGAGAAAATGGCCTTCGTCACTAATAGAGAAATCTATTGCTATAAAATGATTCCATTCGGGCTGAAGAATGCTGGTGCTACCTACCAACGTCTTGTCAACAAGATGTTTACCCATCAGATTGGGAAAACCATGGAGGTCTACATTGATGACATGTTGGTGAAATCTTTACAAGCAAAGCAACACCTGTAAAACTTATAGGAAACATTCGACGTGATGAGAAAATATGGGATGAAGCTGAACCCCACCAAGTGTGCTTTTGGGGTAGCCTCCGAAAAATTTCTTGGCTACCTGGTCACTCGACGTGGAATAGAAGCCAACCCGGAGCAGATAAAAATCGTCCTCAACATCCTTTCCCCAACAAACCTCAAAGAAGTCATTCGACTTGCAGGAAGGATAGCCGCTCTCAACAGATTCATCTCCAAGTCTACCGACAAAAGCTTCTTATTTTTCTCCACCCTTGGGAAGGCCAAGAAGTCTGAGTGGACTCCGGCCTGCGAAGAAGCCTTAAACAGACTGAAAGAGTACTTGACCACACCTCCTCTCATGTCCAAGCTAGTCGACGATGAAAGATTATTCCTCTACCTTGGAGTCTCAGAACAAGTGATCAGTGCTGTTTTAATAAGGGAAGAAAGAGGACGGCAACTTCCGGTCTACTACGTGAGCAAAGCTCTACTAGACCCGGAGACTCGGTACACCCAAATAGAGAAATTGGTTCTTGCATTGGTGATAGCGGCCCGTTCTTGCATTGGTGATAGCAGCTCGCAAGCTCCGACCCTACTTCTAGGGTCATCCAATCACTGTATATTCCACCTACCCATTGAGAAGCATTCTTCACAAGACCGAGCTCTCCGGTAGATTAACAAAATGGGCTGTTGAACTTGGAGAATATGATATCATCTATCAGCCGCGAACCGCCATCAAATCCCAGGATCTCATGGATTTCGTGGCGGACTTCAGTCCCATCATACAAGGCGATGTGGAAAAATGAGTATATTGTGTCTAGACCACCGACGTGTGGAAACTCGCGGTAGACGGTTCATCCAGCAGACGTGGTTCCGGATTAGGAGTTGTGATCACCACTCCCTCTGGCGACATTATACAACAAGTGTTTAAATATGGCTTCCAAACTACCAACAATGAAGCCGAATACGAAGCATTGATAGCCGGATTAATGTTACTTAGAGATTTTGGAGCAAAGAAAGTTAAGGCGACTTCCGATTCACAACTAGTTGTCAACCAACTCCAAGGCTCCTACCAAGCTCGAGGGGCTCAGATGGCAGCCTATTTATCAAAGGTAAAGGAAATCCAGTCTATTATAGAATCATTTACAATCTCACAGATTCCCATGACCGAGAACATTCACGCGCAAGGGTCCACTCTACAAGAGGATAATATTTGAGCCATATCAGTGGCATATCTACAATGGCCAGCCATTGCTAAAACAGAAGATGGAGCCGTCTCCCACATCAAACAAATCGACTATTGGATGTCGCCCTTGATCAAGTATCTGGAAGAAGGCGTATTGCCAACAGACAAGGCAGCCGCCAGAAAGATCCAACGGCAAGCTGCGTGGTTCACTTTGTATGACAACCAACTCTTGAGGAGATCCCTTTCCGGACACTACCTCAAATGCTTAACTCTCGAAGAAGCGCAGTACGTGTTAGCCGAGCTACACGAAGGAGAATATGGAAATCACTCTGGGGGGAGGAGTCTTGCATGTCGAGCCCACACAGCTGGGTACTATTGGCCAACGATACGAGCCAACTCAGTTGAATACGCTCGAAAATGTGAGAAATGCCAAAGGTTTGCCCCAGTCTCCCATCTCCCACCAGAAAAGCTCATTCCTTCTTTGTCTCATTGGCCATTCATGAAATGGGGAATGGATATTGTTGGGAAACTACCGGTCGCCTCGGGACAACGGGTCTACATGCTGGCGTTGACAGATTATAACTCAAAATGGATCGAAGCAGAGGCCTTCGTGAGGATAAGGGATAAGGAAATGCAAAGCTTCCTCTGGAAGAATATCATATGTCGTTTTGGTCTACCTAGGGAGATTGTTACTGATAACGGGTCCCAATTCATCAGTCATCATTTCCAGGACTTTTGTAAGAATTAGGGGATCAGACTAAGCTTCTCCACCTCGCGCTACCCGCAAGCCAACAAACAAGCCGAGTCTTCCAATAAAATGATAATGAATACATTGAAGAAAAGATTATAGAGAGCAAAAGGGGCATGGGCGGATGAACTCCCATCAGTCTTGTGGTCGTATCGAACTAGTGTAAGATCATCTACTGGTGAAACTCCATTCTCCTTGAAATTCGGCAACGAGGCGGTCATTCCAACCGACTTTGGTGTGCCATCACCTCGATACCAGTGGGTCGACGAGAGTACGAACGGGTAACTCTTGACCGACGCACTCGACTCTATTGAAGAGCTTAGGGAGAACGCATCTTTATGACTGGCAGCTTACCGACAGAGGATGTCCATACACTTCAATAAAAATATAATGAGTAGGACCGTCAAAGAAGGGGATTGGGTCTTACAAAAAGTCTTTCAAAATACAAAAGAAGTCAAAGATAGGAAACTCGGTCCTACATGGGAAGGCCCGTACATCATCACCAAAATTATGGGCCACAGAGCCTACCAACTTAAAATAGAAGATGGTCGACGTATCCATAACAGTTGGAATGCTATTCACCTCAAGAAGTTCTACAGATAGTGCATATGGAGGCTTATGGGTCACTCGACAAATCACGGTCTTATCACGAGGGGACGACCTATTCATTTGAGTTTTGTTTCAGCTTATTCTCATGTGATTTTGCTTAAAGTTTTCAATTGAATAAGATATTACGATTTCATTCAAATGGCAAGAAAAATATATATGTCTCCAGACGAAAAATGAAATTTATATTCAAGAGAAAAATATTTTCTTTACAAAAGGCCTAGGCCAATATTTCCAAAAAAAAAAGAGTCAAAGTTACATCAAACTTCTTGCCATTCGACATGCTCAACTGGATCAACTGGAAGAGTGAGAAGGTCAGTCGCCATTGGCTGTTCAGGTCCAAGTTCATCCATGGCTACCTCGGTAACTCTCTCGACTAGATTATCTGTCGTCAAAACCTTCTCAGCTGTCTCGACAATAACTCATTCAGTCTCTTCAATTACCGCTTCTTTGGAACTAACCTTCTACCCTTCTTCGGCCTCGATCTCCTTAATCGACAGAGAGAGCCCAGCTTCCAACCTCTCACCAAGAGTAATCCATTTGTGAGGGTTTCATTCCTTGTGTTCTCCAGACAAGTATTGTTTCATGAGGGAATATTTGTCCTTAACAATGTCCTCAATGGCTACCTCTTCTAACCGATCTAGCAACTTAGTCTTCTGGCCCTCCAGCTCTTCGACGTTCTCCTTAAGTGCCTCCAGTTCAGTCGACATCGAATCCAATTTAACTTTCATGGCCTTGGCTTCGCTCTCAGCTTCTCTTGCTTTCTTCTTCGAGTCTTTAGAGGAAGTTTTAGCTTCAGCCAACTCCTTTCGCAGAGCTGCATTCGACTTCTCCAGGTCTCTCGCCTTCTTCAGACTAGCTTCCACATATTTTTGTTGGAAGATGTCGTACTCCAAAGTCTGATAGCAAAGGAAAAATGTAAATGATTTAACCAATAAGACTTTATAATTCAAGAATTGTTACCTCGTAATTTCGAGCGACAGCTCTTTTCGTAGCCTCCAATAGCCACAGTGTTAATATTCGACACTCATCTTCTTCTAAAAGTAATCCCTCGACAAACCCAGATAAACTAGACGGATCTGACATAACGGTCGTGCTTCTCGGGATTTTGATCACGACGTTCTCCGGATCCTCTTCTAGGTCCATCAGTTGCTTTCTTTTCTTCGAAAGCTGACCCGATCCAGTCAAAGTTTTGCGAGCAGCTTCCACTGGGGGAGTTGGTAGGGCATCTTTCTTTGGATGCTGCGATTCAGGTACGACTTCAATTTCCCTCCCCTTGGCCTTTTTCTTCTTCCTCTGTTCAAACATTTCTTCGACTGTAGGAAGTCTGAACTGGCTCATCCTCTCCAGTGTGCACAAATTTTCCTCGGGGGTTAAAGTCCGCAAAAAGAAAGTCTCTTCGTATAGGAGCCGACACGCCCAGGTTATGAGAATGACTGTCAATATATTTTTTGTCAGAGGCAATGAGGTACCTTCCTGATAGAAAACCTCATTCCACAACGGAGTCAACCTTAATCTTTTCTCCTCCAAAACCACCCTCCAATTCCTCTTAGGCGTTGGAATGCTCAGGATATAATTAGTATTCTCTACGACCCCAGGCGTCACGTCGAAGCTACGATTACGGTTTGAACCTACAAAAGAGTCAAGAGAAGAATGTAAGAATTGCATCGAGTCTACATGCAAGAAAAGAGTATAAGACCAACACTCACTCGTTATTTCCCAACACTCGGGTATTCTACCAGGTCCAGTCGACCCGAACACACCCTCTCATTTTATAAAAAAAAATAAGCCTTTTTCTAACCTCCTCTATTGTTCGTAGTCAGCCCAGAAATCAAATGTTCGCTCTTTTGTCGAAGAAACAGATGATATCTCACTTTCTCCACTACATGTTCCTTCATGTAATATGTGTAGAGTAGGTCCTTCACCCCGAACCTAACTCCCAACTCGTAGGTCAGAACTTCAACCGACATCAAGACCCTCCATGTGTTTGGCATCAGTTGGGAGGGGGCTATCTCATTGTGATCCAGTACCTCTCATACTAGGTTAGGAATTGGGAATCTAAACCCATCAGTGAAGGGACGCTCATAGAACCCAGTTAACCCAGGGATCCTATAGTCGACTCGTTCTCTCAAGGAGGCTAACCTCACTTGAACCGACTCAGGGAATCGGTATTTTAATTTTATCTCCCTCATGGCTCTTTCGGTTATATTACTTTGGGGGTTTTTGGTTAATAGATTAGTCGGTTCACTTGTGTTGGGTTCACCCGACTCGGTAGGAATAGATCGCAGTGGTGGCATATCTTTAGGGATATCGAGCGAGCCTCCGTTGACGCGATAGTTAGCACATCTTCATCACCCCCACTTAGTATGTCCCTACCATACATACTAAAAGGAGAGACAACCCGCAAGGGCGAGCCTACGTACTCAGTGAATCACTTGAGCTCGAGCAACTCTCAGAGGACATATCAATTCACTCTACAAACGATGAATGAACCTAAAACCAATATGACAAAAGATCAAACATAGGTCTCACACAAACACAATCCTAGAAATCCCCAAATCAATTACAGATCAAAGTCCTAACCCTAGCCAAGAACAAGTTGAATATACCATATGAACAACTTGAAGAATTGAAGAACATGAAGAAGGGAAGGAAGAATACCTTGAATTCGAAAAGAACCCTCCAAACTTACGACTCGAGAGAAGATTTTTGCAAATGAAGTGAATGAACCCCCTCAAAGCTCTTTATACCCTTCCTCATTTTGGCTCTTCATTTTCCCGCTAAGAAGGCATCGAAACCAATGCCATATTTATTGCAAGTTGAGAAATCGAGGTAAGCAAGAATCACTCGACACCCAATAAGAATATTGTCGGCTGAAAACCCTTGTAATATCGTCATGGAGTCAAGTTTAGTCCATGGACCTTCTTCTGGTCCAGACGACATGTAGACTCTGTTTGGTCCCTCCTCGATACCAAACAAGTGAATATCTTCCTAGCCTTCATCAAATCCAGTCGACGGGAACACTCCCCAATTGGCTCGTGATGGAGTCAAATTCAGTTCATAGACCTCCTTCCGGTTCAGATGACATGTAGACTCGGTTTGGTCCTTCCTCGATACCAAATAGGTGAATGTCTTCCTAGCCTTCATCAGGTCCAGTCTACGGGAACACTCCCCAATTGGCTCGTGATGGAGTCAAATTTAGTTCGTGGACCTCCTTCCAGTCCAGACGACATGTAGACTCGGTTTGGTCCCTCCTCGATACCAAATGGGTGAATGTCTTCCTGGCCTTCATCAGATCCAGTCGATGAGAACACTCCCTAATTGGCTCGTGATGGAGTCAAATTCAGTTCATTGACCTCCTTCCGGTCTAGACGACATGTAGACTCGGTTTGGTCCCTCCTCGATACCAAACGGGTGAATGTCTTCATGGCCTTCATCAGGTCCAATCTATGGGAACACTCCCCAATTGGCTCGTGATAGAGTCAAGTTTAGTCCATGGACTTTCTTCTGGTCCAGACGACATGTAGACTCAGTTTGGTCCCTATTCGGTACCAAACGAGTGAATGTCTTTCTGGCCTTCATCAGGTCCAGTCGACGGGAACACTCCCCAATTAGCTCGTGATGGAGTCAAATTCACTTCATGGACTTCCTTCCGGTCCAGACGACATGTAGACTTGGTTTGGTCCCTATTCTGTACCAAACAGATGAATGCCTTCATGGCCTTCATCAGGTCCAGTCGACGGGAACACTCCCCAATTTACTTGTGATGGAGTCAAGTTTAGTCTATGGACCTTCTTCTGGTTCAGACGACATGTAGACTCGGTTTGGTCCCTCCTCGATACCAAATGGGTGAATGTCTTCCTGGACTTCATCAGGTCCAGTCTACGGGAACACTCCCCAATTGGTTCGTGAGGGAGTCAAATTCAGTTCAGGAACCTCCTTCCGGTCCAGATGACATGTAGACTCGGTTTGGTCCATATTCAGTACCAAACGAGTTTGAACTCCTGACCTTCATCAGGTCCAATCGACGGATACACTCCCCGCTTAACTTGTGATGGAGTATGACAACGACCAACTAAATCAAATTGAGGACATCCTCCCTAACTCATGACAAGTCAGATTCAAGACCATCGCCACACTGCCCAGGCAACACTGAAGACGCCCGATCATGGCCAAGTTCTAGTAACGAAGACTTTCCTGGTTTGGTCCAGGCGACACGACCAACGAATACTCTCCAAGCCAATGACTCATTGACTTAAAGAGTATGGGACAAACTGTACGGGCCAAATTTGGTCCAAGGGCAATTTTGACCTTTTGCTTCAAACCCAATACTGAACGCACCCCAGACACCCCAACATAAGATCCAGGCCCAAGTCGCTACATCAAACTCACACACTAAAGGAAGCCCAAATTTAAAAGTCAGCCTTAGCCCAAAGATGTTTCACAAGCCTATGTTCAAACCGTATCCAAGACTCACCATGCGCTAGCCTACGAAACGTCCAGACCCATAAATACCCATCATAACTTAGCCGTTTCCAACCTCACAACGGACAAATAATTAAAAGCACTAAAGCATGCCCGTTTTCCAAATACCTATATAAGAAGAGGAATTCACGAAGGAGGGGGAGGGACAAGATTCACTACTCATAGCTCGATAGTATTCTCTCCAGTACTTTCATCATATCCTACCTACCGTCTTCACGGCAACTCACTGGGATCAATGTAATATTTGACTTTGCTCCTCCTACTATGGTCTTTACAGCCCATCTACGGCTTCCACCACATCGGTGGGTAGACCTTTCACGCTCACTCTGTCTTTATTTTGCAGGACCAGTGCCCCCAACCTACGAAATCTCGATTGTGGACCTCGGGCAAAAACCAGTGTCTACACTTCCCAATGTCAATTACAAACTACTTTGTAACTGCGCACTACATTATATATTATTGGATCTTTGTCTAGTATATACATATCACTAAAACAGATTTAGTTTCAATCTAATAGTAATTAGATCGAATACGTATATAAAAACAAGAGGTGCAACCACTAAGAAAGTAATATTGTGGAAAAAAAAAGGATTGTTCGTATTCATGAATCAGACATAAATACGGTCCGGATTGGCGCTCTGAGCACCAACGCCAACAAAACCTACCTCAGTTGTAACCTGACTCAGATATGGAATTGACGGAATCAGAAAACATGTGCATACGTAGTTCAGGACTATGGATGACAGATGCCCATGGATCCCAGATTCCGGGCTAGGGGATGGTGAGACGTAACGCCCATAGACCCCAGATTCAGAGTCAGGAGGGTAGCATATATCCGCAGCCCCGGCTCCAGTTCAGTGGCTCGGGGGACGGCGAGATGTAACGCCCCAAGACCACCAGATTAGATATATGGGGGGACGACAAGATGTAACACCCCAAGACCACCAGATTAGACGTATAGGGGGACGACGAGATGTAACGCCCTCATACGTCCAGATTTACAGAGACAGATATTTCAGAGAGACGGATTTTCAAAAAGAATGATTTTAAGAAAGAGTTTTCAAAAGAAACTGTTTTATGAGAATTTCAGAGGTTTACATACCAAAAGTAGTTTTCAAAAAAGTTTTCTAAAAAGAGAATTATTTTCAGACAAGAAAAGAGATTTCAGAAAGGATGATTTCCTTGAGATGACCTTGATTTCAGAACAGTGGATTTTCAAAAGGTATTTCAATTCCTATTTTAAAAATATTAACTCACTAGATCATTCAAACGATCTAACCCCCCACTCCCAATGTTTCTGTTTTGCAGGTTACTAGGAGGACGAGCTCGAGAGGATGGATACTAATGGCAGTCATTAGGGTGTTTGGTCCACCAGATCGTGTATAGAGTTTCAGCACAGCCAATGTCAAGTAAAGTTCTATGTCATATATATTAGTAGTGTATAAGTCTTGTGATGAGTTAAAAGTGTCTATGAACAGAGTTTCACAGAAATGTATCTTTGAGAATATAGGTATGAGTTCTGAATTGCATTTATTTGGTATTATTGAGTTGGGTAATGGTCTCACGTATGAGTTTGTATTTGAGATGAGATCGGTAGAAACAAATCAAACATCTTACTTTCAAGAATAATGATGCTACCATAAAACAAAAAATTTAAGAATAAAAGTATTAACAAATAAATTGAAGAATTAAAGTATTAATAAATAAATATATTAACAAAAAATTTAAGAATAAAAATATTAACATACTAATAAAAAGAAAACATATAATAAAATTAAAAGAAAAATACAAATTTTTTTATAAAAATATATAATTTTTTTAATTATAACGGTTCGGTTCGGTTTAACAGGTGCGGTTCGGATTAGCTCCTGAACCGAACCGTAAACCGTTTGTGGTGGGCCAATCCGAACCGCAAACCGAACCGTTAGAAAAAAAAAACCGTAAATTCGATCCGGTTTGGTTCGGTCAGTTTTTTTGCCCACCCCTACTTCTGGCCTCCTCATTTGATCGGGCATCTTTTACCATAGGCATGGTAATTTTGCCTCATGGAGCCGAATTGCTAAGAGTAACCACCAATGTCTCTCAGCTATCAGGAAGAGAACTAAGTAGTAGGAGGGCTTGAACTTCATCTCTCAGTTGCATGTCTACTGTAGACAACCGGTACACCAGACTCTAGAACTCATTGGTGTGTTCTACTACTGAAGTTTCACTCCTTAACTTCAAGTTCACAAAAAGCCTCATTATTAAGGCTTTATTCCGAGCTGTCTTGGCCTAGTACATGCCTTCTAGCTTCATCCATATTTCGTAAGCATCTGTATCATATGCTACGTGGTGGAAGACGCTGTGGCCGATCCATTGCCTAATCTGACCCAGAATTTTATTATTGAGTTTGTTCTAATCACTCTTTTGACATAATTTGGTTTCACTCTCTCTTTCTCGATGACATCGTACAGATCTTTGCATTGTAAATAATCTATCATTCGAGGTCTCTAGAGAGAGTAATTGGTTGCCGTCAGCTTAATCATTGCACCAGAATGCGAATATTCCATTTTCATTTTAAGTTTAAGATTTAAAATGAAAATAGGTGAACATTTAGGCTAATTATCACAAATTGGAGTTCACCATTGCGTCCAGAATGGTCAAAAATGGTGGATTTGACTCTTCGTTGGTCCAAATCCGACTCGGGTCGATTTGTAGATTTTTAAAATTTATAGAGCTAAAATATAAATTTCAGAGACTTCAAGGGGCTCAATGAAATTTACCAGGTATGCTGATGTGTCTGACACGTGGCAGATGACCGTATCGAAACTGTTGATGTGGCAGCTGACTGTACCGAACTCTTGACGTGGCGCTGACTTGGCGGCTACTTGTGCCGGAATTGCTGATGTGGCAACTGACTGTGTCAGAACTACTGACGTGGTGCTGACGTGTCGGCTGACTGTACCGGAACTACTGATGTGGCAGCTGACTGTGTCGGAACAACTGGCGTGTCAATGATGTGGCGCCGACGTGTATCGTCTTCAACATCTGGAGCGTGTGAAGCGCGTGGATCAGCTTCTGAAAGGCGTGAAAAGTACCACTGTACTCGTCTCGACGTGAACAAGCTGATGGTATGCTCTAAAATGATTTTTGAGAATTTTTCCTAAACCCGAATTTTTCGAACCGAGTTTCGTTCTTCGATTTTACGACCCCCAATGTATAATCAAAGCTCCTGATACTACTTGTTGTGATTCTCTGATGACTGAACAATGTTTATGATGGAAACCCATGATCTATTTGTAAGGGATTCTCGGGTCGGGCGCAGCGGAAGCTCGGGTCAGGGCGGAAATCGTATTTCAAAACTTTTTCAAAAATCGAGTAGATTATTCAATATCTAATATGAATAATATATTCGGATTTCACCTAAACCCAAAATTAATTACTCATGTGTATGATCCAATCAGATGATGTAATAATCTGACCACAAAAGGCCCTTTGTCCGACCACATTAGGTCCGACCAGACGAGGTCCGACCACATAAGTGCCGACCACATTAAGTCCGACCAGACGAGGTCCGACCACATAAGTCCCGACCACATTAGGTCCGACCAGACGAGGTCCGACCACATAAGTACCTACCACATTAGGTCCGACCAGAAGAGGGCCGACCACATAAGTGCCGACCACATTAGGTCCGACCAGACGAGGTCCGACCACATAAATGCCGACCACATTAGGTCCGACCAGACGAGGTCCGACCACATTAGTGCCGACCACAGTCAAACAGAAGAGTATTTTACATCCATCATATACAAAACCAAATACTCAACATAAATGAAAAGCCAAAAGGTGGTACAAGGTCAGAAACTTGAAACCAACACTTAAATCAAGTTTCTAAAACACCATTACAACCCTCAACACAATGAAATAACTATAGAACAATTCTAGGTCATCTAAGAGTGGGTCAAGAACTTTAGAATGGCAACTAGTTTCTTAAACCATCAATAGAATACTTATTAACACATTAGTAACATTCTATGACTTTTATACATGCTCAACCATTTCCAAAAACTTCCATTCTCTAAAAAATACATAGAATAAAGAATAGAAAAACATAAGAACATCACGAGATGAAGACCACAACAAGATGAACATTTTTCTCTCTAATGGCAAGTTGGAAATACTTATTAAATTCCAAGATTTTCCTTGTTTTTGCTTTTCTTTCTCTCAAGCTTCTATGTCTTCTTTCAATGGAGTTTTAGGTAAAGTGTGAAAAAGTTATTAAACCCTAAATGAAACAAAACAATATATACTTGCTCACATATTGCCTTGGCCGAAAATTGCCAAAGGAAATTAACAAGAAATTTGTTTTAATTTCATTTGAATTTCAACTTGCAACTTGATTAAATGATCATTACATTTTAATGATAAATTCAACCAAGTCAACAATTTCAACTTAGCCATTAAAACAAATATCATAACTTTAAAATATCTATACTTTAATTAATTTAATCATTTAACAATTAAATAATCAATTAATTAATTAAATACAAATATATTAAATATATGTATAATATTTACATTAAATATTAAGTACATATATTCATTTATGATATTAGTCAAATATCTCATTTTGACAATTAATTAATGTGTATTTGAATTAATCAAGTATTAAATGCAAATACACAAAAATTAAGGAAATGACTATCGGGTCCCATCACATGTATTTTGCGTTTAACCTTTAAACGACTTTATAAATAATCAATATTATTTATATATGTTGCCCTAGTGCTCTACGAGTATATTTCATTAGTGAGACTCTCTAGATTCAGGCATATCCGTCACGAAATCCAATTTCGTGTCCATAATTTATCCACCCGTAAATTATGACGACCACGGATAAACTCGCTGAATCATACAGGTTGAGGTCATGGCAAATGTATAATTCTTTCGTCACAGGTATCCAGATATATCCCAGAGATATAGATGTAAACGTCAAATCTCTATGGGGATTATCCAGTCGACTATTCTATTAGCAATCTCAAAAAAATATATATTTTGGCTTCTAAACTGTACCACGGGCCCATGGTTTTATCTGATTGCTAATCATATGGACTACCTATGCTCTAATACACAGAACTGACGGATCCTATCTTGATACGCACAGGACACCCTGAGGATCTATCTACACCCAACGAACAGGCGGAGGTCTGATCTTAATAGATCGGTGACGTGACTGCTATCTAAGTGTAGAAGATGTCTCATGTGCCCACAGTGGCATCTCAAGTCTAAGAATCACAAGTGCTACTCAACCCGACAAGATTCTTATTGACGTTGGTGTACCATCCATTAAGAATCTTCGGTGAGTCGTTCAGTGTTTATCTGCTATAAACACCTACATGTCTATACTAGTCTCCAAGACTTATGGTTCATTGAGAAACCATTGGAATCATATATTCCAGTATACGACATGTACCGGTCTCAATGGGTTTACTATACTGACCAAGTAGTGTAAACCTTAACCAGGAACAATCTGAGAATGACAACGTCATGATACAACTCAATGTCAGTTGCGACGCTTTTGCAACTGTACCATGACTAGTCATTCTAAGGTCATTACGTCTTTACCATATAAAAGATACATTATATTATAGAAACTGCATATATTATTCAAAATAATAATGTTTTACAGAAGTATTTATAAAGAAATACAACCGGAATTGGCGCTGTGAGCACCAACCCCAACAAAAACTCCCACTTGCTCTAGTGCCAATAACGATTGTATCTAATACCCATCGACTCCACGTGTTTATCAAACAACTTCGGAGGTATGGCCTTCGTCAGCAGGTCTGCTATATTATCTTTACTCGGTACCTTGCACACGACAATATCCCATCGCGACACAATCTCTCGAATGATGTGGTACTTGCGTTCCACATGCTTCGACTTCTGATGCGCCCTCGGTTCCTTTGCTTGCGCAATGGCTCCAGTATTATCACAGTATAACGGAATCGCATTCTCGATACTTGGGACAACTCCCAATTCTGTGACAAATTTCTTTATCCACACAGCCTCTTTTGCAGCTTCAGAAGCTGCAATATATTCCGCCTCAGTGGTGGAATCTGATGTTGATCCTTGTTTGGAACTCTTCCAACAAACTGCACCTCCGTTAATGGTAAATACGAATCCAGATGTAGACTTTCTATCATCGGGATCCGATTGGAAATCGGAATCCGTATACCCGTTAACTTGCAGTTCGTTTCCTCCATAAATTATTAACTTATCCTTAGTACCTTTAAGTTACTTGAGGATATGTTTAATGGCCATCCAATGGTCATTACTTGGATTGGACTGATATCTACTAGTTACTCTAACAGCGAAACTGATATCAGGCCTCGTACATAACATGACATACATTATGCTACCCAAACACGAAGCATAAGGTTGGTTAGACATTCTAACCTTCTCATCTTCTGTTTGTGGACTCATCTTCTTTGAAAGATGAATCCCATGTCTGAACGGTATGTTTGCTGTCTTACAGTTACCAAAATTATACCGTTCCAAGATCATATCTATGTACGTTGATTGGGATAACCCAATCAGCCTCATTTGTCTATCTCTATAGAGTTTTATCCCTAAAATATAGGAAGCTTCTCCCAGGTCTTTCATGGAGAAATTCTTATAGAGGTACGCTTTGACGCTTTGTAACATACCTTAATCATTCCCAATGATTAGGATGTCATCAACATATAGGACTAAAAATACGACCATACTCCCACTGGCCTTCTTATACACACAAGATTCTTCAGAATTCTTGAGAAAACCAGACGATCTAATAATCTCGTCAAATCGAAGATTCCAACTTCGTGAAGCTTGTTTAAGTCCATAAATGGACTTCTTAAACTTACATATCATACCCGAGTTTTCGCTGGACGCAAAACCTTCCGGCTGTTCCATATAGATTTCTTCATCAAGAAATCCATTTAGAAAAGTCATTTTGACATCTATTTGCCAAATCTCGTAGTCATGATACGTAGCTATAGAAAGAAAAATTTGAATAGACTTGAGCATTGCTACTGGTGAAAAGGTTTCATCGTAGTCGACGCCAGGTAGCTGCGTGTAACCTTTTCCTACCAGTGGGGCCTTGTAAGTTTCAACCTTACCGTCAGGCCCGCGCTTCCGCTTGTAAACCCATTTACAACCGATAGGAACAATTCCTTTAGGAAGCGGAACCAAGTCCCAAACTTGATTCTCATGCATTGAGTCCATCTCGGATTTCATGGCACTTTGCCATTTCAAGGAGTCGATGTCCAACATCGATTCTCTATAGGTGAAAGGATCTGTCTCTTCAACTAAAAGAACATCCATACTCTTTTCTTGTATCAAATACAAGCGTTCAGGAGGTCTAGATACCCTTTCTGACCTACGGAGTGTGTGTGTTGAAGGTCCATCATCTTCTCGAACTTCAGGTTCCTCCGTTGGTTCGTTGTTTTCAGGTTGGACTTCATCAAGTTCAACTTGTCTATGATTACCACCTTCTGACAAAAATTCTACTTCTAGAAATTTTGTGAAGCGTGCTACGAACACATTTCGATGCTCGGTATCATAGAACAGATATCTCCTCGTATTCGAAGGATATCCGACAAACCTAAACTTTTACCCTCGAGGCGAAAGCTTATCTTGCTGAGCCACCCTGACATAGGCAGGACAACCCCAAACCTTAATGTAACTAAGACTTGGTCTCCTACCGAACCATATCTCATATGGTGTCGTAGGAACAACTTTTGAAGGAATCTTATTCAAAAGATGTGCATCTGTTAAAGAGAGTAGCCCCATAAAAAATAGGGCAAATCTGTGAAACTCAACATCAATCGGACCGTATCCAATAAAGTCCGATTTCTCCTCTCAGACACTCCATTGTGTTGTGGAGTACCTCGAGGAGTATATTGAGCGAGAATCCCATTCTTCTTCATATAATCCATGAACTCACCACTCATATATTCGCCGCCTCGATTAGATCGAAGGCATTTAATATATTGACCAGTTTGTTTTTCTACTTCATTTCAGAATTCTTTGAACTTTTCAAAGGTTTCTGATTTATGTCGCATCAAATACACATAACTGTACCATGAAAAATCATCGGTAAAGGTAACGAAGTATGAATAACCACTGTGAGCAGTCTGACTTAGTGGACCACATACATCAGAATGTACGAGTTCCAATAAGTTAGCGTCGCGGTGTCCAACACCAAAAAATGGGGCTTTGGTCATCTTACCCTGAATACAGGATTCACAAGTTGGATAGGATTCAATGGTAAGATCTGGTATCAAACCATTCCTAACCAATTGGGTAAGGCATTTAACGCCTATGTGACCCAGCCGCATATGCCAAAGTTCAGTATTATTAATTACAGGTAATCTACGTTCATTAACTCTAGTATTTAAAATATGTTTTGAAGTTTGCAATGTATAATGACCATGCTGGTTTGGACAACAAAGGATCTGAATATTACTTTTATCATATAAATATAAAGAACTGTTCTTAATATTAATACGATAACCTTCTGTATCTAATACAAAAAGAGATATAATATTAGCTACACATCTAGGTACAAAATGACAGTCATATAACAAAAGTGTCTCATTCGGCAATGAGATCTCGCATACTCCCACTGCAACTGCATCCAAAGAGTCTCCACTCCTGAATCGCAACTGCATCACTCCAGGCTTCAGTCTTCTACTTTCCTTCAGCACCTGCAACGAATTGCAAATGTGAATGGGACAAGCGGAATCTAAAATCCAGCTGGATGTAACGGCTTCACAAGCCAAAGATAAATCAATAACTGGAAAAATAAATGTACCTGATGTAGATGCTTTCTCCCTCCTCAGCTGGGCGATGTAATCAATACAGTTCCTTTTCCACTGCCCGACTTTGCCGCAGTGGTGGCATTTGTCTTCAGAAGCCCTCTTGGGCTTATCTATCTTTCCCTGTGGTTGAGAACCGAAACCCTTCTTCTTCTTCCCTTTCTTCTTCTTTCCCTTTGACCATGTCTGGGAAGAAGCAGAGAGAGAAGTAGGTCTCGGAGGGCGAGTCGGTGTCCTCTTCCACCGTGAGCAACATCCTATGTAGCTCTTGGTAGGTACAGATAATCTCGTTCATGTTGAAATACATCACAAACTGGCGATAAGAAGCTGGGAGAGAACCAAGAATGACACTCCTACCGAGAATGTCATTTAGAATGAGATCATGTTGCCTCAGTTGATCAATCAAATCGATCATCTGAAGAACATGTGGGCTAACAACTTGCCCCTCATCTAATCGCGCATGGAACAATTTTATTGCGACCTTGTGAACAATCACTTGTTCTTGGTTCTCAAATGACTGTCTCAATCGAGTTATCATTGTATAGGCATCTGACATGCCATAATACTGTTTCTTGAGTCCCGGAGACAGTGAACTAAGGATGTATGATTGAACTCTTAAATCACCATTCTTCCAAGTTTCAAAAACTTGGTGTTCCTCCTCCGTAGCATCCGCACCAACAGCAAGGGGTAACGGACCCTCAATAACATATCCCAATTTCTCGGAATCGAGGACAATCCTCAAATCCAATTCACAATCTGCAAAGTTATCAGCGCCTTTGAGTTTGTTCGCATCAAGCATACGCGCAAACTGATTTGTGGATTGTGCCGCCATCGTAAATCTATCATATAGATCACGAAAAAACGGTTAGCAGAAATTAAGCAGTTTCATATAATATAAAAAGCATAAACTAGATCATGGATTTTTAATCTAAAAATGCCCCTCCCACTGAATCATGCAATACTATAATCCTCAAACAGAATACAAATATTTAATAATTAAATTAAATATAAATAGTGAAAAGTGGATCCCGTGAATATATTTCAGCTCACAGCAGAGGCACGGTCTCGCCTACATACATTCATCAGGTAGACAACTCATTTGTCAATCATTCACTAATGACTCATGGGTTTCCGGTCCTGGTCGTTTCTCGTTGTCGCTGCTAAGGCAGGCCCACAAGGAGACGTACCAAGGGTAAACTCGTCAATGATAAACTCAAGTTACTTGCGTAACCCTGACAGCTAGGGCACGTTCAGGATTCCGCTTTCGCTTGAATTTATCTAGTATCTAATATACATCCGGTATAAATAAATCTTTATCGACTACAACCTCACAGCAGAGGCACGGTCTCAGATGTAGTCACAGAGAAATATTCATAAACCGTATTGACAAGACGGACCATATAACATGCATCAAATACATAATTACATTTAAACCTTATTAATTAGGAATTTTCCGCTAAGTGTCATACACCCTAAATCTAACCAAATTAGATTATAATAAGCATGTATAAAGTCAAGAAAACATTATTAAATATTGATTTAATTAAGGCTAATCATTTTAGGGGGCCTAGAATCAGACTCGCTCTGATACCATTTTGTAAGGGATTCTCGGGTCGGGCGCAGCGGAAGCTCGGGTAGGGGCGGAAATCGTATTTCAAAACTTTTTCAAAATACCGAGTAGATTATTCAATATCTAATATGAATAATCTATTCGGATTTCACCTAAACCCAAAATTAATTACTCATGTGTATGATCCAATCAGATGAAGTAATAATCTGACCACAAAAGGCCCTTTGTCCGACCACATTAGGTCCGACTAGACGAGGTCCGACCACATAAGTGCCGACCACATTAGGTCCGACCAGAAGAGGTCCGACCACATAAGTGCCGACCACATTAGGTTAGACCAGATGAGGTCCGACCACATTAGTGCCGACCACAGTCAAACAGAAGAGTATTTTACATGCATCATATACAAAACCAAATACTCAACATAAATGAAAAGCCAAAAGGTGGTACAAGGTCAGAAACTTGAAACCAACACTTAAATCAAGTTTCTAAAACACCATTACAAGCCTCACCACAATGAAATAACTATAGAACAATTATAGGTCATCTAAGAGTGGGTCAATAACTCTAGAATGGCAACTAGTTTCTTAAACCATCAATAGAATACTTATTAACACATTAGTAACATTCTATGACTTGTATACATGCTCAAACATTTCCAAAAACTTCCATTCTCCAAAAAATACATAGAATAAAGAATAGAAAAACATAAGAACATCACGAGATGAAGACCACAACAAGAGGAACATTTTTCTCTCTAATGGCAAGTTGGAAATACTTATTAAATTCCAAGATTTTACTTGTTTTTGCTTTTCTTTCTCTCAAGCTTCTATGTCTTCTTTCAATGGAGTTTTAGGTAAAGTGTGAAAAAGTTATTAAACCCTAAATGAAACAAAACAATATATACTTGCTCACATATTGCCTTGGCCGAAAATTACCAAAGGAAATTAACAAGAAATTTGTTTTAATTTCATTTGAATTTCAACTTGCAACTTGATTAAATGATCATTACATTTTAATGATAAATTCAACCAAGTCAACAATTTCAACTTAGCCATTAAAACAAATATCATAACTTTAAAATATCTATACTTTAATTAATTTAATCATTTAACAATTAAATAATCAATTAATTAATTAAATACAAATATATTAAATATGTGTATAATATTTACATTAAATATTAAATACATATATTCATTTATGATATTAGTCAAATATCTCATTTTGACAATTAATTAATGTGTATTTGAATTAATCAAGTATTAAATGCAAATACACAAAAATTAAGGAAATGACTATCGGGTCCCATCACATGTATTTTGCGTTTAACCTTTAAACGACTTTATAAATAATCAATATTATTTATATATGTTGCCCTAGTGCTCTACGAGTATATTTCATTAGTGAGACTCTCTATATTCAGGCATATCCGTCACGAAATCCAATTTCGTGTCCATAATTTATCCACCCGTAAATTATGACGACCACGGATAAACTCGCTGAATCATACAGGTCGAGGTCATGGCAAATGTATAATTCATTTGTCACAGGTATCCGGATATATCCCAGAGATATAGATGTAAATGTCAAATCTCTATGGGGATTATCCAGTCGACTATTCTATTAGCAATCTCAAAAAAAAAATATTTAGAACTGGCTTCTAAACTGTACCACGAGCCCATGGTTTTATCTGATTGCTAATCATATGGACTACCTATGCTCTGATACACAGAACTGACGAATCCTATCTTGATACGCACAGGACACCCTGATGATCTATCTACACCCAACGAATAGGCGGAGGTCTGATCTTAATAGATCGGTGACGTGACTACCATCTAAGTGTAGAAGATGTCTCATGTGCCCACAGTGGCATCTCAAGTCTAAGAATCACAAGTGCTACTCAACCCGACAAGATTCTTATTGACGTTGGTGTACCATCCATTAAGAATCTTCGGTGAGTCGTTCAGTGTTATCTGCTATAAACACCTACACGTCTATACTAGTCTCCAAGACTTATGGTTCATTGAGAAACCATTGGAATGATATATTCCAGTATACGACATGTACCGGTCTCAACGGGTTTACTATACTGACCAAGTAGTGTAAACCTTGACCAGGAACAGTCTGAGAATGACAACGTCATGATACAACTCAATGTCAGTTGCGACGCTTTTGCAACTGTACCATGACTAGTCATTCTAAGGTCATTACGTCTTTACCATATTAAAAGATACATTATATTATATAAACTGCATATATTATTCAAAATAATAATGTTTTACAGAATTATTTATAAAGAAATACAACCGGGAATTGGCGCTGTGAGCACCAACCCCAACACTATTACCATAAGAACAGAATTTACAAGTGTTTAAACTTTACAAAAAAAAATGCACTCTCTTTACACTCTCTAAACTTTCTTTACATGAAGCTTAATTGTTGAGATGATATAAGCTCTCAATGAGCTTTGTATTTATAGTGAAACTCAAGCTCACTATTAAAATCATCAATGAATGCACCTAAAGGAAATTTGAAGTTTTGCTTCATAAGTCAATAAAGAAGATTTCTCTTTGAATGCTTGCACCATAAATTTCAACATGCAAATCTTCCACCAAAAATTTCATTGGATGGTTTTTGTAGATGGAATGGAACTGGATTCTACATGTAACAGAGCAGGTTTGAGTATATTAGGTAGGTGTGTGATTTGTTGTGTTGTGTTGTGTTGCGTATGAGATTTTCCTAGCATTTTACTAATGAACTCCATTGTTGCTACATTTTAAGGATGGAGGCCTTTTGTTTTAGTAGACATATATAGCAATTTCTTTTTTGGGATTAAATAGTTATTTCTATATGGATGAAACAATTTTAATCGAGCCTTGTTTCTTACAATTTTTTTTCACAATGATATTGTGGATTATGATTGGAATAAGTTAAAAAGTGACTCATTTATGTAAATAGATTAATCAATTATTGAAGCGAAGGATGATATAGACCCGCGTAGCGAAGCAATATTTTATGAGATTAAAAAATACGGGTTTTAGGATTTTTATTTAAATAAGTGATGGTCATATGTGGCTTGGTGGTAAAAGAATTTAGGACTTGATTGTCAGGTTCTATGTTCGATTTTATGAGGTGTATTTCTTGTAAGAGTCTGAGGTAGCCGAATGTTTTACCTGCTCCGCTTAAGCCTGTGTTGGATGATTTGACGGTAGAATTTCTAATGTTTCCTAAAAAGTTCTAAATAATTGATGTAATTATAATTTTATTATAGTAAAAATTTGCAGTCGTAAACAATGAATATAGGCACATTGTCGAACCACCGAGTCTCTCTGTTTCTCTTTTTCTGTTCATCCATACTTTGTGCGATTTCACAACAGAATAGGTTGTATCAGGACTCAAAGTTCAAGTATGGCTAACAAGTGCTAGAGGATCATCATAATTTACTTTAGTGTGATTCCTAGTTGGCAAGTGAATTGCAGCAAATATTGCCAAAATATCAGGACACTGCTTAAATTTTCTCACTTAGTATTGAAGAAATGTTTATTATGCAGTGACCACATCCACATAGGTGTTTATGGTTTTGTTATCAAACTAAAACATAAGCAAACATTTTTCATTGCTCAGCAAACTTTATCGTTCTGTCTGATATAATAACCAAGTGAAGTGATGTGATATGGCAATATAATACTGTGGCTTTAATGATAAAAAAAAATAAAATCAATTAAAATTTATCACGTGTCAAATAGTGATTGTGGGGTTCGGGGGCTCCAGTGAAACGTCGATGGTTGGATAAAAATCCAACGGACCTAAATGTAATGGGAGCGGGGTTTAGTATATTATACTAGAGCCCTCGAATCCACATATCTCTTGTAATATAAATTATGTGTATCATTTTTATTTCTATAGCATTATTCTTTTTATTATTTTAGTTAAGATTGAAACCTATTTTCAATTTATATGAGAAGTGCTTTTGTAATTAGAGCTTGGCAGGGGCGGACCCAAGATTTTAATTGATTGGTGTATAAATAAAGGGGGGTTTGGGGGCAGCAAGCCCAATTTTTTTTTTTTTTTTTGAGATTATTTATACAGAACATAAATAATAATTAGTAATACCAACGCTAATTTTAAAAACATCGTTCAACACTGGCTGAAAATCATCTGATTGTGTAAATCTGTCTCCACAATATTCATTATTGAAATGTATCGGTCAACACTTACTGTACTATATACAATACCAACACTAATTTCAAAAGCTGATACACCAAAGGAAAATAAATATTTTTTATTTGTACTAGTAATAAGTAATATTTATTTTTTCCAATAGTTTAACTTAAATTTTATTTGAGGAGTCGGGGGCCAGCCCCCCAATTACTCCTTAGGTCCGCCAGTATTTCTTGGGAGGTACTCAAAAGAATATCAAAACAAAAGTACAGATATAATAAATATCTTTTTGCCTGTATTGGAATTAAATTTAGAGGGAGTAGATAGGTTGAACTTTGAAAAACCTACTATAATTTTAAATTTTTTTATTTAAGTTCGGTTTTAGTAAAATGTAATAACAACATCATAAAAAACCCAACCTATTTACCCACCATAAATAAATCCAATTATTATTTTTAAACATTACCATTTTACCAAAATTTAATGTCCCAATAGATCAAATTCAAAAATATTTTTCATTATTTTATTGTACCCACTTAATAAATCGTTGGCATTGCCATTGCATTGGCAACAAGGCCATGAGCGTGCCATTTTGACAGCCTTCTATTCTATTTATTATATGTTGAAACTTCATCTCACAAGCAATTTTGGTCAAAGTTGATCGCTAGATTTTGTTTTTAATTGCTAGTTACTTGACCAATTGGAGCAAGTAATTTTTTTTTTTTTTGATTTTGCAAAAATTCTTATTTATTATAATCACAGTGAAAATTTTGATACTTTAAGAATAACACAAATTATGTTTAGACTCACTTGATTAGTCATGAATATAATATGAATAACATAAATTATTAATGTTGTATGAATTTTGTGATATCGTCAACTAATAAATATATAATATATAGAATTGTATTAAATATAATTATAATTTATTTACTTATTTTTTATTATTTTAATATAAGTGGTGGTATATGATTAAATTATTATTTAAATAATGTGATTTAGAATTTCTCCAAGTTCACCGTTCACACAAAAAAATTTAAAAATAAAAATAAAAATCTAAGATGCAAAAAACAAATTAAAGAGAAAAAAAAATCAGAACAAGTACTTCATAATTAATTAGAAAAGCGCCACGTACTTGGTTCCAAAACCACATCCACTCCCTCTAAAACTTCACTCAACGTCCCTTCATTGCTTCACATTTTGTCTCCAACAATTCTCTCTTTGAAGGTACAAGCTTCTGGTTCAATTTGCCCTTTTGCTTTGGTCTATTATTAATTAGTTCTTTATATACTAGTGCTTATTTGATTCTATTTATTGATCATACGTAATTCATTTCATTTAATTTTGAAATATGATTATGGAACATAAGTATTAGTATCTGATTCTGTTACAATCATGAATCTGACCCAGATGGGTAATTTAAAAACTGCTTCATGGGTTGTGCTTGCTTTTGTATTTGAATGTGTTTCAGTAAAGTCTCTAATGCTTCTTATTATTGTTGTAATTTCATTCTCTTGTTTCTGAATTTTGATGTTTTCGTAAATTGTATTGGAATTTGCTATCTTTAAGTTGTTGTGCTAATGTATTTGCTCTGTTTTTGAAGATGGCAACTTCATCAGCTTGCCTTGTAGGGAATGTTTTGACTACACACAAGACGAAAACAAATTTGAGCAAGGACTTGTATGGTAGGCATCTTCTTTTCTCCTTGAACTTTCAGTCATTGGAAAAGAAGCCTAAAATAGGTGTTGTAAAGGCATCTCTGAGCCAGAAGCATCAAGAAGGAAGAAGAGGGTTTCTTAAGAAGTTGCTTGGAAATGTTGGAGTTGGTACTGCTTTGTTGGGGAGTGGGAAAGCGTATGCCGATGAGCAGGGGATTTCTTCCTCCAGGATGTCTTACTCTAGGTTCTTAGAGTATCTTGATAAGGATAGGGTGAAGAAGGTTGATTTGTTTGAGAATGGGACCATAGCTATTGTGGAGGCAATTTCTCCTGAGTTGGGTAATCGGGTGCAACGAGTTCGTGTTCAACTGCCTGGACTGAGCCAGGAACTTCTCCAGAAATTCAGGGAGAAGAACATTGACTTTTCCGCGCATAATGCTCAAGAAGACTCAGGAAATCTGTTGCTTAACTTGATTGGCAATCTGGCTTTCCCACTTATCTTAATTGGAGGGCTGTTCCTTCTCTCAAGGCGATCATCTGGTGGAATGGGTGGTCCTGGTGGGCCTGGTTTCCCCCTTGGCTTTGGTCAGTCCAAAGCAAAATTCCAGATGGAACCAAATACTGGTGTGACATTTGATGATGTTGCTGGAGTTGACGAAGCAAAACAAGATTTTGTGGAAGTGGTGGAGTTCCTCAAGAAGCCAGAGAGATTCACAGCTGTTGGAGCTCGTATTCCAAAGGGTGTTCTTCTAGTTGGTCCCCCAGGAACTGGAAAGACTCTTCTAGCCAAAGCAATTGCTGGTGAAGCTGGTGTTCCTTTTTTCTCCATATCCGGTTCTGAGTTTGTTGAGATGTTTGTTGGTGTTGGTGCATCTCGAGTCCGAGATCTTTTCAAGAAGGCCAAGGAGAATGCTCCTTGCATCGTATTTGTGGATGAAATCGATGCTGTTGGGCGGCAAAGAGGAACTGGAATTGGGGGAGGGAATGATGAAAGAGAGCAAACACTTAACCAGCTTTTGACAGAAATGGATGGTTTTGAGGGTAATACTGGTATCATTGTGATTGCGGCAACTAACAGGGCAGACATTCTTGACTCTGCTTTGTTGAGGCCCGGACGATTTGACAGACTGGTAATAACATACGACCTTATGCTTAATGCTCTAATTACATTAAATATATACTCAATATAAAGATTCGTTGCAGGTCACTGTTGATGTTCCCGACATAAGAGGAAGAACAGAGATATTAAAGGTTCATGCTAGCAACAAGAAGTTTGATTCAGATGTGTCTCTTGATGTGATAGCCATGAGAACACCTGGGTTCAGTGGAGCTGATCTTGCAAACCTCTTAAATGAGGCCGCAATATTGGCTGGTCGACGTGGAAGGACTGCTATTTCATCCAAAGAAATTGATGATTCAATTGATAGGATTGTGGCTGGAATGGAAGGAACCGTTATGACAGATGGGAAGAGTAAAAGTCTGGTTGCATACCATGAAGTTGGCCACGCAATATGTGGGTAAGTAGGATTATTTCTGTAAATTTGTCGTGTATGAAAATTTTCAAATGAATTATGATAAGGCTTTCGATGGGATCCTTTAATCTTCACATTAAGTTGGCATGCATAAGTTTTATGTTACTAGGTTTAATATTATGGTATATAGTTGATGAAATCTTCTTGACAAGCTTACCTTTTGGCACAACTGAACCTCCTTGATTTTGTTATTCTTGTAGTAGTGGTTGGTGTGGCATACAAATTTTTTGAATATCTTAGGAAGAGATCAGAAGTTATACTTTCTAAACCTGAGATAGCTATAGTATGAAACGTTTATAAATGTGAGATACAATTTTCTAATTAATAAATATGCTTTTGGTTACTGTTCGGTTGAAGTTCTGGATGGTGGAGTAGCAGAATCTTTACTTTGATAAGATAGTGTCTAGTCAGAGTTCCTGGTCAAACATACAATACTGCCAGTTTAGGCCCAAAAGCATTGTCATGATATGAAGGGAAGTTGATTGTAACGAAGCTTTGGACCTTTGTTCGCCACGGGTCGATAGCATTTGTCAAGACAACTTATAAACAATGGAATGAGTCCAAGGCTAGCCCATGTATTGAAAAGAGTCATTTATATGAAATATGGGCGGATTTACAAATTCAGCAGTCTTATTTTATTTTGACAAGAAACTTAGTTTGTAAGTTGGGTAAAGCTTATTACAGGAATATAAGCAGGACTTTTATTAGCAATCCATCAATCTCCGCCTACACTCACTCCCTGCCTCTTTCTTTTGCAACAGCGTTTCTTCCACCTCTTTCCTGGGGTTCGTCTTTTAGGTTGTCAGATGTCTATTTTGCTACAATCTAATTGTTCTAAGAACTTACAGAATGTATTCCTTTCTTTTGGTTTCAGAACTTTGACTCCGGGCCATGATGCCGTTCAAAAAGTCACCCTTGTTCCACGTGGTCAGGCAAGAGGTCTTACTTGGTTCATTCCTACAGATGACCCTACCCTGATATCTAAGCAGCAGCTCTTTGCAAGAATTGTTGGTGGACTTGGTGGCAGAGCTGCTGAGGAAATTATTTTTGGAGAGCCTGAGGTGACAACCGGAGCAGCCGGTGATTTGCAGCAGATAACCGGTTTGGCCAAACAGGTAATTTCATATTTCTGTTATTTCCCTCTCCTTTGATTATTCCTTCCCTAAGTTTCAATAAAATTAGCCATGTTATTGATCTTTTTGCAGATGGTAACCACATTTGGAATGTCTGAAATTGGCCCATGGTCGCTTATGGACGGATCACAAAGTGGTGATGTCATCATGAGAATGATGGCAAGGAATTCAATGTCTGAGAAGCTTGCTGAAGACATTGATGCTGCTGTCAAGAGACTATCAGACAGTGCTTATGAGGTTGCATTGAGCCACATTAGGAACAACCGTGAAGCCATTGACAAGATTGTGGAAGTCCTCCTTGAAAAGGAAACAATGTCAG
Source organism: Zanthoxylum bungeanum (assembly GCA_019454045.1). NCBI lineage: Eukaryota > Viridiplantae > Streptophyta > Magnoliopsida > Sapindales > Rutaceae > Zanthoxylum > Zanthoxylum bungeanum. Next base: position 152,967 of record SKCR01028325.1, read on the forward strand.
GTGATGAATTCCGTGCAATCCTCTCGGAGTTTGTCGAAATCCCAGCTGAAAACCGGGTCACTCCCGCTGTTCCAGCACCAGTATCTGCTTGAACACTAACTTGAATGTATAATACTTCTATTGTTGATGAAATGTAAGTAGGGAATGAGTAAGTTATAAAGTTTTGGTCCTGTTTATAAAATTATAAAATCTCAGGATCATCCCTCCATTTCTTTCTATTTGTTATTAATTTCAGAATCATACGAAATCAGCTCAACATAAACTATCTATACATGTATTGCTATCGTTTTTTCTCCAAGACTGCCACAGAAGCTGCAGCTAATTTTATTAAATCAACAGAAGAATTCATCAACGTATGCTCAAAAGGACACATTAAAGAAGCCTTCAACGGTTTCAAATCTGAAATTTGGTCAGACCCAACTCTCTTCTCTCATCTAATCCAATCTTGCACGCTAAAAAAATCAGTTTCAAGTGCAAAACAGCTTCACGCTTTGATAGTCACATCTGGGTGTTCTTCATACAAGTTCATTTGCAATCACTTACTCAACATGTACTCAAAGCATGGGCAATTACAAACAACTGTTACTCTGTTTGGTCTCATGCCGAGGAAAAATATCATGTCTTGTAACATTATGATCAATGCTTATGTGCAAAACGGAGATTTGGGTAGAGCACGGAAAGTGTTTGATATAATGTCTGAGAGAAATATTGCAACATGGAATGCGATGGTCGCAGGATCGGTTCAGTTTGAGTTTAATGAGGAGGGTTTGAGATTGTTATATGAAATGCATCAAGAGGGTTTTTTGCCTGATGAGTTCACTTTAGGGAGTGTTTTGAGGGGGTGTGCTGGTTTGAGAGGGTTACACGCAGGGCGGCAAGTTCATTGTTACGTTGTGAAATGCGGGTTTGAGTTAGATTTGGTTGTTGGGAACTCATTGGCTCATATGTATATGAAAAGTGGAAGCTTGGTAGAAGGAGAGAAGGTGATTAAATCGATGCCTAATCGCAATGTGGTTGCTTGGAACACACTTATTGCAGGAAAAGCTCAAAATGGGCATGCTGAGGATGTTTTGGATCAATACAATTTGATGAGAATGGTAGGGGTTATGCCTGATAAGATTACATTTGTGAGTGTGATTAGTTCGTGTTCAGAATTGGCAACATTAGGTCAGGGTCGACAGATTCATGCTGAAGTGATTAAAGCTGGGGCTAGTTCAGATGTTGGGGTGATTAGTTCGTTAATTAGCATGTATTCAAGATGTGGGTGTTTGGATGATTCAGTGAAAGCTTTTTTGGAATGTGAATATTCGGACGTTGTTCTGTGGAGCTCGATGATTGCTGCTTATGCATTTCATGGAAAAGGAGAGGAAGCTATCAAATTGTTTGAGCGGATGGAGCAGATAGAATTTGCGGCAAATGATGTTACCTTCTTGAGCTTGCTTTATGCTTGTAGTCATTGTGGACTTAAGGAAAAGGGGATGGAATTCTTTGATTTGATGGTAACAAAGTACAGATTGAAGCCGAAACTAGAACATTATACATGCGTGGTTGACCTACTTGGTCGGTCTGGCTGTTTAGATGAAGCAGAGGCTTTGATAAGACAAATGCCTGTAAAAGCCGATACCATTATATGGAAAACTTTGTTATCTGCATGTAAAACCCATAAGAGTGCAGAAATGGCGGTAAGGATTGCTGAAGAAGTTCTTAGGCTTAATCCTCAGGATGCAGCTCCTTATGTGCTGCTTTCTAACATCCATGCTTCTGCTAGGAGGTGGCAGGGTGTTTCTGAGATGAGAGAAGCCATGAGAGCGAGGAAAGTGAAGAAGGAACCGGGTGTGAGCTGGGTGGAAATAAAGAATCAAGTTCATCAGTTCACCATGGGCGACAAATCTCATCCAAGCACGATAGAGATTGATTTGTATTTGGAAGACCTAACATCAGAAATGAAGCTACGGGGCTATGTCCCTGATACAGGTGCTGATATGCATGACATGGATAATGAGGAAAAGGAATATAATTTGAAACACCATAGCGAAAAGCTGGCAGTTATGTTTGCTCTGATGAAAACGCCTGAGTGTGTACCGATAAGGGTGATGAAGAACTTGCGCGTCTGCAGTGATTGTCATGTTGCTATGAAGTACATTTCGGAGATAAAAAAGAGAGAGATTATTGTTCGAGATGCTAGTAGATTTCATCATTTCAGAAATGGGAAATGTTCTTGTGGTGATTACTGGTAAGAGGATTATTCACTGCTCTCATAGTTATAAACTTCAGTGATAAAGAGTGGTTTTGTAAACTTCACATCAAGAAGGAAATAAAAGCATATGTATATTTCTTTGATTCATTTCAAGCTGAATTAAGAAAGTCCTTTTAGTTTCTTGTTGATGCTATCCATGTCCAGAAAAATGATTATGAAATTTATAAACACATTTAGTTTCTTTTGAACATTTTAGTCATATATGTATAACAAAGGTGAGCCTTGGCACAACGATAAATGTTGTTCCATTGTGATATGACATTAAGGGTTTTGTAGGCACTGCATTTTTGCATGAAGCCTAATGATGAGCCTCGTATGGAGGCACTACCTACCCGATAAGTTGCGGAAGTCGGGGGAAACGGGCGTCGGAAGGGAAAATTAAAAGAAAATAAATACATCATCAAATTTAATTCATTTGTTTAGCCTCGGGTTCGCTCGATTGATCTCTGTTTCAAACGTTAGCCTCGGCCTAAAACCCATGCAACCCACAAAGGGCCACACGCCCAAGCCCACATCACAAAACCCAAGCTCAATCCAAAATATTCAAATCACATTTAACACATGTCAAAATCCCTCCCAAATCCCCTTCCAAATTAAAAATATCTTGAATCTAATCCCCACCAAAAATACACAATATTCTTTCCCTAAATAAATTAATTAAATACACCCATTTATTGCTTGATTTGTTTCCTTTTGAAAACTCATGCACACAAGAAACCCTAGCATGCAACTATAAAAGATAACATATTCCAAACCCTAAAACTCTTCACTCACATTCACGGTCCTCTCTCCTCTCTCTCTCACACACTCTCGGCAAACACACTAAACAAAACCTAGCTATCTCCTCTCTCTCTCAAAAAAAATACACACGGCAAAGGCAAACAAAGAACCCTAATCTCTCGCTTCATCTCTCTTGACCAACTCAAACCCACACATACACCACATTGACACATTGCAAGCCACTCACCACACACTGCTCATTAGCCCTTCTCGCAGCCCTCCACTGATGGCTCACAAACAAACAAATAAACCCTTCAACAAAGTCCCTTAGCCGAGACATCAGCAGCCTACTCAGTCTCACGAACGCTCAAAACAACATGCCATCCATTAAGCCGAAGGCAACAAACACAACAGCCCATAAGTCCTCAGCCACGTGAAGACAAATAGCCCTCCAACGGACCGAAACCGAGACAAAACAGTCCCAAAACCAGTCCATAAATCACCAAAACAGCATCCCAAAATAACCCTAAAATATCATCCTTTATCACCGAAAATAATCCCAAAACAGTGACCGAAAACAACGCACAAACAGTCCCTGAAAATCAGTCCAAAACAACGAAGAAAACAGAGAAATCGGCGGCTTAAAAAGCGAAACAGTGAATAAAATATTGAACCGGGGACCCAGAAAGGTGACGGAGCATTAACCCTTCCGACGACGGTGTAACGCACTTCTGAGAAGTAACTTAAAAGGTAAGACTTGAGGGCACCCTTTGCTATTTATTTATCTTTTCAATTAGTTATTGTTGGTTCATTCGCATGCATCATTATGTTCCACGTCTATCTTTATTTGTATTGGGTTGATGATTGCGTGTTATCTCTTGCGGTATATCGGATGGAAACCCAGACATAAATTCTGTAGCCGAATCCGAATGGCCGGTAGTGCGGTCTGTACTTGGGATACAACTCCACGTACCGCTTAAAAAACTTTCATGCACGTGTTGGTTTTGTTATTTAATTTTATTTTTATTTATTGTTTGTGTTTATTATTCCGTTATTTACTTTCTGCATGTTATTGCTTTATTTATTTACGCATTGCTATTTCGTGCGCTTGGGCTAACTACGTTGGATTAAAGGTCCTCCATTTGAGGGAAATGCCTAAAGGCTACCTTTACCACGATGTTTTGCCATGCCGGACGAAGTATACTTGATTTAATGTGAGATACGTTCAATCGGGCATACGAGGTCCCATATAGATGTCTTTTTTTACTATGTCGCATTTAATTTGCATTTATGGTTGTTTTATTATTCCGCATTTATTTTGTGTTATTTAGCTTTCTTTATTATTACGCAGTTAGTTTATTATTTATCGCTTCGGTTACTTATTGTTATTTCATCATATGCATTATCATATTTCATGTATGTCAACTTTGGGTTAATGATTGCGTTGTGTTAATGATTGCGTGTTATCCCTTGCGATATATCGGATGGAAACCCAGACATAAATTCCGTAGCTGAATCTGAATAGACGGTAGTGCGGTCTGTACATGGGATACAACTCTATGTACCACTTGAGAAACACTCATTCATGTGTTTATGTCATTATATATGCCGTTTTTGTAATCTCGTTCGAATGCGTTCTCGAACGCCACACGAACGTATGCATTCTGTTTCTCCATGTGTCATATCTTATCTCGTTCGAACGCGTTTTCGAACGCTACTCAAACGCATACATTCGGCCTTATCCCATTCAAATGTGTTTCCGAACGCTACACGAACGCGTGCATTCTGCCTCACTCCGTTCGAACGCATTTCCGAACGCTACACAAACGCATACATTCGGCCTTATCCCATTCAAATGTGTTTCCGAACGCTACACGAACGCGTGCATTCTGCCTCACTCCGTTCGAACGCATTTCCGAACGCTACACGAACGTGCACACACTAGACATGCTCTTCTTTTATATTTTATGCATGTTTGTCTCTTTGGTTATTCATTTCTGCCTCATGTGCTTAATTATTTGTCGCTATTGTTAATGTTTTTATTTTCATTGCCGCACTTCTCTGATTAACATGTTTTTAGAATTATGCATTTACTTTCACTTACATTTATGTTTATGGGTGTGCAAACTTGTATGTCATTTGAATTATCATGCATGCGTTGTATAAGACTTGGTTATACTATTGTATAAATCCTTTCATTACAATTGGAATAAGTAAGGGACCATTCCGAACCCAACGGTTTGAGGTCTTCCCTTGCGAAGGGTGAGTGCGGCCTTAAATCATTTCCCAGTTCACACTGGGTGGCGACTCCTTTATTCTCCGATTTAGTCCCCCGCGGGCTATTCCGTGCTCCCTACCGGGCCGCGAGCCCGGGCTGTGTCGCCGTGTCCACAGTCTGGCGACTCCACTGGGGATAGAGAATCGGCCCCGAAATAATGCCTTGTAATGTTTTTGGTTTTTTCTTTGGTTTTCCGAGTTTAATATATTTTGCATACCCTTTTTATCCTAATGGTGTCATGTATCCTGAAATCGCTTTCGCTCGGAGCGGCGGATAGTTATATGGCATCATCACTCGTTGGCACGTACCTTATAGTATAAAAAAATGCGCTCATTTGGCCGCTCGAACCTTGAGTGAGGAGACCTAGTTGTGGGCAACCCTTCGCCGACGGGAGCCTTTATCCTACCTTTATAAGCCCGCATATGAACCATAGTTGTATGTCCTATAGAAGCTACCCCACTTTGGTACATAAAATAAGTCATACTTGGGACAGAAATGGACTTACCACGAGTGTAGGAGGAATAAGGTCAGAAGGATATATGTTGTTTTGATACCCACTTGCATCTCATGCATCCACGCATCATGTTAACCCCGTGTCTTAAAAGCCATCATAGATATCTGTTGGGTTAGGAAAGAAAGACTTGTCAAGAAGAGTTTAGCAAACATGGATATCGATGAAGAGGAAGTCGAGAAACAAAAAAAAATTATTTACGGTAAGAATATAAAGACCATTGGGGGGCCTTTAGCAAAAAAAAGAAGAAAAAAAAAGAAAAAAATTGATAGTTTTTAGTCCTTAATAGTTAGACATAAGTCCGATGATGAAATGGTTTGATTTAGTGTGAAACCTTAGAAACGATAAGTTCTTGATACATTTTTATTTGATGATTTGAGTAATTGATCTAGGTTAGACTCGTGAGCACTTAATCATAAGTTTATAGCAGTAAAAACCTGAGTAGTTAGCAAAGTGACTAGTTGAAGAAATTGCAGGTCGGTGAATGACCGTTTGCTTAGATGTTTATCTTGATTTGCTTGTGTTATGATGTGTGGTATAGTTGAAAACAAAAGAAAAGTCACTAAAAAAAATTTAACCACTTATAATCGATAAGCGTGAAGCTACCCATGGGCGAGTATTAGGACCACCATGAGGAGAAATGCTACCTTAAAGGGTAGGTGTGTTTAAAAAAAAGAGTGAAGAAAAAAAAAAGAGACAAAAAAAAAAGAAAAAGAAAATCATATCATATTGAGCACAGAAAAGCAATTGCAGAACATAATTGAGACATCTAGGTTGGTTTGACCCATCGATCCTAATTTTTAAATGAAATCATTGAGTTGGTTTAACTAGGAATCAAGCTGTAAAAGAACCTTTGCACACATACACACACTTTGAGTCTGGTTTAGATCATTTATTCAAAGATTTGGATTTGAGTTGCATTGAGTGCTTTGGAGGTTCTCTGGTCTCATTACTAGGCATTCTTTGAGGACAATAATATGTATAATTATTTCATAGCCTGTAATATAGTATGTTGATACAGAGTGACACATCACGTAGTCTACCTTGACCTAGTGCAAGCAGTAGAGAGCAGAAACCTAAACCAGGTCTGGGGGCGACCAGTCTACCACCTCGCGAATAAGTGACATAACTGGATCTTGAGCCATGGGACCAAAGAAAACTGAGCAACCACCAGAGTAGAATTGGCAGAAGGAAACTACAAGCAGGCCTAGGGGCGACCAAAGATTTTTATATGCAAAAGGCACCAAAGAGCACAAGGAAGGCCTAACCCATCGGAATAGGAAATACATCCATGCATACATGTCACATACATGAAATTTTTATTTTGTGTTCGCAGGTTTTTTATTGCAAAAAAAACGGCAAAGACGAGCAACTCATGAACGGTTCAAAAATGAGCCATCTCTCATCAAGTAACTGTTCAAAAATGAGCCATCTCTCATCAAGTAACGGCTCAAAAATGAGTCATCTCTCATCAAGTAATGGTTCAAAAATGAGCCATCTCTCATCAAGTAATGGTTCAAAAATGAGCCATCTCTCATCAAGTAACGGCTCAAAAATGACCCATCTCTCATCAAGTAACGATTCAAAAATGAGTCATCTCTCATCAAGTAATGGTTCAAAAATGAACCATCTCAACTCAAGTAACGGTTCAAAAATGAACCATCTTTCATCAAGTAACGGTTCAAAAATGAACCATCTCAACTCAAGTAACGGTTCAAAAATGAACCATCTTTCATCAAGTAATGGTTTAAAAATGAACCATCTCAACTCAAGTAACGGTTCAAAAATGAACCATCTCTCATCAAGTAACGGTTCGGGAATGAACCACCTCAACTCAGTAACAGTTCGGGAATGAACCATCTTTCATCAAGTAACGGTTCGAGAATGAACTAGGGGTCAAGCACCTCACCACCACATCAACTCAGTTCGAAGCATCTCGCAAAGTAGCAAGTAAGTACGACAGCCGACAAACCAGGTAAAAAAAATGCATACATAACTTTGATAGGGTTGTCACTGTCACACACTACACAAGCCCTATCAAAGTGGGGGCGACTGTAGAAACTGCATTTTTACATAAAGCCTAATGATGAGCCTCGTATGGAGGCACTACCCGATAAGTTACGGAAGTCGCGGGAAACGGACGTCGGAAGGGAAAAATTTAAAAATTAATACCTTATCAAAATTTAATTCATTTGTTAGCCTCAGGTTCGCTCAGTTGATTCATGTTTTAAACATTAATCTTGGCCCAAAACACCCGCAATCATCCAAAACCCCCGCACCCATCCAAAGCCCATACGCACCCATCCAAAGCCCAATTGCATAACCCTAACCCTAATGCACCACTATAAAAGATACCCTAAAACAAAACCTAAGTCTCCTCTCTCACGGCTCCACTCTCACCTCTCATTTCTCTCTCATTCGACAACCATCAGATCTTCCCGCCCCTCTCTCATCTTTCCATCCTCAAAAACCTGGGATTCACGGCAACAAAAAAAACCCTAATACACACTCACCACTATCCCTCTCACACAGCCCGCAACCCTACACGACACAACACAAGCAGAAAAACATATAACTCTTCAGGCCGTGAGCACACCACAAAGACAAAGCCACCTCACACAACCAACCAACACACACTGAAACAAACAAAAGCCGGCCCACAAAAAATAATCAAACAGCGACAAACCTGAAGCCACCACCAGCGTAAAGATCAATGTGGAGGAAAATGGACAAAGCCAGCAACAAGTGGCGTGAGTAAAAGCCACAAATCGGCCCCCTTAATCACCCAAACACGTCTCTCATATCCCATTGAAGACACACTCATGGCCAAGATCAAAGAAAGAAAAAACCCTAGCTTTGACGTCCTATCTCTTGCATTCTGAACCTCCACCGACTAAAATCCAAGAACAAATAAAAAATCCTAGCTCTCAATCTCTCACACCACCATCACTCTATTTCATCTCCCTCTCGCGTCAAACACTCACAAAAAGCTACACCTCACGTACGGCCTTACATACATCCCTTAACGCCACTTACCACCGACAAAAACACACTCACACAGCCCTAAATAAACCTAGACACCGACATTAATAGAGCAACAAACCATAATACAACTACCAAGCAGTGAACAGCAGCCCCGAAACCCTTCAAACCAATAACCATCCACCGACCAGCAAACTACAAACCAACCATAAAAAACAAGACATCAAAGCCAACAAAAACTGCCCACAAAGCGACACAAAACAGCCACTTTCTAAGCTTCACTAACCGAACAAAATACAATAAGCACAAACGACAAATCAGCAGCCCTCCATTCAAACAACAACAAAAAAGGCCCTTCAATCACCGCCCAAAAATAGTGAACAAAAACCCAAAACAGTCCCCTATTTCACCAAAAATAACACCCCAAAATAGTCCAAACAGCAGTAAAAACAGCGACCGAAATAGCAGCAAAAATAGAGAAAATAATGGCCCACAACAGCGAACCATTGAACCAGAAAAACAGCGGAAACCTTAACCCGAGAAGCGACTTAAAAGGTAAGACCTGAGGGCACCCTTTGTTATATTTTATTTTGTCGTTCTGGAAACGGCATGCTTGGTTGGACGTGGAATACGTCCAACCGGGCATGCGAAGTCCTACATTGAAAACGGCCAAATTCTTTGGTCACATATTTTATTATTCGGCATTTATTTCGTGTTATTTGTCTTTTTTTACTATGTCGTAATTAATTTGCATTTATGGTTGTTTTATTTTTCCGCATTTATTTTCTGTTATTTATCTTTCTTTATTATTACGCACTTAGTTTATTATTTATCGTTTCGGTTACTTATTGTTATTTCATCATATACATTATCATATTTCATGTATGTCAACATTGGGTTAATGATTACATTGTGTTAATGATTGTGTATTATCCATTGCGGTATATCGGATGGATACCCAGACATAAATTTCATAGCCGAATCCGAATGGATGGTAGTGCGGTCTGTACATGGGATACAACTCCATGTACCACTTGAGAAACACTCATGTATATGTTTATGTCATTATAGATGCCGTTTTTGTAATCTCGTTCGAACGCGTTCCCAAACGCCACACGAACGTATGCATTCTGTTTCTCCATGTGTCATATCGTATCCCGTTCGAACGTATTTTCGAACGCTACTCGAACGCATACATTCGGCCTTATCCCGTTTGAACGTATTTCCGAATGCTACACGAACACATTCATTCTACCTCACTCCATTCGAACGTGTTTCCGAATGCTACACGAACGCGCACACACTGGACAGATTCTTCCTTTATATTTTATGCATGTTTGCCTCTTTGGTTATTCCTTTATGCCTCATGTGCTTAATTATCTGTCACTATTGTTAACGTCTCTATTGTCATTGCGGTACTTCTCTGATTAACATGTTTTTAGGATTATGCATTTACTTTCACTTACATTTATGTTTATGGGTGTGCAAACTTGTATGTCATTTGAATTATCTTGCATGCGTTGCATAAGACTTGGTTATACTATTGCATAAATCCTTTCATTACAATTGGCATAAGTAAGGGACATTTCTGAACCCAACGGTTTGAGGTCTTCCCTTGCGAGGGGTGAGTACGGCCTTAAATCCTTTCCCAGTTCACACTGGGTGGAAACTCATTCATTCTCCGATTTAGTCCCCCGCTGGCTATTCCGTGCTCCCGACTGGGCAGTGAGCCCGGGCGGCATCGCCGTTTCCATATAGCATTTCTTGCAGCCCTCCACTGACGGCTCACAAACAAACAAATAAACCCTTCAACAAAGTCCCTTAGCCGAGACATCAGGAGCCCACTCAGTCTCACGAACGCTCAAACACAGCCCTGGCCTTCAAAAGCCGTGAGCAACAAACCCTAAATCTCCTTCTGCCTTCTCGTCACTCTCTCATTCAGACCGAACAGACCTCACTCATGAAGCCACACACACGGCATCATTTGACACCTTACACACAGCCCACACCACCGACAACCAAATCAACAAAAACCAAAAACCCCTGGAGGTAAGGCATAAAAGCCATCTGCACGTGAACCAAGTCACCAAACTGACTAAAAAACAAATAACCCAACCAGTCATTAACCGAATACCACAAACAATACACAAACAAACGAAAGCAGTAGCAAACCCCCTCACCGACCAAAACTAAGCTAAACACATATAGCCTTCTCTCTCTTTGACACATAATCAGCCAGACAACCACTATAAATCAAACCAACCTGCCCTCCACTAAGGCGAAGACAACAAACAAAACAGCCCATAAGTCCCCAGCCACGTGAAGACAAATAGACCTCCAATGGACCGAAACCGAGACAAACAGTCCCAAAACCAGTCCAAAAATTACCAAAACAGCAGCCCAAAATAACCCTAAAACAACATCCTTTATCACCGAAAATAATCCCAAAACAGTAATCGAAAACAACGCACAAACAGTCCCTAAAAATCAGTCCAAAACATCGAATAAAATAGAGAAATCGGCGGCTCAAAACAGCGAAACAGGAAAATTGAACTAGGGACCCAGAAAGGTGACAGAGCATTAACCCTTCCGACGACGACGTAACGCACTTCCGAGAAGTAACTTAAAAGGTAAGACCTGGGGGTACCCTTTGCTATTTATTTATCTTTTCAATTAGTTATTGTTGGTTCATTCGCATGCATCATTATGTTCCACGTCTATCTTTATTTGTAATGGGTTGATGATTGCGTGCTATCTTTTGCGGTATATCGGATGGAAACCCAGACATAAATTTAGTAGCCAAATCTGAATGGCCGGTAGTGCGGTCTGTACTTGGGATACAACTCCACGTACCGCTTGAGAAACTTTCATGCACGTGTTCGTTTTGTTATTTAATTTTGTGTTCATTTATTGTTTGTGTTTATTATTTCGTTATTTACTTTCTGCGTGTTATTGCTTTATTTATTTACACATTTCTATTTAGTGCGCATGGGCTAACTACGTTGGATTAAAGGTCCTCCATTTGAGGGAAATGCCTAAAGGCTACCTTTACCACGATGTTTGCCGTGTCGGACAAAGTATACTTGATTTAATGTGAGATACGTTCAATCGGGCATACGAGGTCCCATATAGATGTCGGCCTTGGTCGCATCTCTTTTATTATTCCGTTATTTACTTTCTGCGTGTTATTGCTTTATTTATTTATGCATTGCTATTTAGTGCGCATGGGCTAACTACGTTGGATTAAAGGTCCTCTATTTGAGGGAAATGCCTAAAGGCTACCTTTACCACGATGTTTTACCGCGCCGGACGAAGTATACTTGATAGAATGTGAAATACGCTCAATCGAACATACGAGGTCCCATATAGATGTCGGCCTTGGTCGCATCTCTTTTATTATTCCGTTATTTACTTTCCGTGTGTTATTACTTTATTTATTTATGTATTGTTATTTAGTGCGCATGGGCTAACTACATTGGATTAAAGGTCATCCATTTGAGGGAAATGCCTAAAGGCTACCTTTACCACGATTTTTTACCGCGCCGGACGAAGTATACTTGATTGAGTGTGAAATACGTTCAATCGGGCATACGAGGTCCCATATAGATGTCGGCATTGGTCGCATCGCTTTTATTATTCCGTTATTTACTTTCTGTGTGTTATTGCTTTATTTATTTATGCATTGCTATTTAGTACGCATGGGCTAACTACGTTGGATTAAAGGTCCTCGATATGAGGGAAATACCTAAAGGCTATTTTTACCACGATGTTTTGTCGCGCCGGACGAAGTATACTTGATTGAATGTGAAATATGTTCAATCGGGCATATGAGGTCCCATATAGATGTCGGCCAAGTCTCTTGGTCGCATCTCCGTTTTTATTCTGTTATTCGTTTCTTATTGTTTCTTTGTTTACTCATGCATTGTTATTTAGCGTGCATGGGCTAATCACGTCGGATTAAAGGTCCCCTATTTACAGAAAATGCCTAAGGGCAGCCTTACCACGATATTTTGTCGCGCCGCATTCTATCTTGCCATGCATAATATCACGTCCCGTTCGAACGCGTTTCCGAAAGCTACACTAACGCGCATACAGTGGACAGACCCCTTTTTTATCATATTTTGTGCATGCTTGCCTCTTTAGTTATTTCTTTTGCATTACGTACTTAATTATCTCTCTTTATTATTAATACTTTTATTGTTATTATTTATCTACATTCTCGCGCTTCTTTGTTTAATATGTTTATGGAAATATACATGTGCTTTCATTTTTTTATTTATGTTTATGGGTGTACAAACTTGTATGTTATTTATCTTGCGTGTGTTGCATATGACTTGGTTACATTATTGCATAAATCTGTTAGTTACAATTGGCATAAGTAAGGGACCATTCCAAACCCAACGGTTTGAGGTCTTCCCTTGCGAGGGGTGAGTGCGGCCTTAAATCATTTCCCAGTTCACATTGGGTGGCGACTCCATTTATTCTACGGTTTAGTCCCTCGCGGGCTACTCTGTACTCCCAACGGACCGCGAGCCTGGACAGCATCGTCGTACCTCTGTACCATGTCTACAGGTTTGAATCTTGAAAACAGCCTCCCTACTTGCACGGATAAAGTAGTGTAGATCTTGTAAAGTTTTTGGGTTAACGCGGAAGCATTCATTGATTGAAATTTAAAATTTTCTTCCAAAACCACTTTAAGAATCGTGGTCATGTCGTTGTTGATGTAAATAAATATACTATTAAATTAATCTTTATCGATTTTAACGTGTATATAATAAATTTATTTATCAATATAAATGAAATCCAACGATAAAGTAAACATACCTGAATGCGTTTATCATTTTCTTAAGCCTTCTTAAACTTCCTTCTTGAGTTTCCCCTCGTAGTAATGTATCAAGTATTGTACCTTTAGTTGACACATAAATTATCCTCTATGAAATAATTACTCCCACTTGAGAACAAAGAAAATTCTTTTTCTTTCTTGGATGTTGAAGTCTTTGATTAAAGATCCACGGAATAAATTTTCTTGGAATCAATCTTGGAACAATCTTGGAACTATTCCAAGAGAGAGGAAGAATAAATGAAATTCGGCCAATAAGGAACTCTACCTTGCTTGGCCGAATTTGATGTCTTTAAATAGACTGTCGGTTGCTTTGTTTGTATCTCAATACAACAAGGACAATCCAAGATTTTCAAATTAAATTTGAACTCTTAAAGATTTTTTTCCAAAATAAATTAAGTAACTTAATTAAATAAGATTTCCATATTAAATAAAAGCTTTCATATTTAATCTTAATTAGAACTCTAATTAATTAAGATGCTAGCCTACTAAATTAAAACCCAAAAGATTAAATATTATTTTGGCTCAATAATTAATTAACTAATAATTTATTTATTTATTTTGCTAAAAAATTAATTAAAATTAAATTAAATTAAATTAAATTAAATTTATTTAATATAAATATCAAACATTTATTTAAATAATTTAATCTAATTTTATATTTTGAATTTATTAATCAAATTAATATTTCCAAAATATCTCGATTATCCTAATCCAAATAGGAAATCTTAATTTGCCAAAATAAGCATTTATTAACTTTTGATAAACAGCTTTGAATTTGTAACGTAGATGAGAACTATATTGCGACCGTCCTAGGTTCATTATCGAGTATCAGTGAGATAATATTAACTCTTTAATATTTCATCTCCATGATATCCCACAGACCATGAGTAATTGCCCAACAGCAAGCCATGGCCCCTAATCGATGGATGAAGCGGGAAAATATATGAACCTGTTAAAATACACTTCGAGCATGTCATCTTACTCCTTCTGATATTTATGCTTATTATCGAGTCTAGGATCATGGTAATGTCAAATCTTTTCTACTCGACACATTCTTAAACTTGATCTTGTGAATTTTATATCTCTAAGATATTGATTGCTTTGGCCAAAGGCTTGTATCCACAATTACTTTGAGTTTCCTTGAAACATTTCTAGCTTTTATTATCAAAGCTATCATATCCATTCTTGAAGCATACGTGACTTCGTACATTAATCGCTCAAGGCCATCTAGTATTTATTCAAATAACGTGGATAGTCGAATAAGGATATACTAGTGAATCAAGAGTACTATCGTACAAGTCAATATGTGATCTCAGGTTAGAGGATATAATGACACTAATATATTATTACAAAGATTAAAGACCTTAGCTAATGTTACCATGTGATCTTACGCTTCTGTGGTTCTATTTGATATTTCATTCTACTAATGAAAGTATTTATTGTTTGTGTTCTTATGATACGAGACTCATCATCCATTCTATTAACATCATATGTCAATCTAGGCGACACACAACAATTTTGGTTGAGTGATATATTACTGCCTTGTATAATAATAACATTTTACCAAGAACTTAATTTGAGACATATATAAATATTGTTGACTCTCATAATCACAAACATCTTTTGGATTAATGATATTTATTTGTCATAATGTCTCAATATATATACATAAAATATGGATTTAATGATGTGTATAAAATAAATGACTTTTTATTAAATAAATAATAAAATGTATTAAAATATATTTTACCTTAAACCATAACATCCACAACAGGTTTTAAGGCATACACTCTAACAAACTCCCACTTATACTAAAGCCAATTGTTATAATACCCAATGTTCATCTTCTTAAGATGACGCTCTATTTGTTCTTGGCTCATTAGTTTTGTGAGTAGATCAGCTACATTATCAACTGACGGTGTTTTCTGAATAAATATCCGTCCATCTTCAACATATTCTCTTAGTATGTGATACTTTTATTGAATGTGTTTGGATTTCTGGTGCAGCCTCGGTTCCTTGGCCTATGCTATAAGCCCATTGTTGTCACAATTCAAAGGGAATGCTCATTCAATGGTTGGAACCACACATAGTTGTGTAACAAACTTCTTTTTTCAAACCGCTTATTTTGCCGCTATGTATTATTCTACATTAGTAGTGTAGTCCGCAATAGTGGATTGTTTGACGCTCTTCCAAATGACTGCTCCTCTATTACACAAGAAAGTGAATCCAGAGGTTGACTTATAATCATCAGTGTCTGTCTGAAAGTCTGAGTCCATAAACCCTTCCATTTTCAGTTCTGGTGATCCGTAAGTCAATATCATATCCTTAGTCCTTCTTAAGTACTTGAGGATTGCCTTGACTGCTATCCAATAGTTTTCTCCTGGATCAGACTAAAATATGCTTGTTACACTAATAGCAAATGAAATGTCTAGTCTTGTACAAAGTATGACATACATGAGACTACTTATGACATATGTATATGATACTTGACTCATATGTGCTCTCTCTTTAGGTGTCTTGGGACTCATCGATCTAGATAGATGAATGATATGCCTACAAGATAACAAATCTCTCTTAGAGTCCAATATATTGAATCTCTTAAGCATATTTTCTATATATAGACTTTGGAATAAATCAATCATTCTTCTAGATCTATCTCTATAGCTTCCAAAGCCAAGAATGTAGGTTGCTTCTCCCAAATCCTTTATTGAGAATGTTTTGGATAACCGTACTTTGACCGAAGTTATCATAGCGACATCATTTCCCCATAGTAATATGCCATCTTCATATAATATCAAGAATGCGATAGCGCTTCCACTGACCTTGTAAACACAAGGCTCATCTATATTTTTAATGAAACCAAAAGTTTTGATTGCATCATCAAACTGTAGATTCCAACTCATAGATGTTTGTTTTAGACTATATATACCTTTGCAACTTGCACATCTTATGACTATCTGCTTTAGATGTAAAACCTTATGGTTGTTTCATATAAATTTCTACCTCAAGAAAGTCATTCAGAAAAGTCGTTTTAACATCCATCTGCCAAATCTCATAGTCATAATAAATTGTTATAACTAAGAGAATTCTAATGGATTTTAGCATAGCTGCTGGCGAAAAAGTCTCCTCATAATAAACTCATTGTTTCTAAGTATATCATTTTGCCACTAGTCTAGCTTTATAAATTTCTAAGTTTCCATCATTTCTAATCTTTCTCTTGAAGACCCATTTACACCTAACAAGACTAATTCTTTCAAGAGGATCAACAAGTGTCCACATTTGATTAGAAGACATGAAATCCATTTCAGAATTCATAACTTCAAGCTATCTAAAAGAGTCAATGTTTGATACTGCTTATTCGTAATTTCTGGGGTAATCTACATGAACCGCTTCACCAATCATAAAAGATTCAAAATCTTATTGATCAACTAATGTGTATCCTAGAGGCATGCAAGATTCCCTTAATGACCTACGAAGTGGTTTTGTTTCTTGAGGTGTTTCTTGTTCTACTTATTCTGGTTCCTTCTGAGGTAAGTCAATTCGATTTTCTAAATTCTTTTCTTGAGAGACTTCTTCATCCAGATCTACTTCTTTTCCAGTACTTCCTACTTGGACTATTCGCTCCTCAAGAAGAGTAACATTCATACTAATCACGATCTTGAAATCAGAAGGAATGTAGAATTAATATCCCATTGAGTCATTGGGATACCCTATGAATATATCATTTTCAGATCTTAAGTCCAATTTTTCCGTAATGACTTTTCTTACATAAGCTGAACTGCCATAAATCTTCAAGTATCCTAAGTTAGGACATTTTCCATACCATATCTTATATAGGGTCTTGGAAGCAGATTTGGTTGGAACTCTATTTAGAACATGCAAGACTGTTTGGAGAGCATATCCCTAAAAGGACGTCGGTATATCAACAAAACTCATCATGAAACGTACTCATATCCAATAAGGTATGATTTTTCATTTCCGCTATGCCGTTATGTTGAGGTGTGTAAGAAGGTGTTACCTGAGACACTATTCCATGTTCATTGAGATAATTTTGAAATTCAGTAGTTAAATATTCTCCTCCATGATTAGATCATAAATTTTTTATACGTTTTCCCAATTAGTTTTATATTTTATTATTATACTCTTTGAATTTTCAAAAGTATCTGACTTATGTTTCATTAGATACAAATACCCAAATCTTGAAATCGTCAGTGAAAGTAATGAAGTATTGAAAATCGCCTTTGGCCATCATACTAAATGGGCCACATACATTAGTATGTATAAGTTCCAAGATTTCTTTTGCTTTTTCATTTTGTCTTACAAAAGGTGATTCGGTCATTTTTTATTTGAGACATGATTCTCAAGTTGGATAAGGCTAAGCCTAATTAAGGAAGTAACCATTTTTTTCTCCAAATGTGAAATCATTTTATTTCCAATATGACCTAATCATAATTGCCAAAGGAATATTGAATTTGGATTATCTCTTGATTGTTTTGTTGTTACTGTGTTTAATTCATTGTTATAGTGCTCATTCATTTGCAAGACATATAATCCATTCATATTTTGTGCAATTCCAACAAATTTATTCAATAATAATGTTGCATTTCTCATTGATAAAATGAAATTTATAATTATATTTTGTCAATACTTGAATGGAAATAATGTTCCTTATTGCACTAGGAAAATGTAAAATTTTATCTAATAAAATTAAACGTCTTGACGACAAAGGAAGATGGCACGTCTCTAAGGCGATTGCAGAGACAAGTTTTTCATTTCTAACTTTGAGGACCACTTCGCCTTCCTTGAGCAAACATTAACTGTTTAGAATATACGAGGACATACAAATATGTGAGGTAGTAGCAGAATCTAAAATCCATGAATGAGATATGTAACTTATACCAAGATCTATTTCAATAACAAAGAATGAAAATGTACATTCTTTTGGCTTCTTCAAGCTTGAAAGGTACTGAGGACAGTTCCTCTTCTACTGTTATTTTTTCTTGTAGTATAAGCATTCATCTTGGGCTTTCTTTTCCTTTTCTTTCTTCGATATTCCTTTAGTAGCCTTATTTTCTTGGGAGCATGCTTCTTGTCCTTTCTCTTTTTTCTTGCCTTTATTAGGACCAGAGATAGTAAGAACAACCTCTTTCTCATTTCCTACAACCTTTAAGAGGTTTCGATCTTTTCATAGGTCTTTAACGAGCCATAAAGCTCACTAAGTGACCCAGTTGATCAAATCAATATATTCTTTGAAATTGGAAATGAAGCTCTTGAAGGCGTGAGTAAATGATTGCAGGATCAAATTCACCTTAAATTTAAATACCTAGAACAAATATATTTGTTTGGTCAATCAAAGTGATTATTTGAAGCACATGATCAGAGACAATAGTCTCTTCCTTCATTTTCATTCTGAATAACTTGCTAGTAACATCGTATATAGCGGTTTCACTACTTTCACCATACAACCCTTATATGTGTTCCATGATGTCCACCGATGAGTTAAGCATTTTGCATTGCTCTTGCAAAGCTGAGCTTAGAGAGACTTTGATGTAGCTTCTTACTTTGAGCTCATCGTTCTGCCACTTGTAATAGACTATAACCTTTTCAGTAGGGGTATTATCATCAATAGGATCAGGATCTATCATATCGAGAACATAGTTAAGACGTTCGTAATCCAAGACAATCTTGAGCTTACGACGCCACTTCAAAAAATTTGGGCCAGTGAGTTTGTCTTTGTTGAGTATTGTGGATAATGGATTCATTTTGTATCATTTACTTTGTTGAAAACAATAATTTATAGTTATTTTTTAATAAGTTTTCATCAAAGTCTAAGGTCTTTTAAACAATATTGCTCCCACTAATTTTGTTCGAATTCCACACTCTCCTATGTGGCATGCGGAAATATTATTGGATGTATTTCTAGTGAGATGTCAACTTCTCACTGTTAATGTCATGTCTCACCTAATGGGTTTTGACACTTTATATTCAATGAGTCAAAACTCATTTTGTTTTATATCTTTATACAAGGTTCGACCTTTCCACCTTTAGCAAATAATATCTCACCTAATGAGTTTTGACATCTTTACTAGTTATATTAGGCCCAACATATTTTGTCACATAACACATATGATTGGCTCTCACCTAATGGATTTTTAGTTTTCAGTCATTAGGCTACATAAGATGAAAAAGACAAATAGTACTTAAACATAT
This sequence comes from Zanthoxylum bungeanum, assembly GCA_019454045.1. Taxonomy (NCBI): domain Eukaryota; kingdom Viridiplantae; phylum Streptophyta; class Magnoliopsida; order Sapindales; family Rutaceae; genus Zanthoxylum; species Zanthoxylum bungeanum. The sequence continues at coordinate 172,768 of SKCR01028325.1, forward strand.
GAAGGTCCTTCACTAATTGGGTTTTGGGATTTGCCAACATATATTTAGTGGGCTATTTGATCGTGTTAGAAGGTTAAGGCTTAATATATTAATATTGCCGATTAATTATTCATATCTATATTTGATTTTAGGTCTTTTCTTTTAATGCGTCTTGATGTTTTGTATCTTATACTTTCATCGTGCACAAGCACATTTATCATATAATTTTTATGTTTGGCTCTAGACGAAGGGATCCTAATCTTTTATTAACATTTAATAAAACTATTCCATTTGATTTAAGACAATCCTTTACAATTCAGTGACTAAAGAAAGACTCCCAGAAGATGGGGGATCCGACGTGACCATTTAAGTCCATACCTTCTTAGGCTCTTATCGCATTGGTGACAGAGTTCTCTTTAGTACCTTTTATTCGATAAAGTCTTAGGCTTTCATGGCTTATATAATCTTATACTGCACTTGAAACTTTTAAAAGATCACTATTTGATTATCAGTTAAATAATTAATCAAAGTTGTATTAGGATTATTGTGTTAATTTAATTTTAATCCAATTAAAATTCCAATTCGGGTTTAACTTTCCCAATGGAAGTTTAAGTTCTAAACTAGCAACAACTCAAATTTCATTAGGATTTTTTTTTTCTAAAAACTACTTTTAGTGGAATGAGAATTATATTCTTACTCAAAATTTAATTCTGGAAAACTTTACAAAATTTTAGAATTTCAAATATTATAATTTGACCCATGAACTTTAGGATATTTATAATAAAGCCCTAAAACTTCTTGAATTTTGCAAATTGGTCCATATGGCAGAAAACAGAAAACATATTCTATTTTTGTCAGCATGTTGTGACTCGTTAGTGCATGTTTCGCTATGCGATATGCACGTCGTGAGGGGCAATAATGCGCGTCGCGACCCTAAATGGACATAATCTATTTCCTGATATTTCAGATTCTGTCCGTTTTGGTTTTTCACCAAAGTCATGACCTTTCTGAATTCCGATTGAGTTAAAAATTTGCAGAGTTATTAGTCCCTATGTCTAATGTCACAATAAAAAATTTCAGCCAAAAATAATAATTTTATCCACTTAAAATAATAGCCTAATAAAACAGTGCTTAATAGGATTCCTAATGCATGTTTTTGATTTGTTTTCGTCATAACGACATAACCTCAAAGCTACTGATAATACGGTAATATTTTGGAGTTAGTGCAGAAGCATCCATGTAATTGAAATTTAAATATCTTCAAAAACCACTTTAAAGATCATGGTTATGTCGTTGTTGATGTAAACAAATATACCATTAAATTAATCTATATTAATTTTAACATGCATGCAATAAATTTTATTTAACAACATATATAAAACCCAACGATAAAGTAATCAAACATGAATGCGTTTATCATTTTCTTGAGCCTTTTTGAACTTCCTTCTTGAGTTTCCCCGCATAATAGTGCACCAAGCGCTGCACCTTTAGTTGGCACATAAGTTCTCCCCTAGGAACAAATTGCTCCCACTTGAGAACAAAAAAAAACTCATTTTATTTCTTGGATGTTGAAGTCTTTGATTAAAAATTCAAGAAACAAATTTTCTTGGAATCAATCTTGGAACATTCTTGGAACTATTTCAAGAGAGAGGAAGAATATGTGAAATTCGGCCAAGGAGTAACTCTACCTTGCTTGGCCGAATTTGATGTCTTTAAATAGACTATGAGTTGTTTTGTTTGTATCCCAATACAATAAGGACAACCCAACATCTTCCCAAATCAAATTATGACTCTTAAAGATTCTTTTCAAAATAAATTAGGAAACTTATTTAAATAAGATTTCCTTATTAAACAAAGACTTCCCTATTTAATCTTATTATGACTCTAATTAATTAGGGTGATAGCCCACTAAATTAAATCCCAAAAGATTAAATATTATTTGGCCGAATAATTAATTAACAATTAATTAATTATACTTAATTTTAATTAACAATTAATTAAAATTATATTTAATTTAATTTAATTAATTTAATATAAATATCAAATATTTATTTAATCAATTAAATCTAATTTTATATTTTGAATTTATTAATCAAATTAATATTTCCGAAATATCTCGATTATTTTAATCCAATTAAGAAATTTATTTTGCCAAAATAATCATTTATTAACTTTTAATAGACATCATTAAATCTGTAACGTAAATGAGAACTATACTTGTGCGACCGTCTTAGGTTCATTATCGAGTAGCAGTGTGTTAATATTAACTCTTTAATATTTCATCTTCATGATATCCCACAGACCATGAGTAATCTCCTAACAGCAAGCCATGACCCATAGTTGATGAATGAGGTGGGACAACATATAAACTTGTTAGAATACACTTCGAACATGTCATCTCACTCCTTTTGATATTTATGTTTCTTATCGAGTCTGAGATCATGATGAGGTCAAATATTTCTACTTGACACATCTTTAAACTCAACCTTGTGGATTTGATATCTCTAAGATATCGACTGCTTTGGCCAAAAACTTGTATCCACAACTTTGAGTTTACTTGAAATATCTTTAGCTTTTGATCAAAGTTATCAAATCTATTCTTAAAGTATACGTGACTTCGTATGTTAATCGCTCAAGGTCATCTAATATTTATTCAAAGAACGTGGATAATCGAATATGGATATACTCATGAACCAAGAGTATTATCGCACAAGTCAACATGTGATCTCAGGTTAGAGGATATAATGACACTAATATATTATTACGAAGATTAAAGACCTTAGATAATATTACTATATGATCTTACGCTTCTATGGTTCTTTTCGATATTTCATTCTACTAATGAAAGTATCTATTATTTGCGTCCTTATCATATGAGACTCATCATCCATTCAAATTGTTAGGGTTGGTGCTCGGAGTGCCAATCTGGATCGTATTTATGTCTGATTCATAAATACGAACAATTCTATTTTCTATAATATTACTAATTTAAGTGGTAGCACCCTTGTCTTTTATACACTTATTCGATATAATTACGATTAGATATCTGATTATGATTAGATCGAAACTAAATCTGGTTTAGTGATACGTGTATATTAGACAAAGACCTTAGGATTTACAATGTAGTGCGTAGTTATAACGTAGTTTGTAAATGACATTGAGAAGCGCACTATAAGATGTATATCCTTAAATAAAGTTCATAATCAAGATTTAGTAACACAGGTCGGTTAGTAAAATCCGCTTGAACCAGTATATGTCATATATCGTGACTTGGTCCGATGGTTTATCCCAATGAACCATGAGTCTCATGAGACTCGTATGGACATGAAAGTGTTTATTTGATAAGACATTGAATGACTCACGGAAGATTTCCTAATAGATGGTACACCAACGTCAATAGGAATATTCTCAAGTTTAGCGAGCATAGTGGTCATTTGACTTGAGATACCACAGTGGGATATATGAGTTATCCTCCATACTTTGACGGCAGTCACGTCACCAATCTATTTAGATCAGACCTCCGTCTATTGGTTGGGTGTGGACTGATGCTCATGATATCCAGTGCGTATCAAGATAGGATCCGTCAGTCTTGTGTCCAGGCATAGGCATCTGCATGTGTTTACGATCTAGTTAATCCATGGTCGTGGTATAACTTCGAAAATCAGTTCCGAATGTTATTTATAGATCGTAAATTGAAAGTCGACTGTATTATACCAAACGGATTTGACATTTTCATCTATATCCCAGGTATAATACGGATAACCTGTGACGGAGGGATTATACGTATACAATAACCTCGGCTTGCATAGTTTAGTGAGATTATCTGTAGTCGTCATAATCCATTAGTGGGTGGATTATGGACACGAAATTGAATTTCGTGACGGATAAACCTAAACTTAGAGAGTCCCACAATATGAAGTGTACTCGTTGAGCACTTGGGTAACTCGATATGAATAATACAGATTATTCATAATACTTCACCAGATTAAGTGAGTTAATTCGGATCGTTTAAACGGTTAAATGATAACACATGCATTAGGAGATTTTGTCCGATAATAATTATTGTGTATTTGTATTTGATACATAATATGATTAGATACACATTAATTATTCATCAAATGAGATTTTGACACATGCTATTAATATATGTATTTTTTATTTATTGTAAATAAAAATACATATATAATAATAATTATATTAAATGATTATTTGGATATTTAATTGTTAAATATTTGAATAATTAATTAATTAAATCTTTTTCATTAAATGTTATGAAATATGGTAAGTTATTATTGGTAAAAATGGCATGAATTAATTAAACTTAACGTGTCCAATATTGATTGGATAACATAAAGTTTACTTTATTTAATTACATTAAATTTTGCAAATGGACAAATTTGCCCCCTAAAAGTCGGTCAACATTGATTTTAAAGGGAAAATTTGTTTTCTTCATCATTTTAACTCTCCATTGCCGTGAGCTCCATGAGAAAAATGGGTTTCAACTTTTCTTGGAGAATCCATGAAGAATCAAAGGAAAATTCAAGAAAAAGGCTAAGGAATTGGAGGATTAAAGGTAATTTATCATAACCCTAAGCTTGAAAATTTAGTTCCTCATTTCTTGAGTTGTTAGAAGGGTTCTAGGGTTCTTTTCATTCTGATTTTTTAGGGCTTTTGGTTGTGGATGATGGATTGGAAGTTATATTTCATGTGTGAAGTAGATTTGGGTGAAATTAGTGTAATTTGTATCCAAAATTGATCAATTATTGACGAGTTGCTATTCTAGAGTGTTATGACCACTCTTGTGACACCTAGAATTTTTCTTGGGTTTTTCATGTGTGGTGACTTTGGTTGGTGTTATGATTATTTAGATTAATCTTGAAAATTTGGATTTAAAGCCTGAAAATTAGAATTTTTGGTTTCTGGATCAGATCCTGTAAAACTGGAAATTATGTGATGAATTTTATGTCATATGAATGTAATGGATGATTTTTGGGAGTTGGAACAATTTCTGGAAAGTGTTTCCGAGTTGAAATAAGCGAAAACGGCCAAAAACGGCGTTATCGGGTGACTTTAAAGTCAATCGAGTGACGGCTACCCAAAAAGTGAATCTGTCACTGTTCAGGCATCTCATGAACTGCCCTGACACTATTGGGGCTGACCTGAGCAGTCCCTATAGTGTCGGGTGGTCGGTTCAGTCGAAAATATGTTTTGCGTCATTTTACGGAAAAACGATTTTCTTAAAAATTTCGCGACGTTTCAACTTTATTTATGTTGATATTTGATATTGAATAAATAGGTTTAGGTGAAATATGAATAAATTATTCATATTAGATATTGAATAATTTATTCGGTAATTTGAAAAAGTTTTAAATTACGATTTCGCCCGAATCGCGCTTCCGCTGCGCCCTTCGCCCAAATACCCCAACAAAATTTTTTATCAGAGCGGGTCTGATGCTTCATCCATTACATTATTCATGCTTTATATTTGATATTTAATCCAATTTTAATGTTCGCACATGCTTGGAATCTATATATGTTTCTTTACTTTTCAGTTCTACAATAACGGAAATGTAACTGAAATTTAATAGTTAAATTGTGTAATGTTTTCTACGTTAGAATTGAAATATTTAGAAAATGATTTAGATTAAAATTTTGCATTTGATGTAGAGTATAGCTTCCTGAGGAAAATTCCCACTTAGAAATATGACTGTAAAGTAACGTGTATTGGATATATGTTTCTTGGTCCGTCTTATCAGTACGGTTTATGGGTATCTTTCTATAACTGCATCTGAGATCGTGCCAAAGTTGTGAGGGTGTAGGTTATAGAATTATTATCCATACCGGTTGTATATTGATACTGGACAAATTAAAGTGAAAGTGGAAATCCTGAACATTCCAAAGCTGTCGGGACTACATCGGAAGCTTGGGTTTGTTATTGACAAGTGAAGCCTTGATACTCCTCATTGTGAACGTGCCAAAGCTATCATAACGAGAAACGGTCAGGACCAAAATCAGAAGTCACCGGTGAGTGATTGACAATGCGTTGTCTACCTAATGAATATACGTAGGCAAGATCGTGCCAAAACTGTGAGTCGAAATATATTCATGGGATCCTACTCTCACTATGGAATTCGATTTAATTATTGAATTCACGTTGTCCGTTGGGGATTACAATATTACGTAAAGTAGTGGGAGACACTGCTGGGTTAAAAATCTATAACTTAAGCTGTGTGTAATTTTACGGAAAATTTTACTTTTGTTTTCCTTTATTCTATATTGTTTATAGATTTATACTTTTAATCCACTGGATAGTTTATTACTTGAATAGGTTATCTGACTTTACTTATGGTTGCGTAATTCTAGAATAGGTTCTAGAAAGACAGTAGACTTAGATATTGTTAGATTAGTTGAAACCATCGGGAACTGTTGTTCCGATTTCCTAGTGAATCAAGATGGTTTGTGACTTAGTTACTAAGTCATGATAGGTAATCTAAATGGATATCTGTTTAGGACATAACTGTCTAGTTAGAATAGTTTCTTATGCGGTAAGAATTGACACGAATCAGTTCATGTCTCGAGATTCTTGACTGGCGTTAAGAAAGCTCCATTAGTATTTGTTTATCTTATGATGACGTTTCTTGGCTTTTGCGACTTCTAGAAGTCACGTATTTGACACAATTTGCTAATCAATTATTTACGATGGTTGTGAATAATTGAACGCAAATTATAAAGCTTAAGAAATGAGATACATATAGTTGTGTATAGAGAATATTGATTCTCACAATACGACAACTGTAGGTATTGGATACCAGATCTCCCGTCTAGTTATTTTAAAATAATGTTTAATAACTATTTTGATATTTGATATCAGATCTTGTGACTATTGGATAGTTATTTGTTTTGTATAAACAGTTGTTACGTATTTTAAGATGACTAATACTGTCATTAATGAAAAGATAAACATTAAGAAAATATTCGGTTAACTAAATAACTTAGAACTGTGCTTTATGAGATTTTATCATATTAGCATTAGATGCTTGTTCCGTATGGTAAAGGATGGTCTGATACGAGATCACATCATATATCATTATCCATTTAATGAATATTGTATTCAGGATGTGATTAAATCTCATTTAACCAATGATTGTCATTGGACCACAGATTTATTAAACTAATACATTGGATGTATGTAATTTAATGAATTAGAAATTACCTTAGATAGTTTTCTTTACTCTGTAACTTAGTTAATGAATTGTCATGACTTAGCCACGTGTTTCTAATAGAGAACATGTTGAACGTCTTGAATGGTTCGAGAACTTTCAATATGTTTCTAATGAAACGCGGATAGAATATTTTGAATGGTTCAAGAATATTCTATTTGTAATATTGAAAACTATATTTGTAAAATTCATTGTAAATCTTTGAATTGTTCAAAGATGTTTTGATATGATCAAACACATGAATTTAAGGAAATTAGTTCTAAGATTATTTAATGAATATGATTCTAACTCAATATTAAACTTCTGCGATTCCATTTTGATGGAATTGGTCAGTGGGAGTGATCGAATCTTATATGATTTGATTCGTTGATATTGAGTGTTACCGAATTAGTTTTCAATACTCATGGGGTTATGCTCTAATAACACTATTTCGTCTCTTTAATTTAGGTTTCATTTGTTTCTACAGTTACATATAAGATATGTATAGTAGAAAATTTGAATCTTGAAAAGTTTGAGATTTGAATCTTTCTTTTGTATAATGGTTATATAATTGAAAGTACTTGTGCCTCGGAGGTACGAGTGAAAGGTTTATCATTTATTCTATTTTAAAGAATATTGTATTGTATTTGATAGAATATCTTTTCTACGATCCCGAGTAATAAAATTATTTTGTTACTTGGTGCTTAACATTGGATGTTGACGATTGGAGAAAAGACTTGACTTATTAAAGTCAAATGTGAGAATTATAAACTATAAGTGGAACTACATAATTAATAAAATGAAAAGACCCTTAGACAACTTCCGTATAAGTCCAATAGGATGTCGGAATCATTTACAAGTATTTGATACTTAATGATTCTGTTGTTTTCTTATCGAAGAAAATTATCCTATAACTTATAGTGGGAGCGATATTTGATATCGATTTCGGAAGTTAACATTGAACCATAGATCTAAAATTGTTCATGGCTTACTACGATCAAGTTTTGAACTTGATTAGCTTTTGTTATGAATAGTTCATAAAGTAAGCTTGATAAAGGTTTGACCTTTATAGTATGATAGTGAGAAAGGTTATACTCAGTAGTCTATTGTAGATTATGAAGAAACTTGTCTCTGGTCGCACTAATTGAACAATTAAAGATCTGTTGGTTAATGTCGATATTAAACTTTGTATTTTGGCTAAAGAATGAAAAGTGGTGTTCCTGAATGTTTTCTTCAAATGAGAAAACCGTTGTGGTTTCTTTGTTTGAAGAGTTCATTCTAGAATGGCCCTAGGGTTTGTATTCTGCTAAGATCACAGTTTGATATACTAGTTTATGGAGCCTATTGTAGACTCAGATAAGCTTTCTGGAAATTCGTGTTCTCTGATTTTGATATCAGTCAGATTGTCTGGTTTTATCGAAGTATAGAGAATATGTATTTGTTAGTAGGGTCTGTGGGAGCGTACAAATTTCTTTCTAGCATATTATATATATCATAAGTCTTCTTTTCTCTGTAAAAGCAGTGAGAGTAGTCTCTGATATATTTTGATATAAAGTTTTATATAAGATATAAAACTGAGAGACTTGTGAGATACTCTCATTAGTCGCATATTAGATATGATCTAATAAAAGACACAGAGAGACTATTTGTATGACAGTTAGTGTAACTGTTTGACAGTTAACGTGTCTTTTATATATATAGTATTCATCTTTCGTAAATGATGATTCCTTTGTCGAAAGAGAGATTGATTAGAATGTTTAGTCAATCTTATGCATCATATGATGATGGCATTATGGATATTATATTATGTGCGATTAAAGATATCAATTTAATCGTAATTGTTATGAGTTATTTTGATATGCAGTAAACCATAAGATGGTTCTTGAAACATGTTTTTTGTGATCTTTGAGATATTGAGAACGAGTTTCTAATTCATGGATAATTTAGTCTGCAACTATAAGGTCAGATTAGTTTTGATTCTAATTATGACATTAGATGGTTTATGTCATATAAAGTCAGAAAAGATGCAGTGGGAGTGTCACTATTGATTCTACTGAATTAGTGGAATCAGTTGTAACTTTTGAAGTATTGACTTATGAAGTTGCAAAGTGACCATATAGATTAGAAGTATTCATATTAGTATAGTGCTTGCGATTGTCTTAAAGTATTTGGATTTGAACTCTAAATACATAGACAACTTAGTAGCTATAACACATTACTAATATAGCATCTGAGTCATATTGACGTGGAATTTGGATTCTACAAAATATGAATGATGCTGGCTTAGGAAAACATTTGGGTTTGTTGGACAGACTCGATTTGTTAAAGCAGTCTTACTTGTTGTTGCCTACCTCTTAAGTGCTGGTGAGCTCTTGAGGGCCATGAGTATGCGATACACATTAAGATGTGTATAGGATACAATGGATTGGCACTAGAGCAAGTGGGAGAAATTGTTAGGGTTGGTGCTCGGAGTGTCAATCCAGATCGTATTTATGTCTGATTCATAAATATGAATAATTCTATTTTCCATAATATTACTAATTTAAGTGGTAGCACCCTTGTCTTTTATATATTTATTCGATCTAATTACGATTAGATATGTGATTATGATTAGATCGAAACTAAATCTGGTTTAGTGATACGTGTATATTAAACAAAGACTCTAGGATTTACAATGTAGTGCGCAGTTACAACATAGTTTGTAATTGACATTGGGAAGCGCATTATAAGATGTATATCCTTAAATAAAGTTCCTGGTCAAGATTTACTAACACGGGTCGGTTAGTAAAATCCGCTGAGACCACTACATGTCGTATATTGTGACTTGGTCCGATGGTTTATCCCAGTGAACCATGAGTCTCGGGAGACTCATATAGACATGTAGGTGTTTATTTGATAAGACACTGAACGACTCACGGAAGATTTCCTAATAGATGGTACACCAACGACAATATGAATCTTCTCGAGTTGAGCGAACATAGTGGTCATTTGACTTGAGATACCACAATAGGATATATGAGTTATCCTCTACACTTTGATGGCAGTCACATCACCGATCTATTTAGATCAGACCTCCGTCTGTTCATTTGGTGTGGACTGATGCTCATGATATCCAGTGCGTATCAAGATAGGGTATGTCAGTCCTGTGTACAGGGCATAGACATCCGCACGTGATCTAGTAAATCAATGGCCATGGTATAACTTCGGAAATCAGTTCCGAGTGTTATTTAGAGATCGTAAATTGAAAGTCGACTGTAATATACCGAACAGATTTGACGTTTTCATCTATATCCCAGGTATAATACGGATAGCCTGTGACAGAGGGATTATACGTATGCAATGACCTCGGTTTTCATAGTTTAGCGAGATTATCTGTGGTCGTCAAAATCCATGAGTTGGTGGATTATGGACACGAAATTAAATTTCGTGACGGATAAACCTAAACTTAGAGAGTCCCACAATATGAAGTGTACTCGTTGAGCACTTGGGCAACTCGATATGAATAATACGGATTATTCATAATACTTCACTGGATTAAGTGATTTAATTCAGATCGTTTAATTGGTTAAACGATAACACATGCATTAGGGGATTTTGTCCGATAATAATTATTGTGTATTTGTATTTGATACATAATACGATTAGATACACATTAATTATTCTTCAAATGAGATTTTGACACATGCCATTAATATATGTATTTGTTATTTATTGTAAATAAAAATACATATATAATAATAATTATATTAATTGATTATTTGGATATTTAATTGTTAAATATTTGAATAATTAATTAATTAAACCTTTTTCATTAAATGTTATGAAATATGGTAAGTTATTATTGGTACAAATGGCATGAATTTACTAAACTTAATGTGTCCAATATTGATTGGATAACATAAAGTTTACTTTATTTAATTAGATTAAATTTTGCAAATGGACAAATTTACCCCCTAAAAGTCGGTCAACTTTGATTTTAAAGGGAAAATTTGTTTTCTTCATCACTTTAACTCTCCATTGCCGTGAACTCCATGAGAAAAATGGGTTTCAACTTTGCTTGGAGAATCCATGAAGAATCAAAGGAAAATTCAAGAAAAAGGCTAAGGAATTGGAGGATTAAAGGTAATCTACCATAACCCTAAGCTTGGAAATTTAGTACCTTGTTTCTTGAGTTGTTAGAAGGGTTCTAGGGTTCTTTTGATTCTGATTTTTTAGGGCTTTTGGTTGTGGATGATGGATTGGAAGTTATATTGCATGTGTGATGTAGATTTGGGTGAAATTAGTGTAATTTGTATCCAAACTGATCAATTGTTGATGAGTTGCTATTCTATAGTGTTATTACCACTCTTGTGACACCTAGAATTGTTCTTGGGTTATTCATGTGTGGTGACTTTGGTTGGTGTTGTGATTAATTAGATTAATCTTGAAAATTTGGATTAAAAGCATGAAAATTAGAATTTTTGGTTTCTGGATCAGATCCTATAAAACTGTAAATTATGTGATGAATGTGATGTCATATGAATGTAATAGATGTGTTTTGGGAGTTGGAACAATTGCCAGAAAGTGTTTCCGAGTTGAAATAAGCGAAAACGACCAAAAACAGCGTTATCGGGTGACTTTAGAGTCAACCGGGTGACGGCTGCCCAAACAGTGAATCTGTCACTGTTCGGGCAGCCCATGAACTGCCCGTACACTATTGGGGCTGACCTGGGCAGTCCCCATAAGTGTCGGGTGGTCGGTTCAGTCGAAAACGCGTTTTGCGTCATTTTGCGGAAAAACGGTTTTCGTAAAAATTTTACGACGTTTCAACTTCATTTATGTTGATATTTGATATTGAATAAATAGGTTTAGGTGAAATATAAATACATTGTTCATATTACATATTGAATAATTTATTCAGTAATTTGAAAAAGTTTTAAATTACGATTTCGCCCGAATCGCGCTTCCGCTGCGCCCTTCGCCCAAAAACCCCAACAATATTAACATCATATGTCAATCTAGGCGACACATAATAATATTGGTCGAATGATATATTACTGCCTTGTATAATAATCACATTTTACTAAAAATTTAATTTGAGACATATATAAATATTGTTGACTCTTATAATCACAAATATATTTTGGATTAACGATATTTATTTGTCATAATATCTCGAGATATATATATAAAATATAGATGTAATGATGTGTAGAAAACAAATGCATTTTTATTAAATAAATAATAAACTATATTACAAAATATTTTACCTTAAACCATGATATTCATAACATGTTTTAGGATATATACTCTGATAGATCTACCCTTTAGTGACCTCGTAATAGCGAGAACTTTTATACTCTAGGTTGCCCTTTTAGTCATTTATTTATAAGCATCGGATACAAATTTGTACTCTCATTGGAAGAATAATTGCCCATGGGAGCTCAAACCCTAGACCCCATGATTTTCTTTCATGGGTCTACCAATATGAATTCTGCTCAATTATTAAAACAAAATCAAAATAATAATTTACATAGATTAAAAAATCAGAGGCAATGAAGAAATGAAGACCATCCACAGCCTTATTAGAGAGAGAATTTATTAGAGGAGTGATAGGTGAACAAATAGTGGATAAAGTGAAAATAAAATTTTTAATTTTTTTTTTATGTATTTCGAAATTATAATTTAATGATTTCACATTTTAAAAAAAAATTATATAATTTTAAATATTAAAAAAACAAAAAATTTATCTTCCCTATATTATCATTTCTCAATTTATTATTATAGAAGACCTAAAATCGATGGATCCAGAAGATATAAATGCATTTTTCCAATACTTGGGTTTCTGTTGCTTTCTAGTTTCTGCTTTTCGTAGTTCTAATTTTGCAAAAGTCATACGGCTTGGTCAAAGACGTGTTGGAAAAAAATTATTAGTGCCAGCTACAAATGTAGAATTATTCCTCTTCCCATTTTAATTATGAAAGAAATATCATGGAAGGTTACACACTTGATTGTAGGTACCACCAGCCCAGGCATAGTTAGTGAGCCGTGTAATAGGCAATCCTTTCGCGCGGTTCGGGGCACTTGGGTCAGCCACAGGCATCTGCTGAGAATCTTGAATTTGAAAAACTTTTATGAGTGAGCCTCATGTTTTGGCCACAAAACAATAATGATAAATAGAGGACCAATCAAAACGTTTTGTGACTCAACAGAACGCATTCCGAAATAGACGATATTGTCATTTCACATTAAATTTAATTTAGAATTTATGCACCATTCACTATATACAATGTGTTCATCCCATATATAAACAAAAGATGCATGGATAGACTTTAAGAAGACAATCTATATTAGACCAAAAATGATAGACACACATATATTTATCCCGAAAATAATTATACATATCTCATTGTAGCTACAGTGATCGCTACAGTTATTTTCTAGATAAGTGTATGTATGTGTATCACTTCTCATGTCAGACAGTATGTTGTGTTTTAAAATAGAAAACTTGCAAAGGATAAGTTGTAAATATAACAAACTACTTGTGACATACAAGAAGGGCAACAAAAAAACTTGCAACTGTGTGACATTAGAGGCAAAAGAAGATACATTAATAGACTTTTTCTATATATCAAATACTGTTTATCTAGCATGCTTGACTTGAAAGGTCTTGATTTACCATTTCTCTCTTCATCTCTCTCGCCCAAGCTTACAGAACATGGCAGGCTGCAGCTCCAGCTCTAGATTCTGCTGCTTGTTTCCCATTCTCTCCATTCTTATTAGCGTATTCTTCATTCAAGCTTCAGCTACAACAGTGGGAAATTGTTCTCTAAGGGCCAGTTACATTTACTGTTTGGATTCAGGCCTTCCCTCTACATGGTACAACAACAATTCTGTCATCATGAATGGATGGCAAATGAGAGTGTTCCTCTTATTACAGAACACGAGAGATACTGACTTGTATTGCGGATTTTACTGCAATGGAACCTGCAACAACTCTTATGTTTTTTCAGTTGTTGCTGTTAGAGGAAACAATCACAGAGTGCTCTGGTCAGCAAACAGAGACCGCCCAGTAAAAGCAAACGCGATGGTGCAACTAAAGGGAGGAGGGTTAGTGCTGAGAGATTCGGATGACACTCAGATATGGGCTAGCAACACATCAGGTAACCCCATTGTTGGAATGAACCTTAACGAGGATGGCAATCTTGCTCTCTTTAGCAATAAAAGTAAAATAATTTGGCAATCCCCAGTTGAGGGATTCCCCTTTAGTCCAGAACCAGCTCCCTCTATCAGTCCGGAACCAGCTCCCTCTATCAGTCCAAACTCACCCTTCATACCGGCAGGAAATGCACCACCAACTGCAACAAATTTAGCACCAACAGAAGAAAACATGCCAAAACCAACCAGAGGAAGAGGAGAAAAATTAGTGGCAGTAGTAGCAGGATCAACAGCAGGTGGGCTTTTGATTATCAGTATTGTAATTGTTTTATATATTGTGAAACTTCGGAGGAACGAAGAGGAGGAAACTGTGGAAGATGACATGAAGCAGTTTCCTGGAATCCCTGTGAGGTTTTCATACGAAGATTTACGAATTGCGACAGAAGATTTTAAGGAGAGACTAGGAACGGGAGGATTTGGAACTGTGTTCAAAGGAGTTTTGCGAGATGGCAGTAAAATTGCAGTAAAGCGTTTGGATAGAATGGGGCAAGGGATGAGGGAGTTCTTAGCAGAAGTTGAAACCATTGGTAGCCTGCATCATTTCAATCTTGTGAGATTGATTGGTTTTTGTGTAGAGAAATCTTGCAGGCTTCTTGTTTATGAATATATGAGCAATGGCTCTTTGGAAAAGTGGATTTTCATTAGAGATGGGAGACCTTGTCTTGATTGGCATACAAGGAAGAAAATAATACTTGATGTAGCCAAAGGATTGACTTATCTTCACGAAGATTGCCGGAGCAGAGTAGCACATCTTGATATAAAGCCACAAAATATTCTCCTGGATGAACACTTCAATGCCAAAGTTTCTGATTTCGGGTTAGCTCAGCTAATTGAGAGAGATGAGAGTCTAGTGCAAGCAACAATGAGAGGAACTCCAGGATACATTGCTCCAGAATGGAGAAAATCAAAAATTAGTGTCAAAGTTGACATATATAGCTTTGGAATTGTTCTTCTTGAAGTGGTAAGTGCTCGGAGAAACTTGGATCGTTTGCGATCAGAATCTAGCTGCCATCTACTCAGACTGCTGCAGGAAAAGGCCAAGGAAGACAGACTGTTTGACATCGTGGAAAATCTGGATGAAGAGATGGAAAATCATAGAGAAGAAATGGTAAGAATGATAAAAATTGGAGCCTGGTGTTTGCAGGATGATCCCGGAAAAAGGCCTTCAATGTCAACGGTGGTGAAGGTGTTAGAAGGAGTAATGGAAGTAGATGAAACCATCAGATACAGATTTGCACAAGCAACGCCTTATGTTTCTGTTGTCAATGCTGATTATGTTTCTTCCAGACCAGTAGAATCTATTCTTTCTAATCCAAGATGAACATTCATTTTCAGGTCATTCGCAAATCAAACTCATTAATAAGTTTATGATCCACTGTGTTCTGTTCATGAGATTTGATTTTTAAGCTTGTTTTTTAGTTCTATTACTTGTACATTGTCATTGTGTTAGGTTTTATTCGAGACAAACCCACAAATCTCCAATTGTTAGCTAATAATTCGACTGTAAGCTAACCAAACACTCCAAAGCTTTGAGAGAGCTATTTTGTTGAAAATGATTGTTTTTTGATAATGGTTTCTTAATACAACTTTTATAGCCAAGTGATGGTTTTACAAGAGTAACTAATCACTAACTAACTTTACTTAATCTTTCCTAATTAGTTGTAACTAGCTAACTAACTCTTGATGTGTAATATTACATTCCCCATCAAAAAGACCTTGTCCTTAAGGTCATAAAATGATCAAAGACCTATACTACAATCAGGAGAGGATGGTAATCAATAAGCTCGCAACCATCACTATTGAAATGCCCATCAACTGTAATTCCCTTCTAGGCACCACATTCACTGAGAGATCCATTACATTGATGGTGAGATAAAGAGTCTCCTGAGAAAGCTCAAACTTATGATGAACCTCTATCAACCAATCCACCAATATGGCCCTCATCTTTTCAATAATCTCACTTTGTGTATGGATGTAGTTGCTAGGCCTACTCTCATTCTCAACAAGCTTGTAGAACTTGTAAATGTCTTCAACATATTCCACTCCAGCCAAGTCATTGTTAGCATCTTTTGCATCAGCAGCTAACTCAGAGCTGACTTGCCTCAGGTCTATGCAAGGGCTTCCGCAGCCATTCTCAACAACCATCAGAGGAACTGAGGGTGAATTTTCTTTAGAACCATCTGAGGTGTTAATCATTGCATCCACAAGTAAGCCTCCTGCTTCAGCAGCCCTGTGAAGAATGTCACAGTGCTTGACAGCCTCAGCCATAATAACAGTGAGCTCCATAGCGGTAACATCATTTAGTACAGAGAGGGAATTTGCAACCAAAACAACTTCAGTTCCACGTTTTAATAGTTCCCTTGCCAGGGGTAGCATCCCCAGAACAATATCAGCACCTAAGTTGTCCAAAAAGAGTAAAGCTCTCTTATGTGGGTGAGGCTTGTTCTCTCCAGACCCTAACATTCTCTCCTTGAAGGCATCAAAATCATCCAACCGCCAAGGTCTCTCTATTTTATTGCGACTCATTCTATAAATTTCAATAATTGTTCCTTTGTGATAGAGACCCACACAGGCATGGGATCCCCAATCAAATATGTTTGCAGCAAGAACACCCCCAATTAGCATAAGCAGTCTCGTTTCCTCACTCATACTGTCAAGCTCCACCAATAAGTCAGGTAAAACAGCAAGTGATGCCTCATTTTCTCTCTACTTTATGCTTTTATAGGCATCATGAAATTGGCATTCCCTAAAGCACTCTTCCACTCCAAAAGATTGGCCAAGCCAAACTTTCCATATGTAGCAGGCTTCTCCATTAACCTTGCCAAGTGAGCAGAGAATGCATGAGCAAATGCATCTTCTCTTCTTTTAGCATCATCAGTTGATTGCAGCTCAAAATCACGATTGTCATCATAATAGTACTGATTCTTTATCCCACCCCATAAATTATTTTTCTATAGGCATCATGAAATTAGAATTCCCTTAAGCACTCTTCCCTTAACTCTAAAAGATTGGCCAAGCCAAACTTTCCATATGTAGCAGGCTCCTCCATCAACCTTGCCAAATGAGTAGAGAATGCATGAGCAAATGCATCTTCTCTTTTTTTAGCATCATTAGTTGATTGCAGCTCAAAATCACGATTATCATCATAATAGTACTGATTCTTTATATTTTTGTTGCCTTTTAATATTTGCAGCCATTCTAGTATCTCGAGCATCACCTTCTTCATCTTCAGCATCCTCCGACATTTCATCGAACAGCTTCCGCGCGTCCGCCGTTTCTTTTTTCTTAGGAAATTCTCAAACTTCTTCCTTTTAAACTCGCATTGGCCATGTAAATAATGATGGTGATGATGTCGTAGTAGCGAACCAATTGCCTTCATTTTCACCTTCTTTTTATGTTCCACAGTTTCGGCTTTACACATTGATGCATCTTGAACCACCTCTTTGATTTTAGGGCCAGAACCACTTCCTGCACCAGCAGAAGGACCATCCTCGTCCATGGTTGCACCAGCATCACCGCCAGCTCCCTGGTACATCTTGACAGTGAATGGTTTGCAGATGCCCTCCAGCTCTTCCATCTTATCTTCAAAATCTTCGTGATGATGAACACTAATAATCTTGTTTTTTTTTTGAATCTTTCTTTATGCCACACATTCTTTACAAGAATCTAACGTCTTTACAGTTCTTGAAAAATGAATGCTTCAAAAACTTCTCTGGCATTTCATCAAACAGCTTATGTGCTTTATCCATTTCACCTTTCCTCAAACAAACTTCATGCTCCTGCCTTTGAAGCATCATTTTAACCTTCTTCTTGTGTTCTTCAGTCTCAACCTTGTGTCTTGGTGTATCTTGAACGATCTTTTTGGTCTCCTTCTCTGAGAGCACGCTATTGCCATTTAAGATAGTAATCTCCTTCATTTGGATCATCACTTCTTGAACCTAGTATCAGTATAATACTAACATTGATCTAGTTTCTGTTTTTTCAGTCTCTGTTAGTATTATAGAAGGTCGTGTCTAGCGTGATAGTCTTGCAATCCCTTATGTTTCTGTTGTCAATGCTAATTATGTTTCTTCCAGACCAATAGAATCTATTCTTTCTAATCCAAGATGAACATTCATTTTCAGGTCATTCGCAAATCAAACTCATGAACAAGTTTATGATCCACTGTGTTCTGTTCTTGAGATTTGATTTTTAAGCTTGTTTTTGAGTTCTATTACTTGTACATTCTCATTGAGACATTGATCTCCTTTGGCATATCAGTATAATTTTAACTGATGTGTTTCTGTTTTTTCAGTCTCTTGTTAGTATTATAGAAGGTCGTATCTTGATAGTCTTGCAATCCCCTAAAAAAACAGGATAAAGCTCATAGCGAGAGTTTTATGCATTGGATAGGATATTTTTTTTTTTCCCTTTTTGTATTATAATGGAACAATAGAATCAATATTGTCACTTAAGCCAAGGATTCAAGCTCACTTATCACTTCAGCTGTGTCGTGCATCCAAATCACAGTCAGCTTTGATCAGTTTTTGTACAATGCAAGCAAGCATAATCAGAGCAAAAGATATGAATATGATATGCTTAAATGGGATGGTAAAGTGACAAAATACAATGATCTTACTCGACTCACTTATTTCATCGACCCACTTACTTTACTTTATTTGAATTTTACTCGACCTGCGTTTTGTCTACAAACTTATTAAGGTATTTTGGTCTTTTTCTCAAGGACGAATCATGTCGCAATGATAAAAGATATTCCATTATTACTTGGTATCATAAGTTCCAATCTTGAATACAATCTCTATGCTTGCAGGATTAAGACTATATATTTGTCATGTCCAGACCCTACAATGGCTGGAGCCTTGGTTCATTAGGCGGTATTTCTTACGAAAATTATATTATGTGCCGGGTGTATATGCCATCTCTCTCATTGGCCATATCTACTTCAATCACACTACTCATATATGTCATGCATATGCAATGGCTACCCCTAAATAACCCAAAAAATTTATATTTTATACGAATTGAAAGTTTTTTTTTTTCCAACATAATTCATGATATTCCGTATAATTTTATGATTGTTTCATATGATCATATTAATGTTTGCTTCTTTAATTTTACATATTTTTTGTTCCAATCTAATTAATTTTATAGTTTCTACATTTTAACTTACATGAACTAAAATTCCGGTTCACATAGGGCTTATGATGATGCATTCTTAATCTAATTTTTTTAAAACAAAAAAATATATATTTGTTATCGATTTTTTATATATAAAATATATGTTTTAAAAATATATATACACACACTCTTTTATGAGTGTGATGGTAACAGAAATACTTATCATGGTTATCATTCTGCCATCCACGTGTAGTGCAAAAACAACAGTCTTATTCCTCCTATAAGCGAAAAAAAATTGAAAAAAATTTCCAAATCTTTTATAATTCATTACTTCTTATGATCAAGGTAAGCCATTGGATGCTGTATGCGAGATTGTGAGCTGAGAAAATAAGGTAACAAAGGCATCAAATGAAACTTTTTTTTTTCTAAAACCATCAAATTATAGGAACAGTTTTTTTATGCGAATGTCTCATGCAAACATGAAATTGACTCTTAGGAATATAGCTCTATCACCACAATCCCATATTGATTTTGAATTACGATACTTCGAGTTTTTACTGAATATTAGATCATCCATCAAGAGATAAATATGACCCATTTAAATTTACATTAAATAAATTATTATAGTTATTCAGTACTAAACACAAATTCAACTCAACATTAAATCTTAATCCATTTAGTCTAGTAAATTAAGAGTAAAGTTCAAATCCGCAAAATGCTTATATCTGCATCTCCATAGATCTCACTACATATTATATACATAAGAAAAAAAAAAAAATGATCCGATTTTTTTTTTTTTTTTGGATATAGTGTAGTCAACGTGTATTGTGTGAGTATATTCAACGGACTCTTAATGTCCTATCTAAAGATTTAAAATAAAAAAACAACCAAACGAGAGAACTTTGAAAAATAAATATAAATTAATCTCAAAATTAATTAGAGATATGCCTAGATTTGTTGAATAAGAAAGTAGATTAACATGGGTGGTAGGGATGAAAAACGGATCGAAATTTTTGAAGTATTCGAAATTAGCGTTTAATATTTGATAAAAAAAAAAATTATACAATTGATATTCATTTTCGAAATTGAAGGAGCAAAACACTACAAAAATTATGGCCTTTAGCGTCCAATAATTTAGTGTCGAAACCACTTTCGACGCAAATAATCACTTTTAGCGTCGTAATTAATATTCGATGCCAAATATCAAGTTTTTAGCGACGAAAATCATATTCGACGCCAAATATTAAACTTTTTTCGTCGAATTCACATATCAACGCTAAAAGTACGACTTATAGCGTCGAAAATTATTCGACGCTAACGTGTTTTAACTATTCCAATAATTTTTGGCGTCGACATAAAATTGCGACGCTAAATGTTATACTTTTAGCGTCAAAAATCATATTCGACGCCAAAAACTTGAAATTTAGCGTCGACGAAGTAGCATCGCTAAAGGTTTATGAAGATTCCACCGACAATCATTTAATCTTTAGCATCTAAATTTTAAATCGATGCTAAAAATCAGACATTTAACGTCGAAATAGAATATTCGACGGTAAAAATCAGACAATTAGCGTCGAATTTAATGTTTCGACGCTAAAGATAGATTAAAATGCAGAATTTCACCAACCCTTCTCCCCCTCTGCTTTTTCTCTCATTCTCTTCAATTTCATCCTCTAAAATCTGAGAATCTATCATCTGCAACCTCACAACTCTCCTACAAATTTTCAAAAAAATTGTAATCAATTTTCCATAAGGTAAATCTTCTTTCATATTTCTTTATTGTTTTCATTTTTAATGATTATGTTTATTATATACTTTTTGTTAGTGTTTTATGATTCATTTATGTAGATTAGTTAATTAATTAACTAAATATAATTTTTCTGTAAACTATTTAATTTATCAACTAAATATATATGTATATGCTTAAATAAATAATTAATGAATTAGTAATGTTGATGAGTGTAATATGATGTTTAATAATTATATTATTATATTTAGGTATTTCGCTGAAATGGATAGAAATTGGATGAACTCGCTGGATAGATTGAGTGTTGAATATCGTAATGGAGTGTATGAGTTCATGGAAGTCGCAAAGCAACACATTGATGCAGAAGGTCGTGTTCGGTGTCCATGTACAAATTGTTTGAATAGGAAAAGGAAACGGTTAGATGAAGTTCATAATCATTTATACATGTCGGGAATATCACCAACTTACCGTACGTGGATTTATCACGGTGAGCAGTATAATTCTCAGTCACGGTTTATTGATTCCGGTGAAGGGATCAGTAGTTACAATCAACCTTCAAACGATGAGATAACCGATGTTTTGCATGACTTACAAGGTCCACAACTTGGTCATAGTGTTAGTGGTGACATGCCAGTGTTAAGTGGAAATGATCAAAATTTATTTAGTGAACTAATTGATGAGGCAAAAAAAATTCCATTTGAAGGTGCTGGAATGTCGATCTTGAATTTCGTTGTGAAATTATTACACATTAAAGTGATCAACAGAATGACCAACAAAAGTATTGATATGATGCTAGAGTTACTGGGGCAAATGTTACCGGTTGGAAGCGAATTGCCTAAGTCGTACTACGAGGCAAAGAAAATGTTGCGTGATCTGGGAATGAGGTATGAATCCATTCATGCTTGTAAGTATGACTGTGTATTATTTCGTGCCGAGTATGAATCACTTGAATATTATCCGATATGTGGTGAAAGTCGGTACAAAGTCTGTGGTATAGGGAAGAAAGTGCCTCAAAAGATATTGCGATATTTCCCTTTAACGCCCAGGCTGCAGAGGTTGTTCATGTCACGACACACAGCGACTGACATGATGTGGCATCATGAAAAGAGGATCGGTGCGGAGGGCATACTTAGACATCCTGCGGATGGAACCGAGTGGAATGAATTTGATGACATGTACCCCCGTTTCGCTGAGGACCCCCGTAATGTCAGGTTAGGTCTTGCCTCTGATGGTTTTAACCCGTTTGGGAATATGTACAACTCTTATAGCATGTGGCCCGTTATTGTTATTCCATATATCTTACCTCCATGGAAATGTATGAAGGATTCGTTCATGTTTATGTCATTGCTTATCCATGGTCCACGCTCCCCTGGTAAATATATGAATATTTACTTGAGATCATTGATCGAGGAGTTACAAACATTATGGAATGTGGGTGTGCATACCTATGATGCAACTTCCGAACAGTATTTTCAGATGCATGCCGCATTATTATGGACCGTTAATGATTTTCCAGCTTATGGTTCATTATCTGGATGTAGCACTAAGGGATACATGGCATGTCCAGTTTGTGTGGTCAAACACATTCGCAACGATTACGGAATAAAATATGATACACAGGGCACATGAGATTTCTTGAGTTGAGTCATCCTTGGCGGAGGAGTAAATTATTTAACGGTCAACATGAACCTCAAAGTATGCCTAGTCCATTGTCTGGATTCGACATACTTTGCCAACATCAACATCTCAGAGACAGCACACCAGGTAAACATCCTAATAATAGAGATAAAAATCGAAAACGTCAACCTGAAGAGTTGAATTGGACAGGAAATAATATTTTCTTTGAGTTAGAATATTGGGGGACTCTGAGTTTGCGACATAATTTGGATGTAATGCATATAGAAAAAAATATATGTGAGAGTTTAGTGGGCACACTATTCAATATTCCGGGTAAGACAAAAGACACTGTAAATGCTAGATTGGACCTACAAGATCTTAGAATTCGCAGTGAATTGCATTTACAAGTCACTTCTCGAGGTCTTATTAAGCCACATGCTAGTTATGTGCTAACTCAATCAGAGAGAAAATCATTCTGTGATTGGCTGAAAATGGTTAAATTTCCTGATGATTATGCATCGAATATTGGGCGTTGGGTAAGAGATGATACAATAACGGGGTTAAAGAGTCACGATTGTCATGTGCTTCTCGAGATTCTCCTTCATGTTGGCATTCGACCTTATCTCCCTCCGAATGTATGAGACGTCGTACTTGATCTATGTGGCTTATCTAAACAATTATGTCAGATGACATTAACCACATCTGTTATTGACGAACTTGAGCGAGGAATGGTGATAATCCTATTCAAGCTGGAGCGAATTTTGCCACCCGCTTTTTTTGATGTGATGGTACATCTGGATGTGCATTTATCGACTGAAGCTAGGAAGGGAGGTCATGTCCATTACTGATGGATGTATCTCATTGAGAGGTACTATATATATATATATATAGTTTTAAATATTACATTCGAATTTTTTTTTTATTTTCATTAAAATTTATTATTAATGCAAACTTGTTGTTATATCTGCATGGCTTTGGGAGATTACAAACAATATGTGAAAAACAAGGCGCGACCTGAAGGGTCAATAGCAGAAGCTGTTGTAATAAGTGAAGCAATAACATTTTGTTCGATGTACATGCAGAATATTGAAACTCATTTAATCGTCGACCACGAAACTATGATGGAGATGCTAGTAATAAGCAAGATATCACAGTGTTCCGTCAAAATTACAGACCATTTGGAGCAGTAGGTGTGAAATTACTAACTTTTGAGGAAGTTCAACGTGCGCATTGGTTTATATTGAGTAATTACGATGAAGTTCAACCGTATTTAACGTAAGTCCTTTTGGTGCATATCTATATTTTTTTTGCCATACATTAACCTAACTCATTTTTTATAGGCAACATATTACAATGCTACAATGTGGTGGTGACCATAACGTTGATGGAACACACAAAAAAGAATTTCCTAAATGGTTTGAGACAACTGTAAGGCCTAACATTGAATATTTATTTTTATCCTAACATTAAATATTTGAGTTTGTTATATTAACACATATATTTCTTTCATTGTTAGATAAACAACCAAGTGCAAAATGGTCAATTGGACTCGTCATCCTCGTTGGTTTCCTTGGCTTATGGGCCTCAAAAGCAGGCTTATGAATACAGTGGATGCATTGTGAACGGAGTTAGATTTCATACCGAACAGCGAGATGTTGCTCATGTGACTCAGAATCATGGAATTGTAGTCCAAGGAGAACACGACTCAGATATTATTGACTTCTACGGAGTGTTGCAATCAGTCATTGAGTTGATATACAGACCCAGACGACATATTGTGCTATTCGAATGCAAGTGGTTTGACACAAATGCCAGAAAGAGGAGAATTCAAGTTAGTAATCATCTAACGTCAATTAATGTTCAACGTTTTTGGTACAAGAATGATCCATACATTTTTTATACCCAAGCACGGTCAGTGATATATATATCTGATCCAAAGTTAGGAAATAGATGGATGGTGGTAGAAAAGTTACAACATAGGGGCATTTAGGGCACGCATGAGAAAATTAATGTTGAAATATCAGATGATACACAAGAAGTCTCTGACAACTTCGAAGTTCCTGAACATATATTTCATGTACCAAATGTCACCGTTCCTGAAAATATCACATTAACTCGAGATAATACAGACGTTGAGCTAATTCCTCATTCTGAAGTTAGTGTGGAAGTAGCAATTGAAGAAGAATTTGACACTGAAGATGACTTCGAGTCAAGTCACGAATCCTCAAATACCGAAGATAATAGTGACTAATCTAGTTAGTATACTACGTGATGCATGATTAATTTGTACTATTTTTATGAATTTGGTTGTTGTTTTGAATTACTATCATCATGTATGATTGGTGTTGTTGTTGTCATGTACATCGGTTGAATGTTAGTTTTTGTTATTATTAAAATAATTTATCATACGCTTTAGCGTCGAAATATAAATCGATGCTAAAATTATGACATTTAGCGTCGATTGAAATATTTGGACGCTAAAGGTAAAACTTTTATTTTCCCCCAAAAAATTTCATTAAGTACCGCTATTTTTTTATCGTCGAAATAGGCGACGCTAAAAGCAAATTAATTCGACGCTAAAAGTCCCGTAAATCCCTAAAACCAGTTTCACATTTTTCTCGGCTCTGTGTTGTTAATTTGCAGCAAAGCATTATTATCTCAGCAATCTCCAGAGAATGAAAGATTTCAAGGTAAGTTTTCGTGAAAAACACTGCTTTAAAGGATTTTTTTTTGTTTTTTGTTTTGGGTGGGGGCTGCTTGTTTTGTTTTGTGTTTGTTGGTTGGAAATTTCGGCTTAGTGGAGGGTAGGTTGGTTTGGCTTTTGTCGGTGAAGGAGTTAGTTGGCAGTGTGTGAGTGTGTGTTGAGTGAATGATAATTTGATGATGATGATGATGATAATTTCATGGTATTGATGATGATGATGATAATAATTTAATGGTTTGATGATGGTATTGATGATGATGATGATGATGATGATGATAATTTCATGATGATGACGATGATAATTTGATGATGATGATGATGATGATGATGAATGTGGAGAACATCAGTAAAATGCTATTGTTTTGGTATTGCTGCTGTTCTGGGTAACAGCAGCATTACTGCTGTTCTGGACACTCATCATCAACGTTTGATGAATCTTTGTTCAGTTAATCTTGGGTTATTTTTTTAGATAGTATGATAGTAAGTAGCAATCCATATGTTGATAATATGAATCCCTGAATTTGGGTATATAACTCTGTGTCCAGAATGTGTGAATTGTTAATTTATTATCTTGAATGAGTACTTGCAGTAATTTGTTGGTTTGCTATATATTTGTGATTTGAGTGAGTTATCTTCATGGATTCGGTTTCTTTGATTCATGTGGTAGTTAGCATGTCAATTAATGAGAGCCCAAATTGATGCGCAATATATATATATTAGATGAAAAATCAGGAAGTGGGGACCCCTTATTGTGACATGGATGAAAGAAATGGCCTTCATGATTTGTACCTTCTATTTTCTTTCATATACTAGGGGATTTCACTTGGAAAAGAAAATGTTCCATAAGAAGTTTACGAACTTTGTATGTTTTTACAGATGGCACCGGGCAATCGCAGACGGGCTAATGCGACTCCATCTACATCAGCAATGACAACTGGCCCTGATGGAGTCTCTGCTAGCACAAGTGAGTCCAGTACAGCGAAGGGTCGAGGACGCACCAGTGGCCTGGGGTTAGCTAAGCACGTTAAGGCTCACGGCCGTATCCAGATTAAGATATCAGATGATGGACAAAGTCAAGTCGACAACATAATTCAGCGTTTACTACAGCCATAGGCGCTACAGCTCGATTTGAAGCTCCCCAAAACTACATTTCTTGGAGAAAGATACCGTGGGAGACGAAAATCAACCAGCTATTCTCTTCGCTACTTGTGAGTTTCTGTACGATATTAAGTTTTCGAAATTGTTTGTTAGTTAACATTTTTATTTTATACTTATTTTTACTCGGTTGTTATTCCTGTAGGAGTGGTTCGACTTCGATCTGACCAAAGTGAATGTCCAACAATATATTGACTACCACATGGGGAAATGT
Source organism: Zanthoxylum bungeanum (assembly GCA_019454045.1). Classification (NCBI taxonomy): domain Eukaryota; kingdom Viridiplantae; phylum Streptophyta; class Magnoliopsida; order Sapindales; family Rutaceae; genus Zanthoxylum; species Zanthoxylum bungeanum. The sequence continues at coordinate 199,698 of SKCR01028325.1, forward strand.
TATAAGGATTATAGTACAGAAGTCCTGAAACCAATATTCGACGAACATGGACCTTCAAAGGCTCCACAACATAAGCCTGATTTTATAGAGGAGCAAGACTGGACATTCTTATGTGAGCTTTGGTCTAGAAAAAATCACGAGGTAAATTTTGAAACAAACGGAAATTTATAATTGTCTTTGTTTTCGGTACTTACAGTGTTGGTAAATGCAGGATAAATGTAACGCAAAATGAGGAAAATCGAAGTCACTTGTGTTTTAACCACCGTGGAGGTTCGAAGCCATTTATCCAACATCGTGTCGAACATTCAGAGGTAAATATATCCTAACGTAAAATATAACAGTTAATTATTTTTACTAATGTGGAATAATACTGAATTTATTTTCTGTTTTTAACAGAGTAACACAGGTGAGGTGCAATCATTTCCAGATTTTTTCCGAGTGATGCATTACAATGAGAAAAACAAATGGATAAATGAAGAAGCCGAACGCTGCTATGTAAGTTTCAGTTTTTAAAATAAAATAATTATTATTATATATGTAAATTTTTTCTAAAAAATTATAACATTAACTTCTTTTTTTAAACAGAACGAAATGATGGAACTCCAACATCAAACTCATGAGACAGGGCCCGACCCGATTCCAGATGAGCAGTTGTCGCAATTGGTTTTCAAGAATCAGACAGCTTACAACGTTGGCCTTGGCACTCGTGACGTCATTTGCACGCAATACTGTTAATTCGGACAATGCCTCCTCTCTTCGAGACCAGTTAGTCACCACCCAAGACCAGCTAGCCACCACCCAAGACCGGCTAGCCACCACCGAAGACCAGCTAGTCACCACCCGAGATGAGCTGAAGAAGACTAAGAGGTGCTACAATAGGTCAAGGTGGACCACGAGAAGAAGATGGAGCAGTTCGAACAGCAAATGCTGGCTTTCCGCCAGATGTTGGAGGCCTCACTCAATCAGGGTGCATCGGGCTCGAGCGTTCCCTAATCACAGTAGCAATATATTTTATATCCATTTGTATAAACATTTTGAACAAATAGTTTTAATATAATATGTATTTTTTCTGAAAAAAATTTCAATATAATAATAAAATAATTATTATAATATTTCGTAATTCTGTTATTAATCAGGATTTTTTTTTCAATTAAATTAATTATTAAATTAATTAATTATTAGCAGTAAATTAATAATTTTTTAAAAAAACCTATTTTTTAACTATTTTCGTCGAAATAGTCGACGTTAAATGTGTTTTTGGCGTCGAAATATTCGACGCTAATAGTAAAAAAATCGCCGCTGTAAGTATAAAAATATTATTTTTTTAATATACTTTAGCGTCGAAACTAAACGACGCTAAAAGTCTAACTTTTAGCGTCGAATTATTTCGTCGCAATATCTGACCTATAGCGTCAGAAAATTTAATTTAGCGTCGAAATATATTGGATGCAAAATGTAGTTTTTAGCGTGGAATATATTTGTTTCGACGCTAAATATTATTCTCGTCGATGTTTCGGCGTCTAATTTTTACTTCTAATTACTTCGACGCTAATGTAAATTTACGTCGAAACTGTGGATTTTTACGTCGATTAGTTTCGACGCTAAAAGGGCATAATTTTTGTAGTGAAAGGTGAGTGACATGTTACCTTTAAGAACATGGAGCTATAAATTCACTAATCATTTCCTCAATTGGGGTGGGTTGAAATAAATGAGTCTGATTCGATATATGTGGGATTTGCAGTTGCTGATGACTTATTGGGAGTGAGTTAATGTGTCCTCACGTTAGCACTTCAGTTAAATTTTAATTCAACATAGGGTAGTTGAAAAGAAGTAATATTTTTCTTAGACACAAGAAGTCTTTTTTTTTTTAGTGAAATGTTTAGAGAATGTTTCGATGTTCTCTTTTTAGGATTGATTGACTTATATCTTTCTTAGATCTATCATTATTGCTTTTATAGTTCTTTATTTTCACTATAGGTTGTGGATTAATGAAGTTTGAACACGTTGTGTCTTTACATAAAGTGCTTGTTTGATGCATCATGCTCTATTTTTACATGTTTAGTTTAGTGAAATATAATTATGTCATTAATTACATATGTCGAGCAGTGTGTTTGTATATTAAGATCAATGAATTGTAATTAAACTCCACTAATTTTTGTATTTTGAAGTGCTACTTGAGTTTTGTAAATAATCTCCAATTTTCTTAATAAACTCATTCCGGAGCCAGTTTATCCCCCGAGAATTATCATTCTAGTTATTCGAAATGAGTACTCTCTGTAGTGATTTAAGTGAAAGTACTTTGGAGGATTGTTAATCACGCGATTATCAGATGGTTTGCAACAGAAATATTCTTGAATTAAAGATATCCTGAAAGTTTATTTGAGATGGAAATTTGATAATTTGTTTGCGTTAGAGTTGGTGCTCGGAGTACTAATCTGGATCGTATTTATGTCTGATTCATGAATACGAACAATTCATTTTTCCATAATATTACTTATTTATTGTAGTACTTCTTGCCTTTATATACATATTCGATCTAATTACGATTAGATTGAAACTAAATATGATTTAGGGATATGTATCTATTAGACAAAGACCCGATAATATATTTTGTAGTGCGCAGTTTCAAAGTAGTTTGTAATTGACAGTGTGAGTGTCACTACTAGAAGTATATTATTAAATAAAGTTCTTGGTCAAGATTTACTAACACGGGTCGGTTAGTAAAATCCGCTGAGACCAGTACATGTCGTATATCGAGATTTGGTCCGATGATTTATCCCAATAAATAATGAGTCTGGGGAGACTCATATAGACGTGTAGGTGTTTATATTGGAAAAATGTGTTTATATTGGAAAAACAGTGAACGACTCACCGAAGATTTCATAATAGATGGTACACCAACGTCAATATGAATCTTCTCAGGTCAAGTGAGCATAGTGGTCCTTCGACTTGAGATACCATTGTGGATATATGAGATATCTTCCATATTTTGATGGCAGTCACGTCACCGATCTATTTAAATCAAACCTCCGTATGTTCGTTCAGTGTGGACTAATCCTCAGGATATCCTGAGCGTATCAAGATAAGATCCAACAGTTCTGTGTACAGAGTATAAATATTCAATATGGAATTAACAATCTGTTAAATCCATGGGCCCGTGGTACACTGTAGAAGTAAGTTCTATGTGTTATTAAGAGATTACTAATAGAATCATCGACGAGATTATACCTGATTTGACGTTTTATATCTATATCTCTGGAATAATTCGAATACCTGTGACGGATGGATTATACGTATGCGATGACGTCGACCTGTAAGATTCAGCGAGTTTATCCATGGTCGTCATAATTTACAGGTGTGTAGATTATGGACACAAAATTGGATTTCGTGACGCATATGTCTGAATCTAGAGAGTCTTACTAATGAAACATACTCGTAGAGCACTAGGGCAACTATTATAAATAATATTGATTATTTATAAATCGTTTAACAGTTAAACGAAAAGATACATGATTAAATGGTTATTCGGCCATTTACTAATTAGTGTGTATTTGGATTAAATACACATTAATTATTTGTCAAATAAAGTATTTGACACATGTTCCAAATATATGTATTATGGAATATTTAAAGTAAATCTGATAAATATATTTAGATATTTTTATTAAGTAATTATCTAATTATTTAATTATTAAATAATTATAATAATTAAATACATTTATCTTTATCATTATTAAGTCTATATATGGCTTAGTGTTATTGGTGTACATGTATATTTACTTTAAGGAATTAGAGTTCAAATTGAATTTGGCTTCTTTTAATTTGGATTAAAAATTGTAAAATTCAATTTACCTTTTTGTCCTTGTGTATTCTGTTGGGGTTTTGGGCGATGGGGCCCAGCGGAAGCGCGGGTTCGAGCGAAATCGTATTTTAAAACTTTTTCAAAATACCAAATATGAATAATTTATTCATATTTCACCTAAACCAATTTATTCAATATCAAATATTGACATAAATAAGTTGAAAACTCGCGAAACTTTTACAAAAACCGTTTTTCCGCAAAATTACCTAAAACGTATTTTTGACCGAACCGACTACCCGACACTTATGGAAACTGCCCAGGTCAGCTCCAATAGTGTCGGGGCAGTTCATGGGCTGCCCAAACAGTGATGGATTCACTTTTTGGACAACCGTCACCCGGTTGGCTCAAAATCCACCCGGTAACGCCGTTTTTGACCGTTTTCGCTTATTTCAAGTCGGAAACACTTTCCGGCAATTGTGCCAACTCCCAAAACACATCCGTTACATTCGTAAGACATCATAAACATCCCAGAATTTCCAGTTTGGGCAGATCTGATCTGCAAACCGAAATTTCCCAAAAACATGCTTTAATTCCAATTTTTCAACAAGATAAATCAAATTAATCCAACACCCATTTAGAGTCACCACAAATGAAGAAATCTAGAACAATTCTAGGCATAATAAGAGTGCTATCACACTCTAGAATGGCAACAAGGTTTTCCTACAATAATTGATAAAATTGGCCTAGAATTACACTAATTCCACCCAATTAAGCTTCACACATGCATACTACTTCCAATTCCAATCACCACAACCAAAAGCCCCAAAATTTAGCAAGTAAAGAAAAACCTTAGATCTATTCTAGGAATCACAAGAATAAGAAACAAAGTTTCTAAGCTCAAGAGCATAAAGAATTACCTTAATTCTCATTTTTCCTTAAGTTTTATTTCTTGTTTTTTCTTCACTTTTGGCTTGAATCTTCATTCAAAATGAAAACCCATTTTCATCTATCTTGTTGGAAGCTCTCGGCAGTTCATGGAAGTGAACAAGAGAGAAACAAATTTTTATCTTTAATATTTGTGTTTGACCGATTTTTGACACAAGGGTAGATTTGGGATTTTGCAAAATTAATCAATTTAAATCAAATCTAACTTTATATCAACCAATCAAAATGGCACACATATAAAGCTCATTTAATACATGTCAAATTCTCCAATAATAATTGGACATGTATCATAACAATTATGAAAAAGTCTTATTAATTAACAATTTAGATATTTAACAATTAAATATCCAAATAATTAATTAATGTAATTATTATTATATATGTATTTTATTTATAATAAATAACAAATACATATATTTATGGCATGTGTCAAAATCTTATTTGACAAATAATTAATGTGTATCTAATCGTATTATGTATCAAATACAAATACACAATAATTATTACTGGACAAAATCCCCCAATGCATGTGTTATCGTTTAACCGATTAAACGATCTGAATTAACTCATTTAATCCGGTGAAGTATTATGAATAATCTGTATTATTCATATCGAGTTGTCCAAGTGCTCAACGAGTACACTTCATATTGTGAGACTCTCTAAGTTTAGGTTTATCCGTCACGAAATCCAATTTCGTGTCCATAATCCACTCACTCATGGATTATGACAACCACTGATAATCTCGCTAAACTATGCAAGTCGAGGTTATTGCATACGTATAATCCCTCAGTCACAGGCCATCTGTATTATGAAGAGTTTCAATCAAGTCCCAAGGATCACAAACATGCATAAAAACGAGTTGAATACACAAAGGAGTAAGGCGGAATACATACTCACATAGATGGGTTTGATGCTAGGAAGAACAAGTTGCGTTTTTGCCTCCCTCCAAGCTCGGTTTTGGACTCCATTGAGTTGTTGTGATGCTCGGTTGGGCTGTTTTGATGCCTTCTAAATTCGGCCATTGATGACTCCATGGAAGCTCAAAGCTTCAAGCTCCAAAAATAAATCCAAGCTCACAAATTCGTTTCCCTATCACCATAATATAACCCAAGGTGTGTGCTAGCACTACTCTTCTTCCTTTGCTTCTCACAAATTCGGTGAAACCAGAAAATTTTTAAGCAAAATCGGCTTGAAGCCGTGAAGGAGAGGGAGAAGAAAAGAGAGGGAAAAGAGGAAGACCGTATGTCTTACATGTGAGAGAGAGAAAAGCTTTTACTTTTTGTTTTATATATTTACCAAGTAAATAATAAATAAAACATATATTACTTTTTAATACAAAAGTCAAAAAGCAAGAAATAAATAATGTTATATTTCATTTCAAGCTTTTAAAAGCTTTTCATCAACTCAAATCAACTATTCACATCAAATTCATCCACTTTAATAAAGTGACAACATGTCATGTCACATCACTCAAAGTGACAAGTGACTTGACGATTGATGCGACTAGCGATTTGACGCTTGATGTGACTTGCGTGCCGCGCTCGAATTCGAAATGCGAATGCGCTCGCAATCACTCTCGGTCTCGGGTTCGTTAATTCCAAATTAACGAATTTTCCGTCGCGTCGTAATTAAATGATTACGCCTAGCGAAATCACTATTCACGTCACTAACGAATTAATTCTAAATTAATTCGTTCGCCCGAATTAAAATCTAATTTTAATTCCGCGTCGAAATCCAATTTCGATTAATATATCGAATATATTAATTTTATCGATTAATTCCAAATTAATCGTTCTCTCTCTTTAATTAATATTTTATCCCAGATAAAATATCTCCGCAATTAATCCCAGATTAATTTTCTCTCTCTTCTAATTAATCCCAGATTAATTAAAGTGCGAGTTATACATCATCGGTGAATCTTCAGGAAGCGACCCATGAGATCTCCGGATATGTTGGCAGTAAATACGGTCGTCGGAGTATCCGAACACGTAAGTACCTCGTACTACGTTTATACCGATTTACAAGACAAGGTTGGCTTCTAGCAAAGCGCCATGCCTACCCAATTCTCCAGAAATATTATTACAGGAATATTTAGATATGTATCAAGCGTATTATACCGTAGTATTGTGTATATCGTACCAGTATCGGATAGTCACGTGCTAGGCCTGGGGCTGGATTTGTGTCTACCCCGTACGAAGCACATGTCGGATGTCTGGTAACTAGTCTCTATAATCGGATATATATGACCTTGTCATAATATCACGATGGCCGCGCAGCACTTAAGAGCATTAATACTGTATCCTGCGTGACATCATCTCCAATATGACTGAAGTGATACTTCCGTCTTGACATCACATCTAATACACTACGACTCTCTGATAAACCCGGAAGCGATGTACGCAGAACCGGTTAAAGCCCTGTACCACCAAGACCAAAGTCTATCGATTATCGTAAGTATTAGCGATGTAAGTCTCAGGTTAAGACCATACACACCTACCTTGATTTCGGCCTCCCATAGACACATAGTCATAATACCAATGGGATTCCGAGGGGTCTATCCAGAGCGAAGCTGTTTCCCGTACCATCGGTGAAACACAACCTCCTATCGCACTTGCATAAGTATCCAATACTTAAATATATGAGAACTATGCCGTTGTGCCCTCACAACGCGCACAAGTGCAATACTAGCCTATTCCGCATTATCGATGTCCTGTCTCGATAATACTCCGGCTAGGGATATTTAATGATTAATCCTTCATGGACTGATACTGTCTCATATCATCTCAATCCAGGAACTAATCATATGGACCTCTCTTCATTTATACATATATGATGATCTAATCACAAATGATGAGAGTGCAATTTCCTTGTCACATAGTTAATTTGTACAACAACACCGTGATCTGTACAAATAGTGACGCTATGGGTCATATTATCCAACATATTATACTTGGGATATAGATCAGAACGTCAAATCTGTTCGGTATAATACAATCGACTTTCAATTTACGATCACAAAATAACACTCGGAACTGGTTTCCGACGTTATACTACGACCATGGATTTACTAGATCGTAAACACGTGAGGATGCATATGCCCTGTACACAGGACTGACGGATCATATCTTGATACACATAGGATATCATGAGCATCAGTCCACACCCAACAAACAGGAAGAGGTCTGATCATGGCTAGATCGTTGACGTGCCTGCCATCAAAGTGTGGAGGATAGCTCATATATCCACGGTGGTATCTCAATTCGAAGGACCACTATGCTCGCTCAACTCGAGAAGGTTCCTATTGACGTTGTTGTACCATCTTTTAGGAAACCTTCAGTGAGTCGTTCAGTGTCTTATCAAATAAACATCTACATGTCTATACGAGTCTCCCGAGACTCATGGTTCACTGGGATAAACCATCGGACCAAGTCACGATATACGACATGTACTGGTCTCAGCGGATTTTACTAACCGATCCATGTTAGTAAATATTGACTAGAAACTTTATTTAAGGATATACAACTAATAGTGCGCTTCCCAATGTCAATTACAAACTACATTGTAATTGCGCACTATATTGTAAATCATAGGGTCTTTGTCTAATATACACGTATCATTGAACCAGATTCAGTTTCAATCTAATCGAGATTAGATCGAATAAGTGTATAAAAGACAAGGGTGATACCAGTAAAATTATTAATATTATGGAAAATTGAACCGCTCATATTAATGAATCTGACATAAATACGATCCGAATTGGCACTCGGAGCACCAACCCTAACAATTTCTCCCACTTGCTCTAGCGCCAATCTATGGTATCATATACACATCTCAATGTGTATCGCATACTCATGGCCCTCAAGAGCTCACCAGCACTCAAAAGGTAGGCAAGAATAAGTAAGCCTGCTTTAACAAATTGAGTCTGTCCAAAAAACCCAACTATTTTCCTTAACCAGAATCATTCATATTTTGTAGAATCCAAATTCCACATCAATATGACTCAGACACTTTATCAGAATTTTGCTATAGCTTCTGAGTTGTCTATGTATTTAGAAATCAAATCCAAATACTTTGAGACAACCGCAAGCACTACATTAATATGAAAACTTCTAAACTATGATGTCACTTTGCAACTTCATAAGTCAGAACTTCATAAGTTGCAACTGATTCCACTAGTTTAATAGAATCATCTGTGACACTCCCACTGCATCCTTTCTGACTTTATACGACATAGACCATCCAATGTCACAATTAGAATCAAAACTAATCTGACCTTATGGTTGCTGGCTAAATTCTTCATGAATAAGAAACTCGTTCTTAATATCTCAAATATCATAAAGAACATGTTTCAAGATCCATCATATGGTCTTCCGCATATCAAAATAACTCGTAACAATTACGATTAAATTGATATCGTTAATCGCACATAATATAGTATTCGTTATGCTATCATCATATGATGCATAATATTGACTAGACATTCTAATCAATATCACTTTCGACAAAATAATCATCCTTTACGAAAGATGAATACTATATACATAAAAGACACGTTAACTGTCAAACAGTTATACTAACTGTCATACAGATAGTCTCACTGTGTCTTTTATTAGATCATATCTAATATGCAATTAATGGAAGTATCTCACAAGTCTCTAAGTTTTATATCTTATATAAAACTTTATATCAAATATAATAGAGACTACTCTCATTGCTCTCATGGAGAAAATGAGACTTAGGATATATAGTACTAGAAAGAAATTTGTACGCTCCCACTGACCCTACTGACAGATACGTATTCTCTATACTTCGATAAGACCGGACAATCTGACTGATATCAAAATCAGAGAGCACGAATTTCCTGAAACTTTGTCTGAGTCTACAATAAGCTCCATTAGCTAGTATATCAAACTGTGATCTTAGCAGAATACAAACTCCATGGCCATTCTAGAATGAACTCTTCAAACAAAGAAATCGCGACGGATCTCTCATTTGAAGAAATCACTCAAAAACGCCACTTTGCATTCTTTAGCCAAAAATCACTGATTAATATCAACATTAACCAACAGACCTTAATTGTTCAGTTAGTGCGACTAGAGATAAGTTTTCTCAGAATCTACAATAGACTACTGAGTATAACATTTCTCACTGTCATACTATAAAGGTCAAACCTTTATCAAGCTCACTTGCTTTTGCTGCGCAAACAATTTGCACATTTTATGAACTATTCATAACGGAAGCCTAATCAAGTTCAAAACTTGATCGTCGTAAGCCATGAACAATCTTAAATCTATGGTTCAATGGTAATTTCCGAAACCGATATCAGATATCGCTCCCACTATAAATTATTGGATAATTTTCTTCGATAAGAAAATAACAGAATCATTAAGTATCAAATACTTTGTAAATGATTCTGATATCCTATTGGACTTATACGAAAGTTGTCTAAGGGTCTTTTCATCTTATTAATTATGTAGTTCCATTACAATCTTTTCTCTGCAATCATCAACATCCAATGTTAACACACCAAGTAATAAAACAATTTTATTACTCGGGATCGTAGAAAATATATTCTATCAAATAGAGTACAATATTCTATTAAATAGAATTAATGATAAACTTTACTTGTATCTCCAAGGCGCAAGTACTTTCAATTATATAACAATTATACAAAAGAAAGTTCCAAACCTCAAACTTTTCAAGATTCGAATTTTCTGCCTATACATATCATATATGTAACTGTAGAAACAAATGGAACTTGAATTAAAGAGACGAAATAGTGTTACTGGAGCATAACCCCAAGAGTATCGAAAAAATAATTCGGTAACACTCAATATTAATGAATCAAATCATATAAGATTCGATAACTCATACTGACCAATTTCATCATAATGGAATCGCTGAAGTTTAATACTAAGTAAGAATCACATTTATTAAATAACTTCAGAACTAATTGCCTTAAATTCATGTGTTTGATCATATCAAATATCTTCGAACAATTCAAAGACTCATAATGAATTTCTAAAGATACAGTTTTCAACACTACAGATAAAATATCTTTGAACTATTCAAAATATTCTATCCGAGTTTCATTAGAAACATATTGACAGTTCTTGAACAATTCAATACCTCCAATATATTCTTTATTAGAAACACGTAACTAAGTCATGACAATTCATCAACTGAGTTACAAAGCAAAGAAAACTCTACAAGGCAATTTCTAATTCATTAAATTACACACATCCAATGTATTAGTTTAATAAATTGGTGGTCCAATGAAAATCATCAGTTAAATGAGATTTAATCAAATCCTGAATACAAGGTTTGCAAATTAATTCAATCCATTTATGGATTGAAGCAAGCATTGCGTTCTTGGAACCAGCGTTTTGATGTAGTCATAATGGTATATGATTTAATTCAAAACAAAAATGATTCTTGTGTATATAAGGAGGTTAGTGGGGGCGCACTGACAATGATTGTCCTATATAATGATGATATATCATTTCCTGGAAATGACATTCCCATAATACTATCGGTGAAAGCTTGGCTTTCATGATAATTCTCCATAAAATACTTGGGAGATGCAACCTTTATTCTAGGAATAAGGATCTACTGGGATAGATCTAAAATTTGTTGGCACTCTCCGAGGACTCGTACATTGAAAGATATGTACGCGACCTGGTGTCTCATATGCTTTGAGCATATGGAGTCACAATCAGACCAATCCAAGTGATAGTCACTGGATTGATGTTAAGAACATCCTTAAGTATCTTAAATGAACAAAGGATGCTTTCGTATGCTATGGAGAAGGAGAACTTGAAGTGACTGGGTTCACCGCTGCAAGTTTCCAAACCGATAAAAATGAGTATAAGTCATAATAAGGGTATTATATAGTTTGAATAACGGAACAATGAGCTGGAAATATTCCAAGCAAGATACTGTTACCGAATAAACAACAAAAAGTGGAATATTGCTGCAGCTGAGGCAGAAAAAAATCAATTTTGGATCTGTAAAATTCCTAATTAGATTAGGAGTAGTTCTGTTAGCAGTTGAGCTAGGCTACAACACAGATTAAAGAATTAATTGTCTCATCAACGATCCAAATATATACTTCAACTATTTCATCTGATTCGTTGGATCATACATCGTGGCGATGTGATGATCGCATAAATCGCATCTGATGATAATATTGTAAATCCGCTGACGAAAGCTGTTTCTCAGCAGAAGTTTGAGCGACCCGTACATAGTTCAGGTGTAGGACACTTGAGTGATAAGCTATAGTCCAAGTGGGAGATTGTTGGACAATTATGACCCAAAGTATCACTATTTGTACAGAACATGGTGTTGTTGTACAAATTAACTATGTGACAAAGGAAATTACTCTTTTATCATTTGTAATTGGATTACCGGGATATATAAATGATAAAAGTCCATATGATTAGTTTCAGATTAATAAGATATGAGACAGTATTAATCCACAAAGGTTTAATCATTAAAATATCCATAGTCATAGTATTATCGAGATTGGACATCGATAATGCGGAATAAACTAGTATTGCACTTGTGCGTGTTATGAGAGCATAACGAAATAGTTCTCATATATTTGGGTATTGGATACTCATGCAAGTGTAATAGGAGGTTGTGTTTACCGATGGTACGGAAACAGCTTCGCTCTGGATAGACCCCTCAGAATTCCATTGGTAGTATGACTATGTGTCTATGAAAGTCCGAATCAGGGTAGGTGTATTTGGTCTTAACCTGAGACTTGCATCGCTAATACTTGCGACAATCAATATACTTTGGTTTTGGTCTGCAGGGCTTTAATAGGTTCTGTGTACGCCTCTTCTGGGTATACTGAGAATCGTAGTGTATTGGGTATGATGTCAAGATGGAAGTATCACTTCAGTCATATGGAGATGATGATCACGTTGGATACGGAACTAGTACTCTTATGTACTGCAGTTATTGGGATAATATGACTAGGTCATGCTTATCCGATTAAAGAGACTAGTTACCAGAGATCTGATATGTGCTTCGTACGGGGCAGACAAAATTCCAGCACCCAGGCCTAGCATGTGACATTCGATACTGGATCGCTATACGCAATACTACGTATACTACGCCTGACATAGATTACATATTCCTTAAAAGAATATTTCTGGAGAATCGGGTAGGCACAATGCTTTGCTAGAAGCCAACCATGTCTCGTAAATCGGTAAAAACGTGGTACTGGGTACGCACGTGTTCGGATAGTCCGATGACCGAATTTACTGCCAACATATCCAGTGATCTCATGGGTCACTTCCCAAATATTCACCGATGACGTATGAATCGAACATAATTAATCTTGGATTAATTGGAAGAGAGAGAAAATTAATCTAGGATTAATTACGGAGAATTTTATCTGGGATAAAATTAAATTATAAGAGAGAGAACGATTAATTTGGAATTAATCGATAAAATAATATATTCGATATATTAAATTAAATTAGATTTCATAACGGAATTAAAATTGGATTTTAATTCGGGCAAACGAATTAGTTTAGAATTAATTCGCGAGCGACGTGAATAATAATTTTACTAGGCATAATTATTTAATTAAATTTGATTTAATTACGTCGCAACGAAAAATTCGTTAATTCGGAATTAACGAACCCGAGCCCGGGATATGTTTGCGGGCCCACTCCGATTTTGAATCAAGGGGGCCCACAAGTCACATCTCAAGTCACATCAATTGTCTACTATATGTGATGGACATCTAGTCACTTTATGGTGATGGAGGTGGTTGAATGCATTAAATGCATTTTTCCCTCCAAATTTTATCCTTTTTGGAAAAAGGATATACATCTTTTTGGACAAGTTGTTTTTGTGTAATTTTATTTTAGAAACAAAACACTCATTCTCTTCTCTTTTTCCAAAAACCGAAAATGCTCTCTCCCCTCTTCTTCTTGGCTTGGCCGAGAACCACAAGGAAGAAATATGAAGATTTTGTTGCAAAATTTTTCCATTGCTAACACACAAAGAATCATACAAAGGTGATAGGGAAACTACTCCCATGAGTTTGGAATTCATTCACCAAAGCTTGGAAGCTCAACATACATCAAAGGAGAAGCTTGGAGCAACAACACAAAAGGTTGAAAATTTTGTTATCTCCTACATCCACTCAACCGAGCAATGTAAGTATTTTTCGCTACTTTACTTTGTTTATTCACACCATTTTATGCTTAATATGATCTTGGTTTGACCTAGAAAACCCAACAGTTAGGCCACTCAATGATGACCTAGAATTATTCTTGAGTTGTTTCATAGTGGTAACTCTTGACTGATATTGTAGAGATTGGATTAAAGTGTTGGATTGTATTAATTTTGGTTAATTTGATTAATTGAGAAATTAGGGTTTCTAACCTAAACAAAAATTGGGGCTTTTCATGTATATGTTGTATTTTGATGTATATAAGATATAAAAATCAGTTTGGAATATATTGGAAATCATCTAAGCTTGTTTTGACAAGATTGGACCAAAATGATCAAAATACAAAGTTTGTGGGTTTCTTGACAATTTCAATAAAATATGATTTTTCTGCTTCTTAATGTATTTTGACGTGTATGACATGTATAAATCATTTTGGTAGTGATTTGAAATTACCTAATTATATATTTGACAAACTATGACTAAAATGATCAAAATATAAAATTTTGTGGCTTTTTGGTAATTACTGAAAAATCTGGAAAAAATTTTCAGAATTCTATTTTCCATGTATATTTGATATAAAAATCATTTTGGTTGTGATTTGAAATCACCTATGCTTGTTTTGAATAACTTAGGACTAAAATGATGAAAATTGAAAGTTTTGGGGTTGTATGGTAATTTACTGAAATTTTAATTTCTGAGTTAAATATTCTATTTTTGAGTATTGAGTGATTAAAATAAATTAGTTTATTTTAATCACCCAAGAAAAATTAAAGAAATCGAAAAATTTGATTTTCCCATATTCCGCTGCGTAACCCGGACATACCGTCCAAAACCCCAATAAAATTGGTATCAAAGCTGGTCTGATCCTGAACCCATGATATGATTAGGCCCCTTTTAATTTGACATTTAATCTAATCTCTAGTTTATGCATGCATGTTTAATTTAATTTGATTAAATAATGTGTATGACACTTTGAGGAAAATCCCCGTTAAATAAGGCATTAAAGTAAATAGTATTAGGAATACTTGTTTCTTGGTTCGTCTTGTCAATATAGATATAAATAAATTTTTATGGATATATCCGAGAACGTGCCAAAGCAGTGAGGGTATAGTCGATAGAAATCTATTTATACGGGATGTATATTAGATACTAGATAAATTCAAGTGAAAGTGGATTCCTGAACGTGTCAAAGCTGTCAGGACTACATCGGTAGCTTGAGTTTGTCATTGACAAGTGAAGCCTTGATACGTCTCCTATGAACATGCCAAAGCCGTCACAACGAGAAACGGTCAGAACCAAAATTAGGAGTCAACAATGAGTGTGATTGACAATGAGTTGTCTACCTGTGAATATACGTAGGCGAGAACGTGCCAAAACTGTGAGTCGAAATATATTCATGGGGTCCACCTCTCACTATGGAAATCAATTTAACCATTTCATTCCCATTTTCCGTTGGGGATTACGGTATTACGTAAAATAGTGGGAGACACTGCTTGCTTAAAAAATTCCATAACTAAGGCAATATGTAATATTATGAAAATTGATGCTTATGTTTCCTTGATTCTATTATGTTGATAGAATTAAACTTCTAATCCACTGCATGCATTTATTTATATATTTTTTCGGACATGACTTATGGTTGCTCTTTTCTAGAATAGGTTCTAGATAGACATATATAATTAGATTAGTCTAAACCATCGGGAACTGTTGTTCCAATTTTCTTGGAAAATCAAGATGGTTAGTGACTTAGTTACTAAGTCACGATAGGTAATCTGAAATGATATTCATTTTAGGATATAATGGTCTAGAGAGAATAGTTTCTTATGAAGTAAAAATTGACATGAATCGATTCATGTTTCGAGATTCTTTACTGGCATTAAGAAAACCCCATTAGGTATTTGTTTATCCGATAATGACGTTTCTTGGATTTAGTGACCTTTAGAGGTAATGTGTCTGACACAGTTTGCTAATCAATTATTTGCAATTGTTATGAATAGTTGAAGGCATATCATAAAGCTAAAGAAATGAGATGTGTATAGTTGTGTATAGAGAATATCAATTCTCACAATATGACAATTATAGGTATTGGATATCAGATCTCCCGTCAAGTTATTTGAAATATTATTTAATGATTGTTTTGATATTTGATATCAAAACTTGCGACTATTGGATGGTTACTTGTTCTTTATAAACAGTTGTTACATATTTTAATACGACTAGTAGTGTCATTGACAACGAAATAAACATTAAGAAAAATATTCGATTAAGTAAATAACTTAGAACAATGCTTTATGATTTTTTATCACTTAAGCATTAGATGCTTATTCCATATGGTAAATGATAGTCTGATACGAGATCACACCACATATCTTTATCCATTTAATGAATATTGTATTCAGGAATGTGATTAAATCTCATTTAACCAATGATTGTCATTGAAGCATAAGAATTATTAAACTGATACATTAGATATATGAAGTTTAATGAATTGTAAATTGCTTAAGGTAGTTTTCGTTACTTTGTAATTTAGTCAATGAATTGTCATGACTTAGTTACGCGTTTCTAAAAGAACACATATTGAACGTCTTGAATGGTTCGAGAACTTTCAATATGTTTATGATGAAACACCGATAAAGTATTTTGACTAGTTCAAGATATTCGATCTGAAGTTTTGAAAACTGTATTTTTAAAATTCATAATGAGTCTTTGAATTGTTCAAAGATGTTTGATACGATCAAACATATGAATTTATGGCAATTACTCAATATTATTCTTCTACGATTCCATCGTAATGGAAATTGTTAGTGGGAGGAATAAAATCTTATATGATTTGATTCATTTGATATTGAGTGTTGCCGAATCAGTTTCAATACTCTTGGGGATATGCTCCAGTAATATTATTCATCTTGTTAATTAGGGTATCATTAGTTTCTACAGTTACGTATATGATATGTATAAGTAGAAAATTCGAATATTGAAAAGTTTGAGATTTGAATCTTTATTTTGTATAATAGTTATATAATTGAAAACATTTGCGTCTCAGAGGTACAAGTAAAAGTTTATCATTTATTCTATTTAATAGAATATTGTATTTTGTTTGATAGAATATCTTTTCTATAATCCCGAGTAATAAAATTATTTTATTACTTGGTGTGTAACATCAGATGTTGACCATTGTAGAAAAGACTTGACTTATTTAAGTCAAATGTGAGAGTGATAAACTGTAAATGGAACTACATAATTAATAAGATGAAAAGACCCTTAGACATCTTCCATATAAGTCTAATACGATGTCAGAATCATTTGCGAAGTATTTGATACTTAATGGTTATATTGTTTTCTTATCGAAGACAATTATCCTATTATAGAGGTTTTATAGGGAAAATTCGGTAACGCAGCGGAAACGCGGAAAATCAATTTTTTTTTATTTCAATAATTTTTCTTGGATCAATTAAATAAACTTATTTATTTAATTACCCAATACTTAAAAATTGAAATTTTACACAAGAAATCAAATTTTTTGGTCATTGCCGAATTGGCCCAATAGTTTGCAGATTGATCATTTTAGTCCTTAAATTGTCAAATACAATTTTGAATGATTCTAAATCAATTCTAAAATAATTTCCAACATGTCCAACACATCAAAAACAAAATGCAACAAAATGCCCAAAAAATTTAAAATTGCCGAACAGTCCCTCATTTTTCAGTTCTTACAATTTGGTCCTTTTTTGTTCAAAATATATCAAGATCAAATCCAATCAACCCAAAAATTAATATGCATCATATACACATCATAATACATCACATATATTAAAAGACCCAAATTTGGAAAGGGTTAAGAACCCTAATTTTACAATTTCTTCAAATTGACAAAATACACCAAATCTATTAAATCCAATACTTTAATTCAAACTTTACCACACCAAACAAGTATCACCACCATGAAATAACTCAAGAACAATTTTAGGTCATCAATGAGTGGCTTAGCAACTCTAGAATGGCAACTTGATTATCAAATAATCAAAAGAGAGCTTATGAAACCATTTCAAGCTTACTTGGATACCATACATGCTTTCATCTTTCAAACAAGTTCATAACCATTTAAAACACAAACTAAAAGTGTAGAGACAACATCCTAGCAACACATGTTGAAGCTAAGCATGATAGAAATATTTTCTTAGTTGAAAGGTTTAAAGAAAAACTTACAAAAACAACTTATTTCCAAGCTTCTCTTTTGGTTCTTTAACTTTTGTTCTCAACTATTTTGTGTTTATTTTTGTAACTTGTTAACCTAATCCATTAAAAATGAAACAAAACAATATATACTCCCCAAAATTGCCCTTGGCCGAAAATAGGGATGTAAATATAAATATCTAGATATTTTTGTTTCATTTAAAGTTTACTTTATCAACTTGCATCTTTGATCATTACACATTTAATGATTTATTAACAAGTCAAATAAAGCAACTTAAGTCATCTCCAAAAATATCAAAACTTATGATATTTATATTTTTAATTACTTTAATTATTTAACAATTAAATAATTAAATAATTATTTAAATAAAAATATTTTAAATATATGTATTATATTTACTTTAAATATCCAAATACATATATATTTATGATATATGTCAAATATCACAATTTGACATTTAATTAATGTGTATTTAATAAAATTTATCATTAAATACAAATACACAATAATTAGGAAATGACCATTAGGTTCTTTTTCATGTATTTTTCGTTTAACCTTTAAACGACTTATAAATAATCAATATTATTCATTAAAGTTGCTCTAGTGCTCTACAAGTATATTTTACTAGTGAGACTCTCTAGATTCAGACATATCCGTCACGAAATCAAATTTCGTGTCCATAATTTACTCACCCGTAAATTATGACGACCACGGATAAACTCGCTGAATAATACAAGTCGAGGTCATGACATATGTTTAATTCCTCTGTCTGGATATATCCCAGAGATATAGATGTAAACATCAAATCTCTATATGGACAATCCCGTCAACGTCTCTATTAACAATCTCTAAAAGAACACTTATAATTTACTTCTAAAGTGTACCACGGGCCCATGGTTTTTATACGATTGCTAATCATATATGGACTACCTATGCTCTATACATAGAACTGACAGATACTATCTCGACACACACTGGACACCCTGAGGATCTGTCCACACCCAACAAAAAGGCAGAGGTCTGATCTAAATAGATCGGTGACGTGACTGCCATCTAGGTGTGGAAGATGTCTCATGTGCCCACAGTGGTATCACAAGTTGAAGAATCACAAATGCTACTCAACCCGAGAAAATTCTTATTGACGTTGGTGTACCATCCATTAAGAATCTTCGGTGAGTCGTTCAGTGTCTATCCGTTATAAACACCTACACGTCTATACGAGTCTACAAGACTCATTTTTCATTGAGAAACCATTGAAATCTTATATTCCAGTATAAGACATGTACCGGTCTCAACGGGTTTACTTTACTGACCAAGTAGTGTAAACCTTGACCATGAACTATCTAAGAATGACAACGTCATGATACAACTCAATGTCAGTTGCGACGCTTTTGCAACTGCAACATGACTAATCATTCTAAGGTCAATTATGTCTTTACCATATAAAAAGATATATTATATTATAGAAACTGCTTATTTTATTCATAATAAAATTTTTACAAGAGTATTTACAAGGAAATACAACAGAGAATTGGTGCTCTGAGCACCAACCCCAACACCTATAACTTATAGTGGAAGCGATATCTGATATTGTTTCTGGAAGTTGACATTAAACCATAGATCCAAGTTGTTCATAGCTTATTGACCGGCGTAAACACACATGTATAACGCAAGCGCACGTATCGTTCAAGTAGTATAAAAATATCGATCCCACGAGGACTTAATATCTAATCTATTAATTTTATGAAGTCAAATGATTACTAGTATCCAACAGGTTGTTTGATTGATTTGAAATGGTGATGATTCTAAATTTAAAAACAAGTAAATAAAATTGTTCGAAAGTAGGTTTTAAGAAAATTCAATATTAAAAACTATCTACGGTTGTGATTTCTTCCAATATCATTTTAAAGATGAAGTGGTTATTTTATGTTTTGTAATAAATCGGTTTACTAACCTGGAACACTAAATTATGCAAAAGCCTCTGTCGATGGTCAGACGCAAATACCCAGTTTAACCCAATTGAACCATATGTCTATGTCAACCAAATTATCTGGATTCATTAAGTTTAAGTTCCAATTATGGCTACCCCCGCCTGACAGGTATATTCCTATCCTGTAAGGAAATCTATTAAAGGGTTATCTATCCTCAAGGAAGATCGTGGGCTATTAAGTCTAAGGCTGAAACCTAAAATTCCTTTGTCAAGTTTATTTTAGATTTACCACATCAATCTTATTAGTGGCCAATTAACAAGACGCATTAAGCTTAAGACTTAATAAGTAAACCTTTAAATTACCCAAACTATAATTTAACCCCTTATAAACCGGTGATATTGGATTTCATCAGAACCCCAGATAATTGGCTTAGTTACGACACATATTTACGGGTAGTAAAAAAAACTTAAATAAAATAAAAGACATAAAGTAAAATACTAAAAATTAAATGCTGAAAAGTAAATGCTGAAAGTAAATGCTGAAATTAAATGCTGAAAAGTAAAAGCTGAAAGTAAATTGCTAAAAAGTAAATTGCTGAAAAGTAAATTGCTGAAAAGTAAATAAAGTAAAATTACAATAAAAGAAAATGCTGAGGTAAAAGGATCCACTTTTATTACTTCTATTTTAGATATCTCCCTTAATATAATATATTAACTTTGCATGATAATTACCAACCAGCCATATAGGCGGTATCCAGATTAAGTCAAATTAATAATTAATTACCAACCGACCAATCAGGCGGTATCCAGTTTAGTCAAGTTAAAATCAATTTAAATAATTACCAACCGACCAATATGGCGGTATCCTCGTTAAGTCAGGTTTTAACTAGTTTATATATTATAATTAAGGGAGATTAATCTAAATATTAGTAATAAAAGTTTTACCTTTTACCCCAGCAAAGGGGAGTTACCTCCTCATTACTGAAAAGTAAAAACTGAAAATTAAATAAAGAAAAGTACTGTGCGTAAAAGTAAATTACGGAAAGTAAAAACTGAAAAGTAAAGAAAAGAAAGTGCGAAAACGAAAATTAATTACTGAAAGCTGTAAATAAACAAACAAGATACAATCTTCTTAGTATTCTTAAGGAATTCCTTAGAAGAAAGTATGAATTTTACAAATGAAATGGCTTGGTATTTATAGGCAAAATTTTGCCTCCATCAAATCATCCATCAAATCAATTATTAATTGCTCCACTAATTGCTCCACTAATTGCTCCACCAAATCCATTATTAATTGCTCCACTAATCTCTTATCATGTTGGGTGATGATTTGATAATTTTTATTATTTTTTTATTAATTTATTTTTTTGCTTTGAAAATGATTGAAAGTGACTTTAATAATTACACACTACACACTTCTAGATGGTTCATCAATTTCGGGCATGATATATTCCGAATTCGAAACTATTTTGTCTTTCAAAGTTGTAGATCTTTGAGCCTTATTTAATGTGGAACTTGAATCAGCTCAATCCGATATCTGAGTAAAAGGTTATGCCCAAACTACGACAGATGCGCAAAACTGGAATTTCCAAAACTGCACTTCGTCAAAACGCCCATTCAAGTTTCCAATCTCCAAAATTAAAATATCATGTCCAATAATTTCCCTTATTTGACCCATATTTCATCCTAAATGATTTCATTGAGACCCGATATTATTTTATCTGCAAAATAAACTAAAACACATCAAAACGTTCATCAAACCCGAGAAACTAAACAAAATATTAAGTTAAAGGGGCGGTAAATATTGATATATTTTCCGCTCATCACACCCCCAAACCTAACATTTTGCTAGTCCTCGAGCAAAACAACAAAATAAAATACAAGAAACAATTAAAATTAAACTAAGCCACTTTCGTAGGGATCACGGTTGCATTTAGCATATGCAACAAGCCTTTAAACCCCTAGGTGTCCCTAGTGGACGAGTTATAGTCTCGTGAGGGCTTACAACAACGATACCCACAAACGTCTTACAAAAGTAAAAAGATAATAAAACTAAAGCACACAAAAGCAAAAAGACAAGAGAAAATAGAATAAAGAAGTTAGTGACTAATCAGGTGAAACTTCTACTCCAATTCAATAGTTGTTTTGTTTCATTCTAAATTACAGAATAAGTAAATTCTCCGATTATTTTTACCATTCTTCATATACACAGCCAACAAAATATTAAACAACTCATTTTTGCCCACAATAGTCATAAGTGCAGTTGATAAGAGAGTAATATTTTTGTCCTAAAGTTCTATCAGATTTAACACCTTTTGGTAGCAATGGAATAAATTTTCTCATTTTTCTGATTTTTTCTTTGATTTTTTCTTTTTCTATTTTTTATTTATATACAATATCTTCCATCTATGTAGCGAGTGTTGGGTCGGTGACTCCCAAACCAGTTGGCTTTAGGGCACCAGGTGTTAAGACACCCCTACGGACTTAATTACTCAGACTTCAGATATATATATTTTTGCAGCATCTTTGATCCATGTAGCGAGCTTTGGGCCAATGACTCCCAAACCAGTTGGTTTTAGGGCACTAGGTGTTAAAACACCCTTACAGACTTAATAACTCGGATCTCGGACGTTTTTTTTTTTTACTCCATTGCTTTTTTAAGATGCTTCTTCCAAATAAACTAGAGCACTGAATATTACAAACTTTTCAATTTTAGCTCATGTCCGTATGTTACCATGTATGTTGATAATATCTGTCAACTGAGCATATGAAGATTCATTTTAGTCAATTTTATGGAGAATTTACAAATTAAATAATTCAAAAGGAAATAAACAAAAATTAACTTGTTTCGAAATAGGTTTGAGATACGTCTCAGGAGTGGAAACTCCTTACTCAGCTACCTCTTACCAATTTCACATTTTTAGTCAGAATAAAAACACAAAAACGCAAAATATTTTTGTAATTTTTTAAAAAAATTTCAATTTTTTTTGTATTTTTCTAAAAATTTGGAACTAAAAATAAAAATAACATACAAACTAAAAACAAGGTACTGATCAACTAATTCCCTCCCCCAAACCTAAATGAGACATTGTCCCCAATGTCTTAAACAGTAAAAGGAGAGTTAAGAAGGTCGTACCTGGTTAGCTGAAATCTATCGGAAATTAAAGGTTAAGATCCAGATTAATTCGACGCCTCTTACCACGATCGTCCTCGGACCAATTTATCTTTGAAAGGATAGGGTCAACTTGTGGTTCATAGGCTATGAGTTGGTCTATTAGATCCGGAGCAGTTCTGGCAGTGAAGAGGAGTTCTTTCATAGGTTTTGACACGAACCCATTTCTCCGAGTATCATCAAGAAACACACAAAGAAAATCATAAAATCCATCAACATTGAGCAATCCAAGCGGTTTCTGGTGTATGTTCAGGTTCGCCCAAGAAGATAGAACTATAAAAATTTCCTCCAATGTACCCAAACCACCTGGCAAAGCGATAAAAGCATCAGCACGGTTAATCATTTCTACCAGTCGTTCAGACATACCTGACACGATCAGTTCCTCTCCGTTTGATGATCCAATAAGATTTGCCTCTGCCAAAGGTTTTGGAATGATTCCCAAAACATTACTGCCTCCTTCCTGTACAGCCTTTGAAACGATCCCCATAAGTCCGAGATTTCCTCCGCCATATATTAAGTGCATATTCCTTGCAGCTAAGACTCTACCCAATTCATGTGCTGCTTCTACGTATTGTGGTTTAGTACCAACACTACTACCGCAAAACACACAGATATTTTCAACTCGTCTTCTTGAAGTAGCTTCCATTTTTTATGTATTTCTTTCTCAACTCTGGATGCCTTCAAAAGTGCAATGACGGGCTGAATTTATAGTACCTGAAAAGGGTGAAAGGGTGAGTAATAATAGCACAAGTATCTTCCAGAGGACGATTAGTAACGAATTAATATCGTGATAGTCAAAAAGGTCTGGATCCTGTCGGAGAAAAATAAAAGAAAACATCAAAACAAATCACAATTATTAAGAAAAGACAAAGAGATATAATATTTACAAGAAAAGTAACGGCTTGATTGACGTCTATGCGTCAGGACAAGCTCCCATCCAATTTTCTTATAAATTGGCAAACATGGTCTTTTTGAGTCAGATTCCCGAGACTTAACAGTTGTCTTTCTTTTTGAAATTGTGTATGTAATTTGCGAAAGGCTATGTGAACATATCCACTGGGATGCGTCTCAAGAGTCGAAGATATATCATCTAAAGACTCCTTACTCAAGCCATCCCTAATGAATTTAATTTTGTCTTCGTGATTATCAGACACCATTCCTAAAGAACGACAACGAGTGTTGCAATTAAATCGTGCACATTTGAAACAAACACCCATTTGCTTAGCTCTACGTTTCTTTGCATAGGTGCTTCTTCCAAAACCAAGCAAATGTGAAATAAAAGAGTCTGAAGACTCACCTGCCAATCAAACTCGTGCTTCAATTACCCAACGAATGTCATTGGGAACACCATGGATCGTCAGTAACCTCATCCGTTCCAAGCGAGCTTTGTAAACTTTCATTAGAGATTTTTGAGGGAGAGAAGGAAATTGCTTGTGAAGATTTGCGAGAGCTTCTTCCATCTTGAAATGACTTAATCTGCAAAAATGAAACACACCAAATTAAATCACACCAAATCACAATATATACAAAAATTGCATGGGTTGCCTCCTTGCGAGCGCTAAGTTTAATATCGTCAGCCAGACTTGGCTTCTCGAACGTTAAGCTGGATCTGAAAGTGTAACACTTTCTTTTTGTCGCTCAAATGATTCTCCCCAGTAGTGCTTGACACCCTTGTTTTTAACCTTGAAAGTTTTGTTAGCGTCAGGATCATGTATCTCAACGGCTCTATTTGGTAAAACCTTGGTGATCACAAATGGACCTGACCACCGTGATTTTGGCTTCCATAGGAAGAATTTCACCCTTGATTTGTTTAACAGTACCTTCTGCCCTGGTTCCAGTTGTATGCGCACTAACTTCTCATCATGTCTCTTCTTGCCCTTTTCTTTGTACAATTTGGCATCCTCAAAAGGTTGATTGTGAAATTTCTCCAATTCGTTGAGCTGGTGGAACTTTTTCTCTTCTGTTACTTGTAGTGCAAGAATTGGCTCCTTCAGTACAAAAGATGCTTTATCTTTAGGCTCCATAGGCAATTGACATGTTTTAAGTTTGTCAGTAGAACTTTGTCTTTCATCAGAGTTCTGAACGGTACTATGTATCACATCAAGTCTGAAACATTCCTCATTCTTTTCATCATCTGGGAAATTCATGGCCTTGAAAACATTGAATGTTACTTCTTGGTCCTGTACCCTCATGGTTAATTCTCCTTTTTGTACATCAATAATGGTTCGACCTGTAGCCAAGAATGGTCTCCCAATGATGATTGGCACGTCTGCGTCTTCCTCCATATCAAGGACAATAAAATCTGCTGGGAAAATGAATTTGTCAACCTTGACCAGCACATCTTCAACTACACCTCTCGGAAATACGAGCGTTCTATCTGCAAGTTGTAGTGAGACTCAAGTGGGCATTGTTTCTCCAATCTGCAGTTTCCTGAAAATAGAAAAAGGCATCAAGTTAACACTAGCACCTAAATCACATAAAGCCTTACCAAAGTTATGTTCTCCTATGACGCAAGGAACAGTGAAACTGCCAGGATCTTTCAACTTCGGGGGAAGTTTCCTCTGAATGATAGCACTACATTCTTCTGATAATGCTACTGTCTCGTAATCTCCCAATCTCCGCTTTCGTGAAAGAATATCTTTCATGAATTTGGCATAGGTGGGCATTTGTTCCAACGTTTCTGCAAATGGAATGTTGATATGCAGCTTTTTGAAGATTTCCAGGAACCGAGAAAACTGCTTGTCCAATTTGTTCTTCTGAAGACGTTGAGGAAAAGGTAGAGGTGGAGTAATCTGTTCTTTTTCCTTTGCTTCTTTTTCCTCCATCTGTTGCTTTGTTTCTTTTGGAACTTCCTCAGCAGTTGTTTTGGCTCCAACATCTTTGTTGATTTCAGTACCGCTTTTTAACATGATGGCATGACATTGTTCTTTCCCCATGTTTCTTGGATTTGGCTCAGTGTTGCTAGGAAGGGTACCTGGCGGTCTGTAACTCTGAGCATTTGCCAGTTGTCCCATTTGATTCTCCAGTGCTTTAATAGAAGCAGATTGACTTTGAATTAATGCTGATTGGGATTGAAACATAGCATCATATCTTGCTGCTTGAGAGTCGTGTTTTGCTTCTAACTTTTTCAAGTGGGTCAACACTTCTGTTATTCCTGGTTCATTTGCCTGCTCCTGGCTTTTGTTATATTGTTGGAATTCAGGTGGTGGATAGTTTTGCTGTTGGCCTGAATTGTTGCTCCATGAAAAATTGGGATGATTCCTCCACCCTGGGTTGTAGGTGTTGGAATATGGATTGTTCCCCTGTCTGTTGAAATTGTTGACAAAATTCACTGTCTCTTCCTGCTGAACTGGTTCTGGTGCTCCTTTATATGATGAACTTGTGGTTCCAGCGATGTTCACAACTTATGTGCTAAGTGTTTCTAGACATTTGCATATCTGATCCAGCCTGGTATTCACTGCTGTGTTTGCTCCAACTTCATAAATTCCTGCAATTCTTTGGATCATGCTCCTTTCTATTGGCCACAAGGAATTGTTGTTGGCCATTTATTCGATTAGGTCCCAGGCTTGATCTTCTCCTTTTGCCATCAAGGCTCCTCCAGCAGCAGCATCGATTGTGGTTCTCATTATTCCAGAAAGCCCATTATAGAATGTTTGGACTTGAAGCCATTTTGGAATCTCATGGTGAGGACATTTCCGGAGCAAATCTTTGTACCTTTCCCAAGCTTCGCAGAGGGATTCTGAATCTTGTTGTACAAAGGATGTGATGTCATTCCTCAACTTTGCAGTTCTGGCCGGTGGAAAGTATTTTGCAAGGAATTTGGTGGCTAGAGTGTTCCAAGTTGTGATGGAACCTGCTGGTAGTGAATGTAGCCAAGCTTTAGCTCTGTCCTTCAAGGAGTATGGGAAAACTCGCAGTCTCATTGCTTCTTCTGATGCTCTGTTGTAGTTGAAAGTACCGCAAACTTCCAGGAAGTTACTGATGTGGGCATTAGGATCTTCAGTTGCATCCCCCCCAAACTGAACTGAGTGCTGAATCATCTGAATGCATGTTTTGATGTCACACGCATTTGCTGGTAAGGGAGGAAGTACAAGGCAAGAAATGAGTCTGTCAATCACCGGAATGGTTCTGTCTCGAATGGGAATTGGTGGTGCAACGTTCAAAGGTTCAGGTTCCATGTTGACTAAAGCTTCTTGGCCTTCTCGCCTTTCCCTTCTCAACTGTCTGATGGTTCTTTCAATTTCTGGGTCAAGCGGTCGGAGTTCAAAGCTTCTGGTTCGTCTCATGAAGTTTCTGAGAACCTGAAACACAAGAAAACAAAAACAATAAGTAAAAAGAAAATTAGATACAAGTAAAGGTATTAACCCCTAAACTAATAGTAAAAGATAAATAAGTCCCCGGCAACGACGCCAAAAACTTGACCGGCGTAAACACACATGTATAACGCAAGCGCACGTATCGTTCAAGTAGTATAAAAATATCGATCCCACGAGGACTTAATATCTAATCTATTAATTTTATGAAGTCAAATGATTACTAGTATCTAACAGGTTGTTTGATTGATTTGAAATGGTGACGATTCTAAATTTAAAAACAAGTAAATAAAATTGTTCGAAAGTAGGTTTTAAGAAAATTCAATATTAAAAACTATCTAGGGTTGTGATTTCTTCCAATATCATTTTAAAGATGAAGTGGTTATTTTATGTTTGTGTAATAAATCGGTTTACTAACCTGGAACACTAAATTATGCAAAAGCCTCTGTCGATGGTCAGACGCAAATACCCAGTTTAACCCAATTGAACCATATGTCTATGTCAACCAAATTATCTGGATTCATTAAGTTTAAGTTCCAATTATGGCTACCCCCGCCCGACATGTATATTCCTATCCTGTAAGGAAATCTATTAAAGGGTTATCTATCCTCAAGGAAGATCGTGGGCTATTAAGTCTAAGGCTGAAACCTAAAATTCCTTTGTCAAGTTTATTTTAGATTTACCACATCAATCTTATTAGTGGCCAATTAACAAGACGCATTAAGCTTAAGACTTAATAAGTAAACCTTTAAATTACCCAAACTATAATTTAACCCCTTATAAACCGGTGATATTGGATTTCATCAGAACCCCAGATAATTGGCTTAGTTACGACACATATTTACGGGTAGTAAAAAAAACTTAAATAAAATAAAAGACATAAAGTAAAATACTAAAAATTAAATGCTGAAAAGTAAATGCTGAAAGTAAATGCTGAAATTAAATACTGAAAATTAAATGCTGAAAAGTAAAAGCTGAAAGTAAATTGCTAAAAAGTAAATTGCTGAAAAGTAAATTGCTGAAAAGTAAATAAAGTAAAATTACAATAAAAGAAAATGCTGAGGTAAAAGGATCCACTTTTATTACTTCTATTTTAGATATCTCCCTTAATATAATATATTAACTTTGCATGATAATTACCAACCAGCCATATAGGCGGTATCCAGATTAAGTCAAATTAATAATTAATTACCAACCGACCAATCAGGCGGGATCCAGTTTAGTCAAGTTAAAATCAATTTAAATAATTACCAACCGACCAATATGGCGGTATCCTCGTTAAGTCAGGTTTTAACTAGTTTATATATTATAATTAAGGGAGATTAATCTAAATATTAGTAATAAAAGTTTTACCTTTTACCCCAGCAAAGGGGAGTTACCTCCTCATTACTGAAAAGTAAAAACTGAAAATTAAATAAAGAAAAGTACTGTGCGTAAAAGTAAATTACGGAAAGTAAAAACTGAAAAGTAAAGAAAAGAAAGTGCGAAAACGAAAATTAATTACTGAAAGCTGTAAATAAACAAACAAGATACAATCTTCTTAGTATTCTTAAGGAATTCCTTAGAAGAAATTATGAATTTTACAAATGAAATGGCTTGGTATTTATAGGCAAAATTTTGCCTCCATCAAATCATCCACCAAATCAATTATTAATTGCTCCATTAATTGCTCCACTAATTGCTCCACCAAATCCATTATTAATTGCTCCACTAATCTCTTATCATGTTTGGTGATGATTTGATAATTTTTATTATTTTTTTATTAATTTATTTTTTTGCTTTGAAAATGATTGAAAGTGACTTTAATAATTACACACTACACACTTCTAGATGGTTCATCAATTTCGGGCATGATATATTCAGAATTCGAAATTATTTTGTCTTTCAAAGTTGTAGATCTTTGAGCCTTCTTTAATGTGGAACTTGAATCAGCTCAATCCGATATCTGAGTAAAAGGTTATGCCCAAACTACGACAGATGCGCAAAACTGGAATTTCCAAAACTGCACTTCGTCAAAACGCCCATTCAAGTTTCCAATCTCCAAAATTAAAATATCAAGTCCAATAATTTCCCTTATTTGACCCATATTTCATCCTAAATGATTTCATTGAGACCCGATATTATTTTATCTGCAAAATAAACTAAAACACATCAAAACGTTCATCAAACCCGAGAAACTAAACAAAATATTAAGTTAAAGGGGCGGTAAATATTGATATATTTTCCGCTCATCACTTACTACGATCAAGTTTTGAACTTGATTGAGCTTTCGTTATGATTCGTTCATAAAATATGCAAATGATTTGCGCAACAAAAGTAAAATGAGCTTATTAAAGGTTTGACTTTTATAGTATGACAGTGAGAAATGTTATACTCAACAATCTATTATAGATTCTGAGGAAACTTGTTTCGAGTAGCACTAATTGAACAACTAAAGATCTGTTAGTTAATGTTGATATTAAACTATGTATTTTAGCTAGGAAAGCAAAATGCCATTTTTGAATGGTTTCTTCAGATAAGAGATCCGTTGTGATTTCTTTGTTTGAAAAGTTTGTTCTGGAATGGCCCTGGAGTTTGTATTATGCTAAAATCACAGTTTGGTATACTAGCTTATAGAGCCTATTTTAGACTCAGGTGAGCTTTCCAGAAATATGTGTTCTCTAATTTTGATAACAGTCAGATTGTCTGATTTTATCAAAGCATAGAGAATACACATTTGATGTTAGGGTTAGTGGGAGCGTACAAATTTCTTTCTAGTATTATATATCCTAACGACATTATCATTATTAAGGTAATAATGAGATGTTTGTAAGGTAAAAGGTTTATCTAAATCTTCTTTTCTCTGTGAAAGTAGTGGGAGTAGTCTTTATTATATTCGATATAAAGTCTTATATATATGATCTAATAAATCACAGCAAGACTATCTGTATGACAGTTACTATGATTGTCTGCCAGTTAGTATAACTGTTTGACAGTTAGTGTGTCTCTTATATATAGTATTCATTTTTCGTAAATGATGATTCCTTTGTCAAATGAGAAATTGATTAGAATGTCTAGTCAATCTTATGCATCATAGGATGATGGCATAATAAATACTATATTATGTGCGATTAAAGATATCAATTTAATTGTAATTGTTACGAACTATTTTGATATGCTATAGACCATAGGATGTGTCTTGAAATATGTTTTTTATTATCTTTGAGATATTAAGAACAAGTTTCTTATTCATGGAGAATATAGTCCGCAACCATTAGAGTCAGATTAGTTTTGAGACTAATTATGATGTTAGATGGTCTACGTCATAAAGAGTCAGAAAAGATGCAGTGGGAGTGACACAGATGATTCTGCTATGCAAGTGAGTTAGTAGCAACTTATGAATTATCGACTAATGAAGTTGCATAGTGATCTTACAAATTAGAAGTTTATATATTAATATTGTGTTTGTGGTTGTCTGCATAGTATTTTGGATTTGATCCCTGAATACTTAAAAAACTCAGTAGCTGTAGCACAATGTTTATGTCGCATTTGAGTTATATTGATATATAACTTAGGTTATACAAAATATGAATGATGCTAGTTAAGGGAAACATTTTTGGGTTTGTTGGACAAACTAAATATGTTATTGTGGGCTTACTTGTTGTTGCCTACCTCTTGAGTGCTAGGTCAGCTCTTGAAGACCATACATATGTAATACATATTTAGATGTGTATATGATACCGTGGATTGACACTAGAGCAAGTGGGAG
This sequence comes from Zanthoxylum bungeanum, assembly GCA_019454045.1. Lineage (NCBI taxonomy): Eukaryota > Viridiplantae > Streptophyta > Magnoliopsida > Sapindales > Rutaceae > Zanthoxylum > Zanthoxylum bungeanum. The sequence continues at coordinate 230,996 of SKCR01028325.1, forward strand.
AAATTATTAGGGTTTGTGCTCAGAGTACCAATCCAGATCGTATTTATGTCCGATTCATGAATACGAATAATTCATTTTTCCATAATATTACTTATTTATGGCAATACTTCTTGCTTTTATATATTCGATCAAATTACGATTAGATTGAAACTAAATATGATTAGTGATATGTATATATTAGACAAAGACCCAATAATAAATTTTGTAGTGCGCAGTTACAAAGTAGTTTGTAATTGACATTGGGATTGTCACTACTAGAAGTATATTATCAAATAAAGTTCCTGGTCAAGATTTACTAACACAGGTAGGTTGGTAAAATCCACTGAGACCAGTACATGTCGTATATCAAAACTTGGTCTGATGGTTTATCCCAATGAACCATGAGTCCGGGGAGACTCGTATAGACATGTAGGTATTTATATTGGAAAAAGGTGTTTATGTTGGAAAAACACTGAACGACTTACCGAAGATTTCCTAATAGATGGTACACCAACGTCAATAGGAATCTTCTTAGGTCAAGTGAGCATAATGGTCCTTCGACTTGAGATACCATTGTGGATATATGACATATCATCTACATTTTGATGGCAGTCATGTCACCGATATATTTAGATCAGACCTCCACATGTTCGTTCGGTGTGGACTGATCCTCAGGATATCCTGAGCGTATCAAGATAGGATCCAACAGTTATGTGTACAGAGCATATGTATTCTGTTGGACAATTATGACCAATAGCATCAATATTTGTAAAAAACATTGTGTTTTTGTACAAATTATCTATGTGACAAAAGGAAATTGCTATTTTATCATTATTGTAATTAGATTACTTGGAAATATATTAATGATAAAAGTCCATATGGTTAAATCGGATTAATAAGATATTAGATAGTATTAATCCACGAACAGTTTAATCATTAAATATCCATAGTCGAAGTATTATTAAGACTGGACATTAATAATGCGGAATAGACTAGTATTACACTTGTGCGCGTTATGGAAGCTTAAGGACATAGTTCTCATATATTTAGGTAATGGATACTTATGCAAGTGTAATAAGAGGTTCTGTTAGCCATTGGACCGGGAACAGTTCGCTCTGGATAGACCCACTCGGAATCCAATTGGTAGTATGACTATGTGTCTATGGGAATCCGAATCTGGGTAGGTGTATGTGATCTTTAACCTGAGACTTACGTCGCTATTACTTGCGACAATCAGTTTACTTTAGTATTGGTCGTCTAGAGCTTTAACAGGTTCTATGTATGCCTGTATTGGGTTTACTGAGAATCATAGTGTATTGGATGTGATGTCAAGATGGGAGTATCACTTCATTCATATGGAGATGATGATCACACATGATACGGAACTAGTACTCTTAAAGTTGCCGCTATCGGGATAGTATGACTAGGTCATGACTTCCCGATTACAGAGATTAGTTACTCAGGATCCGATATATGTTTCGTACGGGTGATAAGTGTTGTTTATACCCACTTATTATGGTATTATTCGCTTACTATTTTGTTATGTTTCGAGTCTTTTAATGTATTTTTAGATTCTTTCATGTCTTATTTGTAGGAAGCATTAAAACATCAATAATGGAGTAAATACGAGTGTTTTGAACTTTCAGAAGCATCGAACGTGCACGGGAGCACAGAACGCGAGGCGCAGCACCAGTGAGGAATTTATCACTGGCGCCGTGGCGCAAAAGTCCAAGCGTCGCGACGCCTCACAAGCTCCATACACTTTCCAGAGAGAAGGGCGCCGCAGCGCCCAAGCCAGGCGTCGCGGCGCCTGCAAGCAAATCATGACTCCATAGTAAAAGCAGAGAGATTGGTGCCGCGACGCCCAAGTCCAAGCGCCACGGCGCTGCGGGAAAGCGACAAATACACGCGTTCCAGGATATTTAATTTTTAGGGTTTTTAAGATACCCAATGACACCCAAGGCTCCATTATAAATACATGAGGTCGTCCAAGACTCAAGGGTCCAAGACTCAAGGGGAGGCTAATACACATCAAAAAACATTGAAACACATATTTTTAAAGATCCAAGGATGAGGATTGAAGAGCAATAAGAGGAGACGAATGCGGTGACGTCCAAAGAAAAAAGAGATTCAATTCGGGTTTTATCATCTTATTTCTTTCTTAGAACTCTAATGATTTCCATTAGATTCATGACCTTGTTCTTATTGTTTTTATCTTTTGTCATGAACTAAACTCATTAATTATGGAGAATGATGTAACTGATGCTTGAACCTTTATTTTAATTGTCGATTTTGTTATGAAGTTTTATTATTTATTTATATTCTTTTGAGTTTAATGCTTTGTGTTTGCTGGCCACAAATATGATGATACATGTTTGAAATCTATCACTCGAGAGAGGGGATTTTGAATAGATCTAGAGAATATGACCTCAGATTTTATAGAGTTCGAGTGAATCTGTAATTCCTTTGAAGTCGTTAATATATAATCACAAAGCGTAATGAGTTGTTAACTATTGGATTTTTATAGAGATATCGAAGTCTGTAGTTGATGATATTTTCACTTGGCACTCGAGAGAGGGAGTGGATATTTTCGGAGTCTTGACTTATAAACAATATAACTGAACAAGGATTAATTGGCATGACAAATATATGGGTGACAGCTAGGTGAAATCAGGATCCAGAATCTCTATTGTATTAGTTACTCATATCAAATTATTTTTATATTTATTTATTTAATTAAATCTTTGTTAATTATCGTCTAAATAAAGCTAGGATTATCAATTGTAGTACTTAGTGCGAGTTAACGCAATCCCTGTGGGTTAACGTGACACCGTACACTTGCGGTACGATATAAAATACCACAACAAGCTTTTGGCGCTGTTGCCGGGGATTGTTTGTTTAATTCACATTAATACTACTACCAACTAATCTTAGCTTTAATTTAGATTTTAATCTTTTATTTTTAGTTTATTTTTGTTTTGTATTTATTTATTTTGTTTTTTTGGTTTATTGATTTTTTTTTTCTTTTTCTTTTGGTGCTTCAGTGAATGAGAAAATCCACAAGTCTCGACTCGCTCATGTTTGATCCTGAAATAGAAAGAACAGCGAGGAGACTAAGAAAAGAAAGAAAATTGAAAAAGAAGCAATGGCAGCTGAAAACAGAGAAATCAACCCACGTCAGGTGGCAATCAGAGATCACTTCAAGCCTGTCATTGATGATATTTATTCTGGGATTGCCCATCAACCAATCAACGCCAACAATTTTGAGTTAAAACCTGCATTGATTAACATGGTACAAAGGAATCAGTTTGGGGGTTCAGCTGTAGAAGATCCCAACTTGCACTTAAGGATGTTCATGGAGATCGCAGATACTATAAAGATGAATGGCGTGAGTAAAGAGGCCATCAGGCTACGTTTATTCTCATTCTCTTTACGAGATAAAGCGTGGGATTTGCTACAATCAATACAAACGGGGAGTATCATGACATGGCAAGATATGGCCACGAAATTTCTTGAGAGGTTATTTCCACCTGTTAAATCAGCTCAACTGAGGGCAGAAATTAGTATATTTAAACAGCTGGAGACAGAGACCTTATATGAAGCATGTGAGCGATTTAAGGATCTACTACGAAGATGCCCACAACACGATTATGCAGACTGGGTCCAGATTTAGTTGTTCTATAATGGGCTGAATGGTTCGAATAGAACTGTGGTTGATGCAGCAGCTGGGGGAGCTCTATTTAAGAAATCAGCTGAGGATGCCTACACTCTATTAGAAGAAATGGCCTTCAACCATTTTCAATGCCCAAGTGAATGTGCTACGGTGACCAAAGTGGCTGGAATATATGAAGTTGACCCTCTTGTGGCACTTACAGCTCAGAATTCCACCTTATCTACTCAAGTAGCAGCCATGACAAATCCACGAGTACCATCCATTGAATCAGCGGTAGCTATAAATAGGCTGTTATTGGAAGGAAACCCGAACTTTGAGCAAGTCCAATATGTGAACAATCAGAATTTCAACAGCTATAGAGGAAATCTTATGCCTAACCGTTATCATCCCAACCTGTCATATGCTAATACAGAGAATGCCTTGCAACCTTCATCCGGATTCGATTATCAAAGAGCTGAGTAGAAATCTTCCTTAGAAGATTTCATGAGCACGTTTGTTGCTAATACTTCATCGAGGTTTGAGAAGAATTAGGCAAGACTAGACAATATTGAGACACACATGGAAAATATCGGGGCAACAATGAAGTCCTTAGAAACACAGATTGGGCAGATTACTTCCTTCATGACCAAGCAGCAGTAAGGGGTATTTGGATAAACTGCCACAGCTGACAAGCTATCATTTTCATGTCAAAGCAGCTAATGAATACAAAAGAAGGAGTTACCATGACCACCATTTGGGTGGTTACGTCTTGCTGAAGACGTTAAACTTAGCGCTAGCGGGGAGGCAACCCTTGCATTTATTTTATTATTATTTTCTTTATTTTTTATTTTTATTTTATTGTGTGATATTTGTTTATTTATTCGTTTTGCATGCTATTTATGCAGGTAGCATGAGACACACAATTCCCGCGTAACCAAATTCTAATCAGTAGGAGTCTGATCAACTCCATGCACGATAATGTTGTTCCTTAATCTGGTTTCTTTATATTTAACTTACATTAAGGACATTGCAAGTTTTAAGTTTGGGGGTGTGTGCATGTTGTTTACGTGTTATTTATTTGTTTAAGCTGAAAAAAAAATTTATTTTTAGTCCTAGAAAGTAAAGCATAAATCCTATGATAATATTATTTGTTTAGGGGTGAAATTTTAGAAACGATAAGTGCCCAATTTACTTTTATCTGATGCCTTGAGTAGTTGATCTATGTTTGACTCATAAGCACTCAATTATAGGTTTTTAGCAGTTGTAGACACTGCATTTTTGCATGAGGTCCGATGATGAGCCTCGTATGGAGGCACTACCTGATAAGTCGCAGAAGTCGCGGGAAACAGACGTCGGAAGGGAAAATTCAAAAATTAAACATTGTGCCAGATTTAATTCAATTGTTTAGCCTCGGGTTCGCTTGATTAATCTATGTGTTAACTATTAGACTCGGCATAAAATCCACGTAACTCATACCAAGCCACACGCCCAAGCCCACACACCACAAACCCACACGCCCAAGCCCACCAAATCCAATCCAAAAATATTCAACACATATCTAAATTAAAAAAATCAAATCAAATCTCCTTCCTAAATTAAGTAAATCTATTTCCTGAACTAAATAAATCACCTTCCTAAATTAAACAAATCATTTCCTTATAACAAACTAATTAAACATATTCCCCACCAATTACACAATATCCTTTCCTTATAAAAAACTAATTAAAGATATCCCACATTATTGCATGATCTTTGTTTCCTTCCCATACAAGGAAAACCCTAGCCCACTCTTATAAAAAGGAACACAAACCAAACCCTTGGACCCGGAGCATTCACGGCACAAGTAAAGAAAGAGAGCTCACAACTCACGGCCACAACCAAAATCATCGAAAGCCACACCCCTCTCTATAAACAAATACAAAAAAAAAACCTAGCCTTCAGGTTATCTTTTCTCTCGGCCAACTTAAAAAAATAACGAATAAACCCTAATACATGCAGACGCCCATCACGGCACCATTCAATTCACCACACGCCACAACACCAAAGACCACGTGAGCGCCTCTCACCCACACTAACTGACTCAACCGACAGCTGCACCATCACTCCTTCTCTCTCTAATCTCACAAACCAAAGACCATTCGACAAAACAAAGCCACGAACCCTTCACGTTAAACCAGCTACACTTCATGTTCCCCCTTCCATCGCAAGCAACAAAGCCACACAAAGAAGACCTCACCCTCACGTAAACCACACAACAATAAACCCTCACGGCTCACCAATACCAAACACACAAATCACCGAAAACTATAACCAAAACTGCACCCTTAAATCACCGTAAACTACTGCCAGAACACCCCTTTAACTACCTAAAACACCCACTGAAAATCAGCCCTCGAACCATCCAAAAATAGTGAACAAAACGGCAAAATAGCAGTCCAAAAACAGAGAAAATAGCGAACAGAAATAGCGAGACAGCGAAGGGAAATACTGAATCAGAAAACCAGAAAAATAGCGGAAACATTAACCCTTCCGACGACGTCCAACGCGCTCATAGGAAGCGACTTAAAAGGTAAGACCTGAGGGCACCCTTTATTATATTTTATTTTGTCGTCCTGGAAACGGCATGCTTGGTTGGATGTGAAATACGTCCAACCGGGCATGCAGAGTCCTACATTGAAAACGACCAAATTCTTTAGTCACATATTTATTATTCCGCATTTATTTCGTATTATTAGTCTTTTATTATTTCGCATTTAATTTATGTGTATTGTTGTTTCATTGTTCCGCATTTATTTTGTGTTATTTATCTTTCTTCATTGTTTCGCATGTTTGTCTCTTCGGTTATTTATGGTTATATGCATTATCATGTTTCATGTATGTCAATATTGGGTTAATGATTGAGTGTTGTCACTCGTTGTATATCGGATGGAAACCCAGACGTAAATTCCGTAGCCGAATCCGAATGGACGGTAATGCGGTCTGTACTTGGGATACAACTACACGTACCGCCTCAGGAAACGTTCACGCATATGTTCATGAGATTGTGTGCTTGTTTTTATTTTATTTACTCCTACATGTGCAAACTAAGATATTGCTTAATCTTGCATGTGTATGTTACGTAAGACTTGGTTATATTATTGTATAAATCCGTTCATTACAATTGATATAAGTAAGGGACCATTCCGAACCCAACGGTTTGAGGTCTTCCCTTGCGAGGGGTGAGTGCGGCCTTAAATCATTTCCCAGTTCATGCTGGGTGGCGACTCCTTTATTCTCCGGTTTAGTCCCCCACAGGCTACTTCGTACTCCCGACTGGGCCGCGAGCCCGAGAAAGCGTCATCGATTTCTGTGTCCTACAGTGTGGCGACTCCACTGGGGATAGAGAATCGACCTCGAAATAATGTCTTGTAATGTTTCTGATTTTTGCTTTAGTTGACCTTGTCTAAAGTTGGTTTAACCAAACGCATTGTTAGAGCTAGGTAATGATTTGGTGTCTTCCTTCACTCACTACCTTTTTATAGCCAAAAGGAAAAGCTGTGAAGACATCTGGATAATCATTTACTCGAATCATACCTCAATGGACTAATTTGGAGGATCTGTTGTTTATTCCTGTCACCAATGCGATAAGAGCCTAAGAGGCAAGGGTATTTAAGAGAGTTCGCTCCACCCTCCCTCTGGGGAATATTCAATAGAGAAATCCATTTGATAGTCCTTCATGTATCGAGAAGTTGTTTTCACTCGTTGGCACGTACCTTATGGTATAAAAAAGGTGCGCTCACTTGGTCGCTCGAACCCTTGAGTGGGGAGACCTAGTTGTGGGCAATCCTTCTCCGACGGGAGCCTTTGTCTATACTCATACAAACCCGCATGTGAACCATAGTTGTATGACTTATAGAAGCCACCCTTTTATGCTTGTGTTTGGGACCATCATCATTTGGATTCATTTGGACTTTTTGTCATGAGGTGTAAACTTGTTGGGCCATTTAAACTGGGACGAGTTTGTATCTTATGACGATTGGGCCAAAAGCTTCTAAAATGCCGATGGGCCATTTTATGTTTGGGCCCCTTATCATTTGAAGTTGTTTAGCCATGTTATCGCAAAAGTATAAACCTGTTGGGCCCTTTTCAACTGGGACAAGTTTACACCTCGCAATAATATGATTGAATGCTTTGAAATGATAATGGGCCAACTTGTATGAAAACCTTGATGGGTTTAGAAAGCCCAAACATGATCCAAATATGCTAGAAGCATGAGTTTGATATCCGCACTGGCTTTCATCCAGAAAGGATACGCCTTGTTACGGCATATTTGTATACTTTTCGACGCTTCTAAGTTCATCCTCATGACCATGGTTTCCGAAAGCCCAATTTATCGTTTCTAGACAATGGCATGATCCTATAATAGGCTTAGTCCATATTGTAAATGGGCGGTCTTTGTCTTTTAATGATGGAAAGGGACTGAGGCAGCCAAGGTTCACCCCCGTAGCATAGGAGGGAACGATTTTGTATACCCACATTGGTGTATGGAATAAGCCATACCTAGGACAGAAATTGACTTACCACGAGTGTGGGAGATATAAGGTCGGAAGGATATATGTTGTTTTGATAACCACTTGCATCTCATTCACCTCATGCATACACGCATCATGTTAACCCCTGTGTCTTAAAAGCCATCATAGATATCCGTTGGGTTAGAAAAAAGAAGACTTGTCAAGAAGAGTTTAGCAAACATGGATATTGAGTAAAAGGAAACCGAGGAACAAAAAAATTTACGGCAATGATAGAAAGACCATTGTGAAAAAAAGAAAAGAAAAGAACAAAAAAAAGAACAAAAGAAAAGAAAAAAAATGAAAAAAAAATTGAAAAAAATGAAAAAAAAAAAAAAAAAAAAAAGAGAAAAAAATTTGCTTGTTTTTAGTCCTTAATAGTTAGACATAAGTCCGATGATGAAATTGATTGCTTTAGTGTGAAATCTTAGAAATGATAAACTCTTGATGTGTTTTTATCTGATGCTTTGAGTAGTTGATCTATGTTAGACTCGTAAGCACTTAATTATAGGTTCTTAGCAGTGAAAACCTGAGTAGTTAGCAAAGTGACTAGTTGAAGAAATTGTAGGTCGGTGAATGACTGTTCGCCTAAATGTCTATCCTGATTTGCTTGTGTTATGATGTGTGGTATGGTTGAAAATAAAAGAAAAGTCTCCAAAGAAAAGAATTAAACCACCTATAACCGATAAGCGTGAAGCTACCCATGGGCGAGTATTAGGACCACCATGAGGAGAAATGCTACCTTAAAGGGTAGGTGTGTCGGAAAAAAAAAAGAAAAAAAGAAGTTCAAAATGAAAAGAAAAGAGAGACAAAAGAGAAAGAAAATCATACCACATTGAGCACAGAAAAGCAACTGCAGGGTATAATTGAGACACCTAGGTTGATTTGACCCATCGATCCCAATTTTTTTGACGAAATCATTGAGTTGGCTTACCTGGGGACGAATCTATAAAATAACCTTTGCACACACACACTTTGAGTCTAGCTTAGATCATTTATTCAAAAACTCGGATTTGAACTGCATTGAGTGTTTTGAAGGTTCTCTGGTTTCATTACTGGGCATTCATTGATGACAATAATACATATAACTATTGGGACTATTTCATAGCATGTAATATAGTATGTTGATATGGAATACCACATCATGTAGTCCACCTTGACCTAATGCAAGAAGCGAAGAACGAAAAGCTAAACCAAGTCTGGGGGGGACCAGTCTACCACCTCGCGAATAAGGGACATAACAGAATCTTTAGTCATGGGACCAAAGAAAACTGAGAAATCACCAGAGTAGAATTGACGGAAGGAAACTATAAGTAGGCCCAGGGGCGATCAAGACTTTTGTAGGCAAAGGGCGCCAAAGAGCACAATGAAGGCCTAACCCAGTGGAATAGGAAACACATCCATGCATACATGCATACACATCACATGCATGCAATTTTTGTCTTGTTTTTATTCGCTGGTTTTGAAGAAAAGGAAAAAATTGGCAAAGACAATCAACATAAGTTTCGGGAATGAATCCCAAGGTCGAGGCCCACATCATCAGTAGTTTCGGGAATGAATCCGAGGGTCGAGGCCCACATCATCAGCAGTATTGGGAATGAATCCAAGGGTCGAGGCCTACATTATCAGCAGCATCGGGAATGAATCCCAGGGTCGAGGCCCACATTATCAGCAGTATCGGGAATGAATCCCAGGGTCGAGACCCACATTATCAGCAGTTTCGGGAATGAATCCCAGGGTCGAGGCCCACATTATCAGCAGTTTCAGGAATGAATCCCAGGGTCGAGGCCCACATTATCAGGAGTTTCGGGAATGAATCCCAGGGTCGAGGCCCATATTATCAACTTAGTTTGGGAATGAATCCTGGAGATCGAAGCATCTCATATCAGCGACGCCTCGGGAATGAGGTTTAGCATGCCTGGAATGGCGCTCCGGGAATGGAGCATGGTTCGGGAATGAAGCACAACTATCACATCAGCGACGCCTCGAGAATGAGGTTTAGCATGCCGGGAATGGAGCATAGTTCGGGAATGGACCACAACTATCACATCAGTGACGCCTCGGGAATGGGGTTTAGCATGCCGGGAATGGCACTCCGGGAATGGAGCATGGTTCGGGAATGGACCACAACTATCACATCAACGATGCCTCGGGAATGAGGTTTAGCATGCCGGGAATGGCGCTCTGGGAATGGAGCATAGTTCGGGAATTGAACACAACTATCACATCAGCGATGCCTCGGGAATGAGGTTTAGCATGCCGGAAATGGCCCTCCGGGAATGGAGCGCGGTCCGGAAATGGACCACCTCTCAAGCATGGTTCGAGAATGGACCAGGGGTCAAAACACCTAACCACCACATCAACACAGTTTGAAGCATCTCAGAGCAGCAGGTAAGTCAGGCAACAGCTGGCGAGCCAGGTAAGTAAAAATGCATGCATGACTTTGATAGGATTGTCACTGTCACACACTGCACAAGCCCATCAAAGTGGGGGCGACTGTAGACACTGTATTTTTGCATGAGGCCCGATGATAAGCCTTGTATGGAGGCACTACCTGATAAGTCGTGGAAGTCATGGGAAATGGACGTCGGAAGGGAAAATTCAAAAATTAAACACTGTGCTAGATTTAATTCAATTGTTTAGCCTCAGGTTTGCTTGATTAATCTCTGTGTTAACTATTATACTCGGCCTAAAATCCCCGTAACCCATATCAAGCCACACGCCCAAGCCCACACACCACCAACCCATACGCCCAAGCCCACCAAATCCAATCCAAAAATATTCAACACATGTCTAAATTAAATAAATCAAATCAAATCCCCTTCCTAAATTAAGTAAATCTCTTTCCTGAACTAAATAAATCACCTTCCTAAATTAAACAAATCATTTCCTTATAACAAACTAATTAAACATATTCCCCACCAATTATACATTATCATTTCCTTATAACAAACTAATTAAAGATATCCCCCATTATTGCATGATCTTTGTTTCCTTCCCATACAAGGAAAACCCTAGCCCACTCTTATAAAAAAAAAACACAAACCAAACCCTTGGACCCAGAGCATTCACGGCACAAGCAAAGAAAGAGAGCTCACAACTCACGGCCACAACCAAAATCATCGAAAGCCACACCCCTCTCTATAAACAAATATAAAAAAACATAGCCTTCAGGTTATCTTTTCTCTCGGCCAACTCAAAAAAATAACGAATAAACCCTAATACATGTAGACGCCCATTCACAGCACCATTCAATTCACCACACGCCACAACACCAAAGACCACGTGAGCGCCTCTCACTCACACTAACTTACTCAACCGACAGCCGCACCATCACTCATTCTCTCTCTAATCTCACAAACCAAAGACCACTCGATAAAACAAAGCCACGAACCCTTCACGTTAAACCAGCTACACTTCATGTTCCCCCTTCCAGCGCAAGCAACAAAGCCACACAAAGAAGACCTCACCCTCACGTAAACCACACAACAATAAACCCTCACGGGTCACCAATACTAAACACAAAAATCACTGAAAACTGTAACTAAAACTGCACCCTTAAATTACCTTAAACTGCAGCCAGAACACCCATTTAACTACCTAAAACACCCACTGAAAATCAGCCCTCGAACCATCTAGAAACAGTGAACAAAATGGCAAAATAACAGTCTAAAAATAGAGAAAACAGCGAGCGGAAACTTCGAGACAGCGAAGGGAAATATTGAATCAGAAAACCAGAAAAATAGCGGAAACATTAACCCTTCCGACGACGTCCAACGCGCTTCTGGGAAGCGACTTAAAAGGTAAGACCTGAGGGCACCCTTTTTTATATTTTATTTTGTCGTCCTGGAAACGGCATGCTTGGTTGGATGTGAAATACGTCCAACCGGGCATGCGGAGTCCTACATTAAAAATGGCCAAATTCTTTGGTCACATATTTATTATTCCGCATTTATTTCGTATTATTAGTCTTTTATTATTTCGCATTTAATTTATGTTTATTTTTGTTTCATTGTTCTGCATTTATTTTATGTTATTTATCTTTCTTCATTGTTTCGCATGTTTGTCTATTCGGTTATTTATAGTTATATGCATTATCATGTTTCATGTATGTCAATATTGGGTTAATGATTGAGTGTTGTCACTCGTGGTATATCGGATGGAAACCCAGACGTAAATTCTGTAGCCGAATCCGAATGGACGGTAATGCAGTCTGTACTTAGGATACAACTACACGTACCACCCGAGGAAACGTTCACGCATATGTTCATGAAATTGTGTGCTTGCTTTTATTTCGTTTACTCTTATTTGTGCAAACTTAGTATTGGTTAATCTTGCATGTGTATTGTTCGTAAGACTTGATTATATTATTGCATAAATCTGTTCATTACAATTGACATAAGTAAAGGACCATTCCGAACCCAACGGTTTGAGGTCTTCCCTTGCGAGGGGTGAGTGCGACCTTAAATCATTTCCCATTTCAAGCTACGTGGCGACTCCTTTATTCTCCGGTTCATCCCCCGCGGGCTACTCCGTACTCCCGACCGGGCCACGAGCCCGAGACAGCGTCACCGATTTCTGTGTCCTACAACAGTGAAAACTTAAGTAGTTGACAATGTGACTAGTTGAAGAAATTGCATGTCGATGAATGACTGTTTGCTTAGATATCTATCTTGATTTTCTAGTGTTATGATGTATGGTATGGATAGAAATAAAAAAAAATCTCTAAAGAAAGAAAATAAACCACTTATAACTGATAAGCGTGAAGCTACCATGGGCGAGTATTAGGACCACCATTAGGAGAAATGCTACAATAAAGGGTAGGTGAGTTGAAAAGAAAAAGAAAAGAAAAAAACATACCATACTGAACACAAAATAAGGCAATTACAGAGCATAATTGAGATATCTAAGTTGGTTTGACCCATCGATCCCAATTTTTAAAAGAAATCATTAAGTTGGCTTACTTAGGATCAAGCTGTGACTGAACTTTTACACAAACACACACTGTGAGTCTAGCTTAGATGATTTACTTAAGAACTTGGATCTGAGCTGAGTTACGTACTTTGAAGGTTCTCTGATTTCATTGATAAGCACTTTTTGAGGACAATTTTGTGCATAACTATCGGGATTATTTTAATTGTTTTTTTTTATTTATTTTTATATTTTTGCATGATTGTGTGTGAATGACGTTTGTGGGTGTCGTCGCTGTAAGCCCTCACGAGACTATAACTCGTCCACTAGGGCCACCTAGGGGTTTAAAGGTTTGTTGCATACGCTAAATGCAATCGTGATTCCTACGAAAGTGGCTTAGTTAATTTAGTTATTTCTATTTGTTTATTTATATTTAGTTTTTGTTTTTGTCTTTTGCTCGGGATTAGAAAATCTTAAATTTGGGGGTGTTTGATAAGTGTTGTTTATACCCCACTTATTATGGCATTCTTCGCTTACTATATTGTTATGTTTCGAGTCTTTTAATGTATTTTTAGATTCTTTCATGTCTTATTTGTAGGAAGCATTAAAACATCAATAATAGAGTAAATACGAGTGTTTCGGGAACTTTCGCAAGCATCGGACGTGCATGGGAGCACAGAATACGAGGTGCAGCACCAGTGAGGAATTTATCACTGGCGCCGCAGCGCCCAAGTCCAGGCGCCGCAGTGCCTCACAAGCTCCATACACTTTCCAGAGAGAAGGGCGCTGCAGCGCTCAAGCCTGGCGCCGCGGCACCTGTAAGCAAATCATGACTCCATAGTAAAAGCAGAGAAATTGGCACCGCGGCGCCCAAGTCCAGGCGCCGCAGCACTGCGGGAAATTGACAAATACAACCGTTCCAGGAAATTTAATTTTTAGGGTTTTAAGATACCCAATGACACCAAGGCTCCATTATAAATACATGAGTTCATCCAAGACTCAAGAGGAGGCTAATACACAACACAAAACATTGAAACACATATTTTTAGAGATCCAAGGAGGAAGATTAAAGAGCAACAAGAGGAGACGAATGCGGTGACGTCCGAAGTGGACGAGATTCAATTCGGGTTTTATCATCTTATTTCTTTCTTAGAACTCTAATGATTTATATTAGATTCATGACCTTGTTCTTATTGTTTTTATCTTTTGTCATGAACTAAACTCCTTAATTATGGAGAATGATGTAACTGATGCTTGAACCTTTATTTTAATTGTCGATTTTGTTATGAAGTTTTATTATTTATTTATATTCTTTTGAGTTTAATGCTTTGTGTTTGCTGGCCACAAATATGATGATACATGTTTGAAATCTATCACTCGAGAGAGGGGATTTTGAATAGATCTAGAGAATATGACCTCGGATTTTATAGAGTTCGAGTGAATCTGTAATTCCTTTGAAGTCGTTAATATATAATCACAAAGCGTAATGAGTTGTTAACTATTGGATTTTTATAGAGATATCGAAGTCTGTAGTTGATGATATTTTCACTCGGCACTCGAGAGAGGGAGTGGATATTTTCGGAGTCTTGACTTATAAACAATATAACGGAACAATGATTAATTGGCATGACAAATATATGGGTGACAGCTAGGTGAAATCAGGATCCAGAATCTCTATCGTATTAGTTACTCATATCAAATTGTTTTTATATTTATTTATTTAATTAAATCTTTGTTAATTATCGTCTAAATAAAGCTAGGATTATCAATTGTAGTACTTAGTGCGAGTTAACGCAATCCATGTAGGTTAACTTGACACCGTACACTTGCAGTACGATATAAAATATCACAACACGTTTTTGGCACCGTTGCCGTAGATTGTTTGTCTAATTCACATTAATACTACTACCAACTAATCTTAGCTTTAATTTAGATTTTTATCTTTTATTTTTAGTTTATTTTTGTTTTGTATTTATTTATTTTGTTTTTATTTGGTTTATTGATTTTTTTTTTCTTTTGGTGCTTCAGTGAATGCGAAAATCCATAATTCTCGACTCGCTCATGTTTGATCCTGAAATAGAAAGAACAGCGAGGAGACTAAGAAAAGAAAGAAAAATTGAAAAAGAAGCAATGGCAGCTGAAAACAGAGAAATCAACCCACGTCAGGTGGCAATCAGAGATCACTTCAAGCCTGTCATTGATGATATTTATTCTGGGATTGCCCATCAACCAATCAACGCCAACAATTTTGAGTTAAAACCTGCATTGATTAACATGGTACAAAGGAATCAGTTTGGGGGTTCAGCTGTAGAAGATCCCAACTTGCACTTAAGGATGTTCCTGGAGATCGCAGATATTATAAAGATGAATGATGTGAGTAAAGAGGCCATCAGGCTACGTTTATTCTCATTCTCTTTACGGGATAAAGCGTGGGATTGGCTTCAATCAATACAAACGGGGAGTATCATAACTGTAGGGGTTGGTGCTCAGAGCGCCAATTCCCGGTTGTATTTTGTTAAATACTTCTGTAAAACATTATTATTAGTAATAATATATGCAGTTTCTATAATATAATCTAATCTTTTATATGGTAAAGACGTAATGACCCTAGAATGATTAATCATGATACAGTTGCAAATGCGTCGCAACGGACATTGAGTCGTATCATGACGTTGTCATTCTCAGACAGTTCCTGGTCAAGGTTTACACTACTTGGTCAGTATAGTAAACCCGTTGAGACCGGTACATGTCGTATACTGGAATATATGATTCCAATGGTTTCTCAATGAACCATAAGTCTTGGAGACTAGTATAGACGTGTAGGTGTTTATAGTGGATAAACACTGAACGACTCACCGAAGATTCTTAATGGATGGTACACCAGCGTCAATAAGAATCTTCTTGGGTTGAGTAGCACTTGTGATTCTTAGACTTGAGATGCCATTGTGGGCACATGAGACATCTTCTACACTTAGATGGCAGTCACGTCACCGATCTATTTAGATCAGACCTCCGCCTGTTCGTTGGGTGTAGATAGATCCTCAGGGTGTCCTATGTGTGTCAAGATAGGATCCGTCAGTTCTGTGTACCAGAGCATAGGTAGTCCATATGATTAGCAATCAGATAAAACCATGGGCCCGTGGTAAGTTTAGAAGCTAGTTCTAAACATTCTTTTTTAGATTGCTAATAGAATAGTCGACTGGATAATCCCGATAGAGATTTGACGTTCATATCTATATCTCTGGGATTTATCCGAATACCTGTGACGGAGGAATTATACATTTGCGATGACCTCGACCTGTATGGTTTAGCGAGATTATCCGTGATCGTCATAATCTACGGGTGGATAGATTATGGACATGAAATTTGATTTCGTGACGGATATACCTGAACCTAGAGAGTCTCAATAATGAAACATACTCGTTGAGCACTAGAGCAACATAAATAAATAATATTGATTATTTATAAAGTCGTTTAATGGTTAAACGCAAGATACATGCTAAAGACACTAGATAGTCATTTACTTAATTATTGTGTATTTACATTTAATACTTGATTAATTTAAATATACATTAATTAATAGTCAAAATGAGTTATTTGACTTATTTCCTAAATGAATATATGTTTTTAATATTTAATGTAAATATTATACATATATTTAATATATTTGTATTTGATTAATTAATTAATTATTTAATTGTTAAATGATTAAATTAATTAAAATATAAATATCTTATGTTAGGATAATTAAAGTAAATGACATTAGTTGCATTTGTTGACCAAGATAAATATCTAATAAAGTAGTTTATAAGATATTTGTGCAAGTTGACATTATGATAATTGAAATTAAATTGAAATTACAATTTCTTGAATTTGGCCATGAATTTCGGCCAAGGTGTAATTGTTACACATATAAATTGTTTTTCATTTTTCATTTCACTTAACCTAATACACTTTATCAAAAACAAAGTTCCATTGAAGAAAGACAAAGAAAGAAAGTGAAGGAGAAAAAGAAAAACCTAAAGAAAGGCTTGGATTTTGTAAGTTTCTTAAACTTACTATTAGAAAGGAATTTGTTCCTTATGATCTAGGCTACCTCTCATGAGTTTCTTAAGTTATTCTTTTCTTTATTTCTTGCGGTTTTTGATGATGGAAATTTGTTTCAAAGTGTAGAGCATGTATGATGAACAAAGAGTGTAACTAGTGTAGTTATATGTATTCTTTTAAGGTTTATGAAACCATGTTGCTATTCTAGAGTTATTGACCCACTCTTAAATGACCTAGATTTGATATTGAGTTGTTTCATTGTGTTGAGACTTGAATTAGTTGAAAGATTGATGATTGAAACATTTGATTTAATGTAAATGGCCTAATTTGCCCAATTTGTGGAAATTGAAAAATTAGGGTTTATAACCTATTCAAAATTTGGGGGTTTTGAGATATGTTGAGCATTTGGGTGTGTATATGATGCATGCAAAGTTTCATGTTGATTGGATTTCATTTAGATGAGTTTTGAGACATGAAATGACCAAATGGTCAATTTGCCCTCCAAATGGAGCTCACGGCATTTGTAAGGAAATTTGGGGATTTTGTGGCTTTTGGTGTTTTGATGTTTTGAACATGATAAGTTCATCTTAGAAATGATTTAGAATCATTCAAAATTGATTGGATCAATTTCGGACTAAAATGGACAAAATACCATATAAGGGTAATTTGGTAATTTCACTTGAATTTGATTCATTTGAAATTTTATTTCATTATTTGATTATTGGGTAATTAAATAAATGTGTTTATTTATTTAATCCAAGAAAAATTTTTGAAATCTGAAAATCGGATTTTCACCGCTTCCGCTGCGTTACCGGATTCACCCCTAAATAACCCCTTCAATAACATGGCAAGATATGGCCACGAAATTTATTGAGAGGTTATTTCCACCTGCTAAATCAGCTCAACTGAGGGCATAAATTAGTATATTTAAACAGCTGGAGACTGGGACCTTATATGAAGCATGGGAGCGATTTAAGGATCTACTATGAAGATGCCCATAACACGATTATGCAGACTGGGTCCAGATTCAGTTGTTCTATAATGGGCTTAATGGTTCGAATAGAACTGTGGTGGATGCAAATGCTGGGGGAGCTCTATTTAAGAAATAAGCTGAGGATGCCTACACTCTATTAGAGGAAATGGCCATCAACCATTTTCAATGGCCAAGTGAACGCGCTACGGTGACCAAAGTGGCTGGAATATATGAAGTGGACCCTCTTGCGGCACTTACAGCTCAGAATTCCACCTTATCTACTCAAGTAGCAGCCATGACAAATCCATGAGTACCATCCATTGAATCAACGGCAGCTACAAATAGACTGTTATTGGAAGGAAACCCGAACTTTGAGCAAGTCCAATATGTGAACAATCGGAATTTCAACAGCTATAGAGGAAATCTTGTGCCTAACCGTTATCATCCGAACCTGTCATATGCTAATACAGAGAATGCCTTGCAACCTTCATCCGGATTCGATTATCAAAGAGCTGAGCATAAATTTTCCTTAGAAGATTTCATGATCACGTTTGTTGCTAATACTTCAGCGAGGTTTGAGAAGAATGAGTCAAGGCTAGACAATATTGAGACACACATGGAAAATATCGGGGCAACAATGAAGTCCTTAGAAACACAGATTGGGTAGATTACTTCCTCTATGACCAAGCATCAGTAAGGGGTATTTGGATAAACTGCCACAACTACCAAGCTATCATTTTCATGTCAAAGCAACTAATGGATACAAAAGAAGAAGCTACCATGACCACCATTTGGGTGGTTGCGTCTGGCTGAAGATGTTAAACTTAGTGCTAGTGGGGAGGCAACCCTTGCATTTGTTTTATTATTATTTTCTTTATTTTTTATTTTTATTTTATTGTGTGCTATTTGTTTATTTATTCATTTTGCATTCTATTTATGTAGGTAGCACGAGACACACAACGCCCGCGTAACTAAATTCTAATCAGCATGAGCTTAATCAACTCCATGCACGATAGTGTTGTTCCTTAATCTGGTTTCTTTATATTTATCTTACAATGAGGACAATGCAAGTTTTAAGTTTGGGGGTGTGTGCATGTTGTTTACTTGTTATTTATTTGTTTAAGCTGAAAAAAAATTATTTTAGTCCTAGAAAGTAAAACATAAATCCTATGATGATACTGTTTGCTTACGGGTGAAATTTTAGAAACGATAAGTGCCCAATTTACTTTTATCTGATGCCTTGAGTAGTTGATCTATGTTTGACTCGTAATCACTCAATTATAGGTTTTTAGCAGTGAAAACTTAAGTAGTTGACAAGGTGACTAGTTGAAGAAATTGTATGTCGATGAATGACCATTTGCTTAGATATCTATCTTGATTTGCTAGTGTTATGATGTATGGTATGGATAGAAATAAAAAAAAGTCCCTAAAGAAAGAAAATAAACCACCTATAACCGATAAGCATGAAGCTACCCATGGGCAAGTATTAGGACCACCATGAGGAGAAATGTTACCTTAAAGGGTAGGTGAGTTGAAAAGAAAAAGAAAAGAAAAAAACATACCATACTGAGCACAAAATAAGGCAATTACAGAGCATAATTGAGATATCTAAGTTGGTTTGACCTATCGATCCCAATTTTTAAACGAAATCATTAAGTTGAATTACTTGGGATCAAGCTATGACTGAACTTTTACACACACACACACTGTGAGTCTAGCTTAGATGATTTAATCAAGAACTTAGATCTGAGCTGAATTACGTACTTTGAAGGTTCTCTGATTTCATTGATAAGTACTCTTTGAGGAAAATTTTGTGCATAACTATCGGGATTATTTTAATTGTTTTTTTTATTAATTTTTATATTTTTTCATGATTGTGTGTGAATGACGTTTGTGGGTGTCGTCGTTGTAAGCCCTCACGAGACTATAACTCGTCCATTAAGGCCACCTAGGAGTTTAAAGGCTTGTTGCATACGCTAAATGCAATCGTGATTCCTACGAAAGTGGCTTAGTTAATTTAGTTATTTCTATTTGTTTATTTATATTTAGTTTTTATTTTTGTCTTTTGCTCGGGACTAGCAAAATCTTAAGTTTGGGGGTGTTTGATAAATGTTGTTTATACCCACTTATTATGGCATTCTTCACTTACTATTTTATTATGTTTCGAGTCTTTTAATGTATTTTTAGATTTTTTCATGTATTATTTGTATGAAGCATTAAAACATCAATAATGAAGTAAATACGAGTGTTTCGGTAACTTTCGGAAGCATCGAACGGCACGGGAGCACGGAATGCGAGACACAGCACCAGTGAGGAATTTATCACTGCCTCCGCGGCGCCCAATTCTAGGCGACGCGATGCCTCACAAGCTCCATACACTTTCCAGAGAGAAAGGCGCCGCAGCGCCTAAGCTAGGCGCTGCGGCGCCAGCAAGCAAATCACGACTCCATAGTAAAAGCAGAGAAATTGGCACCGCGGCGCCCAAGTTCAGGAGCTGCGGCACTGCGGGAAAGCGATAAATACACGCGTTCCAGGATATTTAATTTTTAGGGTTTTTAAGATACCCAATGACACCCAAGGCTTCATTATAAATACATGAGTTCGTCCAAGACTCAAGGGGAGGCTAATACACAGCACAAAACACATAAACACATATTTTTAGAGATCCAATGAGGAGTATTGAAGAGCAAAAAGAGGAGACGAAGGCGGTGACGTCCGAAGAGGAAGAGATTCTATTCCGATTTTATCATCTTATTTCTTTCTTAGAAGTCTAATGATTTCCATTAGATTCATGACCTTGTTCTTATTGTTTTTATCTTTTGTCATGAACTAAACTCCTTAATTCTGGAGAATGATGTAACTGATGCTTGAACCTTTATTTTAATTGTCGATTTTGTTATGAAGTTTTATTATTTATTTATATTCTTTTGAGTTTAATATTTTGTGTTTGCTGGCCACAAATATGATGATACATGTTTGAAATCTATCACTCGAGATAGGGGATTTTGAATAGATCTATAGAATATGACCTAGGATTTTATAGAGTTCGAGTGAATCTGTAATTCCTTTGAAGTCGTTAATATAGAATCACAAAGCATAATGAGTTGTTAACTATTGGATTTTTATAGAGATATCGAAGTCTGTAGTTGATGATATTTTCACTCGGCACTCGAGAGAGGGAGTGGATATTTTCGGAGTCTTGACTTATAAACAATATAACTGAACAATGATTAATTGGCATGATAAATATATGGGTGACAGCTAGGTGAAATCAGGATCCAGAATCTCTATCGTATTAGTTACTCATATCAAATTTTTTTTATATTTATTTATTTAATTAATTCTTTGTTAATTATCGTCTAAATAAAGTTAGAATTATCAATTGTAGTACTTAGTGCGAGTTAACGCAATCCATGTGGGTTCGACACTCTTTCACTGATCTATACTAAAACTTGACACCGTAAACTTGCGGTACGATATAAAATATCACAACAACGGGGCAGACACAGAGCCAACCCTAGGCCTAGCATGTGACATCCGATACTGGATCGTATTACGTATTACATAATATTAGTATTACTACGCCTGATACAGATGATATTCCTCGGTGAATATTTCTGGAGAATTGGGTAGGCTCGGTGCTTTGCTAGAAGCCAACCCTGTCTTGTAAATCGGTGAGAACATGGTACATGGTATGCACATGTTCGGATATTCTGATAACCGTATTTACTGCCAACATATCCAGGAATATCTTGGGTCGCTTCCCAAAGATTCACCAATGACATTTGACTCATATAGAATTAATTTGGGATTAATTTTGAGAGAGAAAATTAATCTGGGATTAATTGCGGCAAGAATTAATCTAAGATTAACTTCATATAGAAAAGAGAACGCGATTAATTTGGAATTAATCGATAAAATAAATTTAATAGTTAAATTAGATTTTTCTATTTAATTTATTTATTTGTTGCTAAAATAATATATCGGATATATTAATTGAAATCGGATTTCAATACGAAATTAAAATTGGATTTTAATTCGGGCGAACGAATTAATTTAGAATTAATTCGAAAGTGACTATCGTAATAATTTTGCGAGGCATAATTATTTAATTAGATTGGATTTAATTATGGCGCGACGGTAAATTCGTTTAATCGGAATTAAACGAACCCGATAAAATTACCCGTGACTTTGCGTGTGTCTTTTTTTATTTTGGGAACACAAAATATCTTTGACTTTGGTGGGCCCAAGTCAAATTGTGTGTTGAAGAAGCCAACTCAAATTTTGAATTTAAAATGTGGTGGGACCACATGACTTACATCAAATGTCTAATAATGATGGAAGTAGTTGGCTAATAGACTCATCGACGGGATTATACCTGATTTGACTTTATATCTATATCTCTGGAATAATTCAAATACATGTGACGGAGGGATTATACGTATGTGATGACCTCGACCTGTATGATTCAACGATTTTTTCTGTGATCGTCATAATTTACGGGTGGGTAGATTATGGACACGAAATTGGATTTCGTGACGGATATGCCTGAATCTAGAGAGTCTCACTAATGAAACATACTCGTAGAGCACTAGGGCAACTATTATAAATAATATTGATTATTTATAAATCGTTTAATGGTTAAACGAAAAGATACATGCTTAAAGGGTTATTCGGCCATTTTCTAATTAATGTGTATTTGGATTAAATACTTGATTTTATTAAATACATATTAATTATTTTTCAAATAAAGTATTTGACACATGTTCCAAATATATGTATTATGGAATATTTAAAGTAAATTTGATACATGTATTTAGATATTTGTATTAAGTAATAATCTAATTATTTAATTGTTAAATAATTAGAATAATTAAATACATTTATCTTTATCATTATTAAGTCTATATATGGCTTAGTGTTATTGGTGTACATGTATATTTACTTTAAGGAATTAGAGTTCAAATTGAATTTGGCTGCTTTTAATTTGGATTAAAAATTATAAAATTCAATTTACCTTTTTGTCCTTGTGTATTCGGCCAACCCTAAGTATTTAAGGGTTTTTTTTTTCATTTGCTTCATAATTCTAAGCTTTTAAAAACACAAAAATATAAGAGACTTGAGAGGAAAAAGAAGAGAAACCAAGAAGGAAGTGAAGAAAACTTGCAAATTAGTAAGTAATTTCAACTTTTCTTTAGAAGGAAAAATGTTTATTTTATTTTTGGCTACAACATATGTTGTTCTCTTGTTTCTCTACTCTCTTTTATTTGTGTTATGAAGTTTGGAAGCTTGAATGAAAGATGTATGCATGTATATAAACAAAGTTTGCTTATTAATGGTTAACAAGTACATTTTCGGTCATTAGATGACTTGGTTGCCATTCTAGAGTTGTTAGGCCACTCAATGATGACCTAGAATTATTCTTGAGTTGTTTCATAGTGGTGAGACTTGACTAATGTTGTAGAGATTGGATTAAAGTGTTGGATTGTGTTAATTTTGGTTAATTTGATTAATTGAGAAATTAGGGTTTCTAACCTAAACCAAATTTGGGACTTTTCATATATTTGTTGTATTTTGATGTATATAAGATATACAAATCAATTTGGAATTGATTGGAAATCATCTAAGCTTGTTTTGGCAAGATTGGACTGATGAGTGGTATTTATATCACTATTTCCCACTCATTTGACCTAATGTTTTGTATTGTTTCTCGAGATTTATGAACGTTTTGATATGTTTTGTTGTTATTTTGCAGATAAATAAAGTTTGGACAGCACTGGAAGCAATTTGGGACAAAACCGATCAAAAATGCGTCAACTGGAATAATTCAGTCTTCTTCGCGTCGCGCCGCGCATAGCATTGGAGTCGCGACGCCCAGCCTGCGCCGAAGTTGCTAAAATGCGCCGTGGTCAACGGGTCAGAATCTGAAAAGTTGACTTTGCTAACGTGCGCCGTGCCACGTGTCACCATCACAGAAGACTTGCTAACGTGCGCCGGATGCCACGTGTCACCCATCCAATGGTGCCGACAGTTGCCGACAGTGACGTCAGCATGACGTCATCAATGACGTCATGAACAGTGCCACATCATCAGTCTGACGTAATCAATGACGTCATGAACAGTGCCACGTCATCGGATAAGATCTGAGCCGTCGAACCAGCAAGTGACACGTGTCACTGTAGCTGGCGTCGCGACGCGGAACCCTTTGGCGTCGCGACGCCAAGACCCTATAGACGCCTATAAATTGAGCACCCGATTTCAGAAATTTGTATCCCATCCTCTCTCTTCAATTCCTTCTAAAGAGAGAGTTTCTCTCTCTAAAAGTCTTTAGTTTTTATTTTTTTTAGTTTTGTAAATAAATTTTAATTACTTTTTGTAATAATAGTAATTTTATTTTTACTTTTTACTTTCTTTTACAGTTTTTACTATTTACTGTTTACTTTTTACAGTTTTTACTATTTACCGTGATGAGGTAATTTCCTTATGTTCGGGTGAAAGGTAATTTCTTTTACTATTACTATTTAGATTAATCTCCCTTAAAAATAATATATTTACTATTTAAATTGGACTTAATCAGGATACCGCCAGATTGGTCGGTTGGTAACAAAACATATATTCCGCCTTTATGGCTGGTTATTTTGGTTCCGCCTTTATGGCTGGTAATAATCACAAGTTTATATATTATTTTAATGGGAGATATCTAAATAAGTAGTAGTAGAAATAATTCATTTTACCTTAACATTTTATTTTATTTTATTTTACTTTTCAGTATTTTTATTTTATGTCTTTTATTTTTATGTTTTTATTAGTCCTAGATATGTGTTAGTTATCTAGGGGTTGTGATGACTTTTAATATCACTAGTTTATAAGGGATTATTTTATAGTTTGAGTAATTTATAAGTTTACTTATTAAATCTTAAGCTTAATGCTTCTTATTGTCTGATCACCAATAAAATTGATATGGTAAATCTAAAATGAACTAGACATAGGGATTTTAGGTTTCAGCCTTAGATTTAATAGCCCACGATCTTCCTTGAGGATAGATAACCCTTTAATAGATTTCCTTACAGGATAGGAATATACCTGTCGGGCGGGGGTAGCCATAATTGGAACTTAGACTTAATGAATCCAGGTAATGTGGTTGACATAGGAATATGGTTCAATTGGGTTATACTGGGTATTTGTAGTTGACCATCGGAAGAGGCTCTTACATAATTTAGTGTTCCAGGTTAGTAAACTGATTTATTACACAAACATAAAATAATCACTTCATCTTTTAAATGATATTAAAGGAAATCACAACCTTATATCTTTTTATCTGTTATTTTCCTTAGTATTTTCTTTTGTCTTTTTATTTATTTATTTAGCAAATCTACAAACAACCAAATCAATCAATCAATTAATTCTATTCTCCCTTTTAATTAGATATTTGTAAATAAATAGATTCAACAATTAATAACAACAGTAGGAATTAAGTCCTCGTGGGATCGATATTATTATACTACTTGAACGATACGTGCGCTTGCGTTATACGTGTGTGTTTACGCCGGTCAAGTTTTTGGCGCCGTTGCAAAATGATCAAAATGTAAAGTTTGTGGGTTTCACGACAATTTCAATAAAATATGATTTTTCGGCTTCTTATTATATTTTCACATGTATGACATGTATAAATTATTTAGGTAGTGATTTGAAATCACCTAATTATGTATTTGACAAACTAGGACTAAAATGATCAAAATATGAAATTTTGGGGCTTTTTGATAATTACTGAAAAATCTGGAAATTTTTTTCTGAATTCTGTTTTCATGTATATTTGATGTAAAAATCATTTTGGTTGTGATTGGAAATCACCTAAGCTTGTTTTGAACAACTTAGGATTAAAATGATGAAAATTGAAAGTTTTGAGGTTGTATGGTAATTTACTGAAATTATGATTTTTAGGTTAAATATTCTGTTTTTGAGTATTGTGTGATTAAAATAAATTGGTTTATTTTAATTACCTAAGAAAAATTAAAGAAATTGGAAAATTTGATTTTCCCGTATTCCGCTGCGTAACCCGGACATACCGTCCAAAACCCCAACAGTTTGTGCTACAACTGTATTATATGTGTCCAAATGTCATTGGACCTTTTATTGCTATCATAGTTCCACTAAGAAATCTTAGTGAGGAATTTCTGTTTTGAAAGCAACACATGGCTTATAATACTAGGATAATAATTACGGCACCTATATAAATTAGAAATCTACCAAAAATTTAAATATCCAATACCGACCATAATAACTAAAAGATTAATATATTTCGTTATTCTCTCTAATGAAAAATATATTATTATTTTTTATTAGTTGAATATTGGATATGCGAAACCAACTAAAAAAATTTCGAATATCATATATCAGGATACTGATATTCATAATCAACCATTATCTATTTATATTTATTAGCACAAAGCCCGCATTTTGTGCGAGTTAAACATATCTTTAACTATAATTTCACATCATAAAAAAATATAATGTTATTTTAGGTATTGATCTTGTAAATATTTCGGATCTCATCGATTTTGTAGTATAAATTAGACATTTTGATTTATTTACATTTAATATATCTATCTTGTTCGTTTGTCACTCAATTGTCAAATAATATTTCTTATTTACATTAGATTTCTCTATCATTTTTATTTATCATTTGAAATTATATCCCTAACTATACATAACTTTTAAAATGATTAATTTTCTTTCGGATGAATTCTAATCAAATTTAAGGTAATTTATTCAATTTAAACTTAAATTTCCTTATCTAACTTCATATAACTGAAGGGTTTTGTCATATAACTATAATTTTATAATTTAATAATAAATATGAGCTAGATTTTGTTTTAATATTGTAACATATTTCTTATTTTAAATTTATAACTGAATAATAAAAAATTAATTATAAATTAGATGCCACATACGTTTTTTTTTTTATTTTAATGAGAGATTATAATATGTTTTCTTATTCTAATAGGTTTCTTATTTTAATTTTATGATTTAATAATAAAAAATAATTTGAGGAATATTTTAATTTTTTAATTTAATTAAAAATAATAATTATAAAGAATAGATACCACATGACGCGGTAAGAATGTTTTAAAATGTTTAACTTTTATATATATACACACATATTTATATTTATATATCCAGATTATCTGTGATATTATTCAAAAAGTTATCAAATAATATAATATATTTTCTTGTTATAATAAGATTGTTATAAATTTATAATATGCATTTTTATTGTAATAGTTTTTTTTTTTTTTAATTTAATAGATTTATTAATTTAATTTAATAATTTAATAGTATTTTTTATTTTAATAGGATAATACTTTTTATAAATTTATAATATACACTTTATTGTAATAGGGTTTTTTAAATAGATTTATTAATTTAATTTTATAATTTAATAGTAATTCTTAATAAAATAGTATAATATATATATAGTTCAAAATCAAAATCTAATCGCTATATTTTAAATTTAAGATATCCTATAATTTTATATATATATCCGACCAAATTATGGTGGGAGTTGCTTTCGGCATTATTATAATAATTATTATTATTAATCCAAAATCGATTACAGTATCAAACTAAGCAAGCTTTCGGCATTATTTAGTTGTTCCTAAATTCTTCTTGATCTTGCCAACCCAAAGCCAAATACACAAATCTCTCTACGTGACCGCTTAAGCAAAATAACACTCTTTAAATAATCCCAAAAAAAAAAAATCTCTCGATTTCTTGGGGATTTCTTAGAAGTGAACAGTGACATCATATGGCGGGTTACAAGCCTGATGATGATTATGATTACCTTTTCAAGTTGGTTTTGATTGGAGACTCAGGTGTTGGTAAATCCAACTTGCTCTCGAGGTTTACAAAAAACGAGTTTAATTTGGAGTCAAAGTCTACTATTGGTGTTGAGTTTGCTACCAAGAGTCTGAGGATTGATGGCAAAGTTGTTAAGGCTCAGATTTGGGACACTGCTGGTCAAGAAAGGTTTGTTTTTAATCCTTCTTGAAACCTTTTTTGTTTTTGTTTTTGTCATGTGGGTTTTGATTTTATGGTATTGAAGTTTGTGGTTTTGTGAGCTTGTAGCTGAGACTTGGTTTGATGACTTGGGGGTTTTGTGATGATGGGTTTTCGTTTTGATTCTAGACATGATATGATATCGATTTATCAAGTTTTGAATTGTTATTGGTGTTAGGATTGGTGCTCGAAGTGCCAATTCGGATCGTATTTATGTCCGATTCATGAATACTGACGACACATTTTTCCATAATATTACTTATTTATGGTAACACTTCTTGTCTTTTATATACATATTCGATCTAATATCGATTAGATTGAAACTAAATCTGGTTTAGTGATATGTATATATATCAGACAAAGACTATGATTTACAACGTAGTATGCAGTTACAACGTAGTTTGTAATTGACATTGGGAAGTGTCACTATAAGTTGTATATTCTCAAATAAAGTTCATGGTCAAGATTTACTAACACGGGTCAGTTAGTAAAATCCGCCGAGACCGAGACCGAGATCAATACATGTCGTATATCAGGACTTGGTACGATGGTTTATTCCAATGAACCATGAGTCTCGGGAGACTCGTATAGACGTGTAGGTGTTTATTTGATAAACACTGATCGACTCACCGAAGATTTTCTAATCAATGATACACCAACGTCAATATGAATCTTCATGAGTCGAGTAGCATAGTTGTCCTTCGACTTGAGATACCATTGTGGATATATGAGTTATCCTCCACACTTTGATGACAGTCACGTCAACGATCTATTTAGATTAGACCTCTGCTCGTTCGTTGGGTGTGGAATCATGCTCATGATATCCTGTGAGTATCAGATAGGATCTGTCAGTCCTGTGTATAGGGCATAGCTATCCTGCACGTGTTTGTGATCTGTTAAAACCATGGTATACTGCGGAAGCGAATTCCGAGTGTTAAATAGAGATCGCAAATTTGTAAATCGATTATATTATACCTCGGAGATTTGACGTTCCCATCTATATCCCCAGTATAATATGAATAGTATGTGATGAAGGGATTATACGTATGCAATGACCTCGACTTGCATAGTTTATCGAGATTATTTGTGGTCATAATTTACGAGTGAGTGAATTATGGACACGAAATTGGATTCCGTGACGGATAAACTTGAATTTAAAGAGTCCCACAATATGAAGTATACTCGTTGAGCACTTGGACAACGCGTTATGAATAATACAGATTATTCATAATACTTTATCGGATTAAGTGAGTTAATTCGAATCGTTTAACGGTTAAACGAAATTACACATGTTAGAGGTATTTCGGCCAATTAATAATTAATTTGTATTTGTATTTGATACAAAATTTGATTAGATACACATTAATTAATTGTCAAATGAGATTTTGACACATGTCATTAATATATGCATTTTGTTATTTAGTGTAAATAAAAATATATATATTAATAATTATATTAATTAATTATTTAGATATTTAAATGTTAAATATTTAAATAATTAAATAATATCTATATTTCATAATTGTTATGTAATATGTTTAATAATTATTAGTTACTAATGGCATGACTTTTAAAGATTAGAGTATTCAAATTGATTTTGATAACTTTAACTTGATATTTAATTAAATTAATTGAATTTAAAAATGATCAAATTTCTCTCCCTGGCTCACGCATATATGAGTATAAAAGGGAAAGTTGTTTTTTCTTTGGTAGCCATCTTCAACCTTAGAAAATACACCAAAAAGAGTAGAGAGAAAAGAATCAAAATAAGAGCAAAAGCTTGAAGAAAGTTTGAAGATTAAAGGTAATCTTTGATATTCTTTAACCTAAAAAATTTATTTTATTGTTCTTGTGTGATACAAATGTTATAGAGATTCTTTTTCACTCTAAAATTTGAGGGTTTTTGATTTGGTTGATGGATTTGGTGGTTAGATGCATGTGTGAATTTATATTGATTAATATTAGTGTAATATTAATTCAATTTTATCATATGATGATTGGTTGTCATTCTAGAGTGTTATGACCACTCTAATAATACCTATAATTGTTCTTGAGTTCTTCATTTGTGTAGGCTTTGATTGATGTTATGATTAATTAGATTAATGTTAAGAAAAATTGGATTTAAGGCATGAAAAATAATTATTTTTATATCCATATCAGATCTGGAAATTTTGAAAATTTTGTGATGAAAAATATGTTATTTAAATGTATTGGATGTGTATTGGGCATTTGAATAATTGCCGGAAATTATTTCGGAGTGAAAATACGCGAAAATGGCGAAAAACAGCGTTACCAGGTGAATTTTGAGCTAATCGGGTAACGAATGTCTAAACAGTGAATTGGTCACTGTTCGGGCAGCCCATGAACTGCCCAAGAACTATTGGGGCTGATCTGGGCTGGGCAGCCCCGTGTGGTTTCGGTTGGTCAGTTCGGCTGAAAACGCGTTTTATGCTATTTTGCGGAAAAATGTTTTCGTAAAAGTTTCATGGTGTTTTCTAAATTAATTATGTCATTATTTGATATCGAATAATATGTTTAGGTGAAATATGAATGAATTATTCATATAGGATATTGAATAATTTATTCGGTAAGTTTAAAAAAAAATTTGAAGTTACGATTTCGCCCGAACAACGCTTTCGCCGCGTAAAACCCCAACAATTGGAAGTTGTATTGTTGTTTGCTATTGTTCTGTTTTCCTTTTCCAAACGATTTGGGGCTTATATTTTGAGGTTTTTTTTTGTTGCTTGTGCCTCTTTCTTTTGTTTTTTTTGGTGGGGAAACTTGTATTTTTTATAGGGAATACATATATGTTGTTCATGTTTGTGTGATCAAAAGGTTGAAGGCTTGAATCTATGATCATTTGGCTTGGAGTGGTTAATACCATTTGGAAAGGTTAGCACTAACAATATAAATAACTTGATTGGTGTAACAACTACCGGCTGATTGTTTGAATAGTAATGTGTTTGCAATGTGTTTAACTGTGCTGACGCTCGTATATTTGTTTGGTATTACTCATATATTAGAATTGAAGAGAGAGTTTGCATGTTAATCTGTGTCATATATATGGGCAATGAGTTTTGAGTAATGCATAATGGCTGATATTGTTATTTTTGGATGCATACTTGTGACTTTTCTTAAGGTTTTTGATACTATAGTCTATATGTGGCATTTGTCAGTTGTAGTAAGAAGAATCACTCATCTCCCTTGACATATACATAAAACATTACCTATACTTAAATCTGAGGCAAAAATGAATGTCCATATAGTTGCTTATTGCTTATGTATTTATGGAGGGATGCCAATGATTGGTGGAAAACCTCAGAGAAGATTGGTGGTATGTCAGAACTTTAAAAAACGATAGTGATTTCGATATTCACATAATTAACCTCTTCCATGATTTGGTGTCCTTCAAGTATGTTTTCGGTTGGTTTCTTCTTAAAAATTCATTTGCAAGATGCAGTCCAAGTTGTTCTAATCTTGTATAAAGGGTTACATAAGATGGGAGTTGTGTGACACATAGTTTATGGATTTCAGTCTTTGCATATTGTGTTCATCCATGTTGATTATTGCCTTTTCTTTATAATTTGATGTAATATACTCTGTCTCATACCTGTTTTTGGCTAGAGTGGTTGACTGAATCTTATCATGTGACTGCTCATATGAAGTTGCTCTTAGCCCAGAGATCTTAAGCTGTCCTTTCTTCTTGACATTTAAGATAGTCATTTAGTATAGAATATAACAATATCATTACCTTCTCCCTCGTCTTTTATATGCACATAATGCCATAATTGTATCTTTAGTACAGTCAATGTTCTAAAAAACGTCAAGCGGTAAGCGTACGATGAAGGCCTAGCACCTAGGCCTTCTAGGCGCCGCCTAGAAGGACAGGTTAGGCGGTTTTATTTTTATGCAAAAAATTGGAAAAAAATAAATTTGGGGGAAAAACATACAGACCTGCCTAGACCCGCCTAACAACTGTTTTCATGTATAATTGGAACGGTCAGGCACCGCCTAACACTTAGGGGAGGCCGTTTTTTAGAGCAGTGTGTACAGTGGATAAGCAGTTTATGGTATCACAAGCTATCCTTCGTGCTTTAAGGTCTTTCTGGTTTGGACGACAAATTGTTCTTGATCTAGTTACAAACAGAAGTAACATTTGTATCCAGTCCTGAGAGTGTTATGGTTTAGCTTCCGATCGAGAAGAATTTAGAGGATGGGAATTGACCTACCAAGCGGGATCTGCAAAGTGTACTTGTATAGGACGAAGTGACACGCCCCCACAGTTGTGGGCTTTAGGGCGCTCGTGTAGCTAGTGCTTAAGGCTGAACACTTCAATAAGGTTGTCACATAAGGCACTAATCTTTGTTTAGAGGACATGTTGATAACCAATTTAGGCAGTAGAATGCCTTAGCCTGTAAGGAATCATTCATGCCTAAAAATTGTTGATTGATGTCTAACTATTTGCATAAATATACCATCCACATGCAAAACAAGTACGGGGAATTACTAAAAGACAATTCGGAATACCTATCCTTGTTCTATAGTTAAACAAAGTGATTTCTCTTTTACGCTTCATTATTTGATATATTAGGGATTATTTTTATTATTTTGTCATGAATTTTGTTTTATCCAAATTTTATCAGCTTTATGGTGTCATCATAATCTTCCAATTATTTAGCTAGTTTTATTTGTTTATGGTTCACAGTGATACCTTTATTCACTTGATCACTGTGTTACAGTGGAAACGTGAACTCAATCATCTTATTTTATCAATGTGTCAAATACCCTTATTGAATATAATGCTACTGTTGCAAACTGACCAGTTTCTCTAAACTGATGTGGTTCAAAATGTACAGAAATAGAATACACAAGTTTCCAACATTTGTAGTTTGCCTCTTTGTTCTAATAGGTATCGTGCCATTACAAGTGCTTACTACCGAGGCGCTATCGGTGCTTTGATTGTATATGATGTAACACGACATGCTACATTTGGGAATGTTGGAAGGTGGCTGAGGGAGTTAAGAGAGCATACAGACCCCAACATTGTTGTCATGCTCATTGGCAACAAGTCAGATCTTCGACACCTTGTGGCTGTCTCAACTGATGATGGGAAAGCTTTCGCGGAGCAGGAGTCCCTCTATTTCATGGAGACTTCTGCTTTGGATGCAACCAATGTGGAAAATGCTTTTACCGAAGTTCTTACTCAAATATACAAGATTGTGAGCAAGAGGGCGGTTGAAGCAGGTAGCGATGGAGCTGCTTCCACACTTCCATCAAAAGGAGAGACGATCAATGTCAAAGAGGATTCATCTGTTTTAAAGAGAATTGGATGCTGCTCAAACTAGGGAGATGTCATTCAGTTTCCAGATAATCTTAAGAGTAGAATGAAAAACGACTTCCTCTCATATACTGTTTCGAACCTCGCTGGAAGAAGATGGTCTAGATTGTCTCTAATGAACACAACATCGGTGTAATTCATTTGATTACCAGAAACTTAAGTATTGTATCCTCAATCCTTACACCGGAGTATTGCCTGTAGATTTCTTTTAAGTAACAGTTGTATTCTTCAAGGGATTGAACTTGAAGTTTGCTAATTTGCACATTAGCTACACATTCTAATGCTAAGACTTGCCTTTTATGACAGCATCTCTTTTCTTTTAGTCTGCAACAATCTTGTCAAACCTACTAGCCAAAGCTTCAAGTTCCTCCGGTACCTCACTAGTATGGTTCATGCCTACTCCATTGATGCACTGGTTCCATGATCGAAAATCCTATGAATAATGGAGAAACTCCATGAAAGAAAGATTAATGATTCATATAAATCACTTGATAGGAAAAACTAACACAACATACATACAATTTGCTGTTGCAGAAGAAACAAATTTTACACAAGGACCAAGACAACTTGGTCCTACTCTGTTGTATCTTCATTCTTCACTGCTTAAACTAGGCCAATCTCTCGGCCCAATTTAAATAATATTTGCAACCTCAAATATTATTAGTACTATCTGGAAAAAATCAAAACTGATGGTACCTCATTTTTATTTTCCAATTTTAATTTATCCCACATTTTTTTTCCAATTTTAATTTATCCCACATTTTTTTTACGAGTAAATTTTTCATACACATTGATTGAACATACCATATATAAACAATGATATGATAACATCCATATATCACACTCACCCATTGCCATCTGTAATTTCTATCATTCAGATTGTATGAATACACATACACTTGTATTCATTAATGCTCTTGGAGTTAGGGGTGGACAAAATCGATTTCGATTTTGGTTCGGTTTTGCTGAACTGAAAACTGATTAGTCTATTTGGTTTTACACCAAATAGGAACCGAAATGAAGAACCAAATTAAAACCAAAAATCCAACACCTCCAGTACTGCTAAGTGATAGTTGAACAAAAACCTTGATAAGACATTTAGCTACAACTTACAAAAGTAATTCCTAAATTGAATTTAAGCCATGAATCATATATTTAAACAAAATTTATATAACGCACATCTGATAGAAATGATCCATGAATAAGTTTGAAGAAACATTACAATACAGAGTCAAAATTATTACAAATAGAAACCAAAATAAGAGAAGTGAAGAAAAATATACTAGTTTTCTTGATTTCAATATGAATTACAAATTACCTTTATATAGGCATTATAAAAGAATCAATATTAATTACATATCAATAAACAACTAACATTAATATAATATCTATCAATATCCCCTATCAAATTGAAGATGTTAGTGAAGAAACCGGATTGAGTTTAGAAACGAGGGTTGTGTAACGGCCATGAAGAAAAGACTTGGTGAAGTTATCAGCTATTTGATCATTGGAGCGTAGATACACCAATCGAAGAGTACCGCGAGCAATATGTTGACGATTGAAATGACAATCAATCTCATTGTGTTTGGTACGTTTATGAAATACATCATTATGCGCTATTTGAATAGCGTTTTGATTGTCACAATAAAGAGTAGTAAGGGGTGGTTGAGGTACTCTCATATCTTCGAGGAGCCAACGTAGCCATAGAATTTCGACAGTAGTCGCAGCATGAGCTCGATATTCAGCCCTAGTACTAGAACGAGCAATCAATATTTGTTTCTTACTACGCCAAAAAATAAGCGAGTCACCTAGAAAAATACAATAACCAGTAGTGGATCGACGATCAGTAAGGTCACCTGCCCAATCTGTATCAGAGTAAGCTCGAAGAACAAATGAGAATTAGCAGAGAAATGGAGACCACAAAAGAGAGTGCCTTTAACATAGCGAATGATGCGAAACATAACAGCATAATGAAGAGATCGAGGAGCATCCATTAACTGACTTACAATACGAACAATATAGGCAATGGTTGGTCGAGTGACAGTGAGATAAATAAGAATACCAACTAATTGTCTGTAGAGAGTAGGATCATCAAAAAGAGTATCATCCATAGGTGTAAGTCTAGTAATAAACTCGATAAGGGTTGGAACTATCTTGTTATCTGTAAGGCCGGCTCGAGAAGGAAGATCAGAAGCATACTTAGCTTGAGAGAGATGATAGCCATATTAGAGGAAGTAACTTCAAGGCCTAAGAAGTAACTCAGAGAACCAAGATCTTTCATTTTAAATCGTTGACAAATAGACTATTTAAGATCCATAATTCCTGAATCATCATCCCCATTAATAATCATGTCATCAATATAAAAAAAACTAGCATCATGATGCCTGTACCAGATTTGTGAAGGAATATGGTAAAGTCATATGGACTGGAGGTGAACCCAAGCCGATAAATAGTCATGCTGAACTTGACAAACCATGCACGGGGAGCTTATTTTAGACCATATATGGCCCATAGTAGGCGATATACCTTGTGTTGTGGATGATCAAGACCATGAGGGTTCATGTAAACTTCTTCAGTTGGATCATCATTGAGAAAAGATTTTTTGATATCCATCTGAAACAAACTCCATTATCGAGCAGCAGCAATGGTAAGTAGGCTGCGTACCGAGGTAAGACGAGCATCCGGAGCAAATTTCTCCTCATAATCAACCTTATATTCCTGAGTGAAGCCCTTAGCAATAAGATGTGATTTATAACGCTCAATAGAGCCATCTGAATGTGTTTTTATTTTGTATACCCATTTACATCCCACTGGAGTTTTACCGGGAGGAAGATCAACTAGGTCCCAAGTATTTATTTTTGCCAAAATATGTAATTCATCTTACATAGCTTGCTGCCAATGAGGATTAGAGGATGCCTCCCTATAGTACTGAGGTGTATGCAAAGAAACAATAGTAGAAAAGCAATGATAATTTTTAAGATAAGTGGGAGGGTGTCTTACTCGATGAGGATAACGGGAAGAGAAAATATCAATATCATGGGAGTGTTCAATCGCAAGGGTGTTAGAGACAGTATCTGTAGAAGGATCATCATCAGGGACATTTAGCAATGAGGGTTGGAAGTTTAGGCTCACTAGAGGTACATGCATCGTGAACATGTGGAAACAACTCGATAGAGAGATCAATGAAAAATGAAGGATGGTTAGAAGACACTTTGAAATCGGAGAGTGAATAGAACATAATGTGCTCCCAGAAGACATCATGATGTGAGATGCGAAGTTTTTATGACATAGGATCCCAACAACGATACCATTTTTGTTCAATTCCATAACCCAAGAAACAACATAATCGAGCACGAGGTTCTAACTTGTGGTGCTCATTAGGAGGAAGAATGACAAAACAAACACTCCCAAAAAATTTAAGAAGATCATAGGAGGGAGAAATACCATATAAGCACTCATAAGGAGACATGTGATGTTTAGTGACTGGAGAGGGAATAAGATTAACATATACTGCGGTGAGAGCGGCTTCACCCCAAAAACGTTATGAACAATATAATGATATGAGCATGGATCAAACAGAATCCAGAATATGACGATGTTTGCGTTCTGCTCGCCCATTTTGTTGAGAGGTGTATGGGAAAGATATTTGGGATATGGTACTTTGTTCCTTCAAAAACCTTTGAAGTGTAGAGTCAATATATTCTTTGGCATTATCAGTGCGTAATATTTTGATGGTTTTGGAAAATTATGTTTTGAACATAGACGCAAAATCAATGAAAATCTGAGGTAGTTCAGATCGCTGTTTCATGAGAAAGATCCAAGTAAACCGAGAATAATCATCAATGAATATGACAAAATATTTAGACCCTCTCATAGTTGGTGTAGGAGAGGGTCCCCGTATATCAAAGTGAATTAAGTCAAAAGAAGTAACAAAAATATTATTATTTATTTTTAAAAGATAAAGCTGGTTGTTTAACAAGTTGACATGAGACATAATATAAAAAAGATTGTTTGGTAACAGAACCTAAAGACCCATTAGAATCAAAGGACAAAGTTTACTTAAAGAAGCGTGACCAAGACGTAGATGCCACAATTGAATAGATGATGGTGTAGACATCGCACATAATTGGGAGACGCGAATGGAAGGAAGATGTATGGAGGTAAGCTCAAATAGAAGTCCAACTCTATGACCTGTCTCAAGAATATGTCCCGTCTGCAAATCCTGCAAGCGAAAATCAGTGGAAGAAAATATTAGTTCGAACCCAAGTTCACATAGTTGATCAACATATATAAGATTGAAAGTAAGTTTCAGAATAAGAAATGTGTTAGGTAATGTAAGGGCAAAGGTAGATATTTGTCCAGACTGGCTTACAGAAATTTATGAGTCATCTGCAGTAAAAATCGGAGAGACAGTCGTGGTATGATAGATGGAGGAAAATAACGAAGATTGAGAAGTCATGTGGTTGCAACAACCAGAATCAAAATACCAAGGAGAATTACCTCAAGTGGCAGATAAAACAGTAGAAGTACTAAGAGGTATGAAGAGTATCTATCTAAAGAGTGTTTCTAAGTTACCAGTGGATGTAGGAGAGACAGTGACCTCAAAGCTAGCAGTAACAATTGGAATTACTGTCTTGGAGAGCTGACCAGGTCTTGGGGGATGGGTGGGGCACTGCTCAATGGAATGGCCAGACAGCTTGCAGTAGCGACAATCCACCTTAGTGGGATAATGAGATACAATATGGCCTATTTTATTACATTTGTGACATTCAGTAAGACTTCATTCATTTAGAGTATGATCAGATTTGTTGCACATACGACATAATTTATTTCTGTCTTTTGAGAAATATTTGCCCGCGATGGCAAGCATAGTATCATTTCGAGATGACTTAAGTAAGCCGAGGTGAGTTTCATCAGATAATAACCGAGAGATAGCAATTTCCAATGTATGCAGAGGAGATTGATGTAATAAAGAGGCTCTGCAAGATTCAAAATCATCATTAAGGGCCATAAGAAACTGAATCAACCTCATACTATCATAGTGGGCGGTATATTTATAGGAAACGCTTTCCTTATGCACAGCGAAAATGCCTTAGGCTTCGGAATCGATTATGCTTTATCCTTTTATGTAAATTGAATGTTACCAACCCTTGGTGACTTGATATACTTCTATTTTGAATGTGTTTCCTTGAGATCCGTTGCTATGGATCTACCACTCGATCTTTCGAACTATGACTCGTTGCCAATAAATCGAAGTGTGGACTTCACTCACAAAGTTTATTCTCTAAACTTTTTAGAGAAGATAATTATCATAAATTTTTCTTTTTATTTTCTTTCAACACTAAGAGAAAATATTAATCACTTGAGAAATGACCTTCTTTCTTTTCTTTTAAAACTTGAAGAAAAGAATAATGAAGAATATGATAAAGTTCTCTCTTTCACAACTTCAATTTTCCAGGTTTCTCACCTCTTTATTAAAAACAAAACACATGTCTTTTATATCCATAAGCCACTAATTGCTTATCAATAATATAGCAAACATAATGAATGTGTAAGGCCATACTATAACATGTGAAGTGGACCAAGATTAGGTAATTATGTATGACCTAATAGACAAAATGTTTGGACATTATAGCAAGCCATAATGGGTTGTCTCTCTAATAATGCAAATATCATTATCATAATAATGATATAATCATCTAAAAGATGATATAATTATCTCATAATTATAATAACTTGATTATTTCATAATAAAAAATTATCGAAAATATTATATTAAACATATTTAATATAGATTTCATTTGTGACAAATTATATTATTAATCCAATTAATAATATATAAATATATATGTGAGTATATAATTAGAAAA
Organism: Zanthoxylum bungeanum; assembly: GCA_019454045.1. NCBI lineage: Eukaryota > Viridiplantae > Streptophyta > Magnoliopsida > Sapindales > Rutaceae > Zanthoxylum > Zanthoxylum bungeanum. The sequence goes on from SKCR01028325.1 coordinate 270,369, forward strand.
TCTAATTATATTTAATTTGCTACAGTATATCGAGCTAGCACGGGGGGACCAAATGGACCTACAGTTCTGAGCTCTAATAATTTCGGTATATTAATTAAACTCTTTAATTAAATATTCCTAATTATTAGCTTCGTGTTATTCCATTAAAAACCTGAAGTTGAACTCTCGTTGCGTAGATGGAAAAAATAAGCCAAATAACTTCGGTGTCCATCGATATAATCATTGCATACAGATTGGCCTTTCACGAGTTCCTCATAATTAGAGTCGGGTCATAAAATGCGTTATACCCCTCTAATTCTTTATACCTTAAGTACCATTGATTCTCTAATGAACAATTTATTCATAACTATTATGAATATTAATCTTTCTATTCGCAATAGAAAGATTTGAGCACTCTAATCGTTCAAGTTCGGAATCAACCCTTAATAAAGATACTATTCTACTTCTCGCAAGAAGGAGTGAACTTCATGTCTATGTAAACGTTCTCAGCTACACACCAAACCAAGTTCTCAAAATACGTAGCTATTGGCCGACACTGCTTCACCAACCTCACATTTGTAAATCAAAGGACATAGCCTGCAATGCAGGAGTTCGTAGTACACTCAGGATTCAAATTAATCCATATATGACCATCTAGTAGATTAAAATGAATTTCTTTTTTTAACGGAAATTATAAGAATCTCATTTCTATTTGTGTCCAGTCCTATATGATCATATCACACAAGTGTTAGGGTTGGTGTTCTGAGCGCCAATTTTATTATGTATTCCTTGTAAATACTTATGTAACATTTTATTATGAATAAAATGAACAGTTTCTTTTATATAACTTCTTCTTTAATATGGTAAAGACGTAACCGACCTTAGAATGATTAGTTATGATATTGTTGCAAAAGCGTCGCAACTGACATTGAGTTGTATTATGACGTTGTTATTCTTAGAAAGTTCCTGGTCAAGGTTTACACTACTTGGTCAGTAAAGTAAACCTGTTGAGACTGGTACATATCGTATATTGGAATCTTGGATTCCGATGGTTTCTCAGTGAACCGTGAGTCTTGGAGACTCGTATAGACATGTAGGTATTTATAGCGGATAAATATTGACTCACCGAAGATTCTTAATGGATGGTACACCAACGTCAATAAAAATCTTCTCGGGTTGAGTGAGCATAGTGATTCTTTGACTTGAGATACCACTGTGGATATATGAGTTATCCTCCACACTTAGATGGCAGTCACGTCATCGATCTATTAAGATTAGACCTCCGCATGTTCGTTGGGTGTGGACTGATGCTCATGATATCTTGTGTGTATCAAGATAGGATCCGTCAGCTCATAGATATTCAATATGGAATTAGCGATCTGTTAAATCCATGGACCCGTGGTACACTGTAGAAATTAGTTCTAAGTAATTTTTGAGAGATTGCTAATAGAAACGTCGACGTGATTATATCTATAGAGATTTGACGTTTGCATCTATATCTCTGGATTAATCCGGATACCTGTGACGGAGGGATTATACGTATACAGTGACCTCGACATGTATGATTCAGCGAGTTTATCTGTGTTCGTCATAATTTACGGGTGGGTGAATTATGGACACAAAATTTGATTTCGTGACGGATATGCCTGAATCTAGAGAGTCTCACTAATGAAATATACTCGTATAGCACTAGGGCAACTGTTATGAATAATACTGATTATTTATAACTTGTTTAACGGTAAAACGAAAAATACATGCAATCGGGACCTAACGATCATTTCCAAATTAATGTGTATTTATATTTAATACTTGATTTTATTAAATACACATTAATAAAATATCAATTTGTGATATTTGACATAGATCATTAATATATGTATTTGAGATATTTAATGTAAATATAATACATATATTTAAGATATTTGTATTTAATTATTTAATTATATAAATATTATATGATTAATATAATTAAATTAACAAATATCTTATGACATGATTATGTTTTATTAAAGTTAGAAAATGGCATGAAACCATTGGAACACATTTTGTTTGCTTTATTAAAGTTAAAGTGTTAACTTTAATTTTGTAAAATGTGTGCCGATGATATTTGAACAAAAATAAATAACTGTTATTTAATTTTTGGAAGGCAAAAATTCGGCCATGGTGAGAATTGGATAACAAAATGGTTTTGTTTCATTTTTCACACACACACAAATTTAACAAAAATATTACAAAGTAAGTTGAGAGGATTTGAAGAAAAATCAAAAAGGAGAAAGCTTAATTTTGGAAATTTTATAAGTATTCTTCAATTTTCTTCGAGATGGAAATTGTTTCTATTATTCTTATCTTCAATTGTGTTGCTAAGATTGATCTCTCTACTCCTAAGTTTGTAATTAAATTTGTTGGAAACTTGTTCTAAGATGTTATGCATGTATGATTAATTTATTTGCTTATTAGTGTAATTAAGCTTAATAAATTAATTAGAAATTAAAGTTGTCACTCTAGAGTTGATTAGCCATTCATAATTAACCTACAATTGTTCTTGATTAATTTCATGATGGTGAGACTTGATTGGTGTGGTAATTGAATGATTAAAGTGTTGAATTAATTCAATTTAATGTTGATTGTGTAATTGGACTAATTTATGAAATTAGGGTTCTTAATGTTGGGGTGTACGCAGCGGAAGGGTGCGGCGGAAGGCGAAAATGGTTTTTAAATATTTTAAAATTTTCCGAGCGAATTAATTAATATCAAATATTTTTAATTCACTCAAATATGTCTAAATATATTATTTATTAACATTTAATAACATAATATATTTCGTGACATGTCGAATTATTTTACAAAAATGATTTTCGACAAATAATACGCGTAATGGGCAAACGGTCAAACCGGTTGACCAACGGCCGAGCCGGGCCAACCCGCTCACTTGGGCAGACCTCGGGCAGCCCAAACAGTGCCCAGTTCGCAGATTTCACAGCCGTCACACGGCGATCCCATTTCGACGCGATTTCATCGTTTTCTCGCATTTTCGCCCCGGAACAATTTACGAAATTTATCCACCACCCAATACACATCCAATATCATCCAAACATCATATTTTTTCATGAAAAATATTCTGTTTTTAAGCCATGAAACCAGATCTAATCCAGAAATACTTTTACCCAATTTTCATGCCATAATTCAATTTATTCAAAAAATTAATCCAATTAATTTACACCAAATTAAATCACCACATTATAAAGTTTCAAGAAAAATTCTAGGCAACCATGGAGTGGAAAAATCACTCTAGAATGACAATTTCAATTTTAGAGATTAATTCACTAATTAATCAAATTACACATGCTATAATAAAGAAACTATTAAGGTTAATTAATCAATTGACATCAAGTTTTTTGTTCCAAACATATATCCAAGATACATATTTTTTAAAACATACAAAATACATATCTCATATATATTTTCATGCTTTAAGAAACAAAATTAAGAAATTATAAATTGGAAATTATAAATTACCTTAATTGCAATTTCCAATTCCTCCAATTTTCTTTGTCTTGATGTAAATTGATTTCCAAGAACCCTAATCCCCTTTTCTTTATTTGTTCTCAACACATGAGAGAGTGATCAAACTAAACAAAATGAACAAATTCATTTTATATACCAAACCCTCAAATTGCCGTGAATATGATAATTTTGATAACAAAATTATCAATTTTCTTGGCTAAAAATTTGAGACCATGCATACTTATCCAATAAGCCATATTTATTTTTGATTTTGTTAAATACAAATCCATGTGTCAAATACACATGGTTTGCCAAATAAAATTTTGCCAAATAAAAGAATATTCAAGTAATATTCTTCAATAAAATAAATTATTTAACAATTTAATTCATTCATTTAACCAATTAACAAAATGACAAAAATAACACATGGAAAAATATTCCAAGAATATTCTTCCATTAAAATATTATTAATAATTAATTAACAATTAACTAATTAATAATAACATTACAAGTGTCAAATTCCAATAGGGTAATAATGTGTATCTAATCTAAATTATGTATCGCATACAAATACACATTATTTAATACGCATGTGTATATTATGAATAATCTGAATTATCCATAATTAATTGCCCAAGTGCTCAACGAGTACACTTTATATTGTGGGACTCTCTAGGTCCAAGTTTATCTGTCACGGAAACCATTTCCATGTCCGTAATTCATCCACTCATAAATTACGAGGACCACATATAATCGAGTTGAACCATCCAAGTCGAAGTCATCGCATATATAATCCCTCTGTCATAGGTTATTCGAATTATTTCGGAGATAAAGATTAAACGTCAAATCTCCGCTATGAACAATTCATGTGTCGTGACATAATTATGATTCTTAACAAATATTCAGAACTCGTTTCCGAATAATACCTCGGCCAAGGATTTCAAAGAATCACAAATTGGACACCTAAATCCCGTACACAAGACTGACAGATCCTCTCTGGATACATCACAGGAAATCGTGATTATCAGTCCATACCCAACGAACAAGCGGAGGTCTGATATTAAAATATCGTTGACGTGACTATCATCAAAGTACGGAGGATATCTCACATATCCACAGTAGTATCTCAAGTCAAATGAGCTAATATGTTATTCGACTGGTAAAGATTCCTATTGACGTTGGTGTACCATATATCAGGAATCTTTAAATGAGTCGTTCAGTATTTATCCAATAAATACCTACGTGTTTATATAAGTCTCCCAAGACTCATGGTTTACTGAGACAAACCATTAGAACAATTCTAATATACAACACGTACCGGTCTCACGGATTTACTAACCGACCAAGTATGTAAACCTTGACCAAGAACAATTTAAGAATGAATTATATTGTGATATTTCTCAGTAACGATTGTGGCGCTTTTGCAATTATATCACAACTATTCATTCTAAGGTCATTTACGTCTTTACCATATAAAATTATATTGATGAAAATTACTCAATTTTATTCATAATAAAACAAAATGTACATCGTATTTACAACAATAAAATTTGGCGCGCCGAGCACCAAATCTAACATTTTCTCCCACTTGCTCTAGTGCCAAATTTGATGGTATCTAATAGCCATCGCCTCTACATGTCTATCATATAGTCTCGGAGGCAAGGTCTTCGTAAGCGGGTCTGCTATGTTGTCCTCTCCAGATATCTTGCATATGGCAACATCTCCTCGAGCGATGATCTCACGAATAATGTGGTACTTCCGTTCCACATGTTTCGATTTCCGATGCGCTATGTGAGATATCCTCCGTTGTTTTGTGATAATAGTGGTGTCATCAAAGTACGGACTATCATCAAAGTACGGAGGATATCTCACATATCCACAGTAGTATCTCAAGTCAAATGAGCTAATATGTTATTCGACTGGTAAAGATTCCTATTGACGTTGGTGTACCATATATCAGGAATCTTTAAATGAGTCGTTCAGTATTTATCCAATAAATACCTACGTGTTTATATAAGTCTCCCAAGACTCATGGTTTACTGAGACAAACCATTAGAACAATTCTAATATACAACACGTACCGGTCTCACGGATTTACTAACCGACCAAGTATGTAAACCTTGACCAAGAACAATTTAAGAATGAATTATATTGTGATATTTCTCAGTAACGATTGTGGCGCTTTTGCAATTATATCACAACTATTCATTCTAAGGTCATTTACGTCTTTACCATATAAAATTATATTGATGAAAATTACTCAATTTTATTCATAATAAAACAAAATGTACATCGTATTTACAACAATAAAATTTGGCGCGCCGAGCACCAAATCTAACATTTTCTCCCACTTGCTCTAGTGCCAAATTTGATGGTATCTAATAGCCATCGCCTCTACATGTCTATCATATAGTCTCGGAGGCAAGGTCTTCGTAAGCGGGTCTGCTATGTTGTCCTCTCCAGATATCTTGCATATGGCAACATCTCCTCGAGCGATGATCTCACGAATAATGTGGTACTTCCGTTCCACATGTTTCGATTTCCGATGCGCTATGTGAGATATCCTCCGTTGTTTTGTGATAATAGTGGTGTCATCAAAGTACGGACTATCATCAAAGTACGGAGGATATCTCACATATCCACAGTAGTATCTCAAGTCAAATGAGCTAATATGTTATTCGACTGGTAAAGATTCCTATTGACGTTGGTGTACCATATATCAGGAATCTTTAAATGAGTCGTTCAGTATTTATCCAATAAATACCTACGTGTTATATAAGTCTCCCAAGACTCATGGTTTACTGAGACAAACCATTAGAACAATTCTAATATACAACACGTACCGGTCTCACGGATTTACTAACCGACCAAGTATGTAAACCTTGACCAAGAACAATTTAAGAATGAATTATATTGTGATATTTCTCAGTAACGATTGTGGCGCTTTTGCAATTATATCACAACTATTCATTCTAAGGTCATTTACGTCTTTACCATATAAAATTATATTGATGAAAATTACTCAATTTTATTCATAATAAAACAAAATGTACATCGTATTTACAATAAATACAATAAAATTTGGCGCGCCGAGCACCAAATCTAACATTTTCTCCCACTTGCTCTAGTGCCAAATTTGATGGTATCTAATAGCCATCGCCTCTACATGTCTATCATATAGTCTCGGAGGCAAGGTCTTCGTAAGCGGGTCTGCTATGTTGTCCTCTCCAGATATCTTGCATATGGCAACATCTCCTCGAGCGATGATCTCACGAATAATGTGGTACTTCCGTTCCACATGTTTCGATTTCCGATGCGCTATGGGTTCTTTTGCTTGTGCAACGACACCACTATTATCACAAAACAACGGGATCGAATCCTCGATGCTTGGGACGACTCCCAATTCAGTGATAAATTTTCTAATCCATACAGCTTATTTTGCAGCATCTGATGCCGCAATATATTCCGCCTCAGTGGTGGAATCAGCTGTTGATCCTTGTTTGGAACATTTCCAACTGAATGCAGCATTATTAAGAGTAAATACAAAACCTGAAGTAGATTTTCTATCATCAGGATCTGACTGAAAGTCAGAATCTGTATATCCTCTTATCTGTAAATCACATTCTCCATAAATAAGAAACTTATCCTTAGTACCTTTTGTTGGTTTATTCTAGGTCCCAAGATCATCAAACAAGCATGATAAAGTGTGAAATACATATCAAAGAAGTTGCGGAATACTTACATTGATCGGTTGTGCGACGCGGAAGCAACAAAACTCCAAAAACGCTCACTGGTTTTGGCGAACTGCAGTGCAGATTTTTGCTCACTGTTTTGACTTCGTTTTTGGTCCTTCGTCAAGCTCCAAGCTTCGTCGAATGGTTCCCGGCTCATGGGTGAGCTTCCCTATCACCTTCGCATGTCTCGTAAGTGTGCTAGCACTTGTGATTTTGCCACAAAATCACACTCCAAGCTTCCCTTACTGCTCACGATTTTTCCTTGAAAAACCAGTAAGTTTTTCAGCCCCTTTTGGGCGTGAACAAGAAGAAAGAAATGGGAGAGAGAGAGTTGTGTTTGGTTTCCAAATTTGTGTATTATATACACTCATTTGAATTTCACAAGCATTTCATGTGAATTTGGCTTTATAAAGTCAAACAAATAAAAGCCAACAACCATTCCAACAACTCACATCAAGTCTTGTCAATCAATCAATCCAATCAATTATCACATCACTCAAAGTGACATGATTTGACGCTTGATGTGACGCTAGATGCGACTAGCGATTTGACGCTTGATTTGATTTGCCGCACTCGAATTCGAAATACGAATGAGCTCGCAAATAATCTCGGGCTCGGGTTCGCTAATTCTAAATTAACGAATTTTCCGTCGCGTCGTAATTAAATGATTACGCCTAGCGAATTCACTATTCACGTCGCTAACGAATTAATTCTAAATTAATTCGTTCGCCCGAATTAAAATCTAATTTTAATTCTGCGTCGAAATCTAATTTCGTTTAATATATCAAATATATTAATTTCTCGATTAATTCCAAATTAATCGTTATCTCTCTTTAATTGATATTTTATCCCAGATAAAATATCTCTGCAATTAATCCCAGATTAATTTTCTCTCTCTTCTAATTAATCCCAGATTAATTTATAGTGCGAGTTATACGTCATCGGTGAATCTTTGGGAAGCGACCCATGAGATCCCCGGATATGTTGGCAGTAAATACGGTCGTCGGAGTATCCGAACACGTACGTACCAAGTACCACGTCCTACCGATTTACAAGACAAGGTTAGCTTCTAGCAAAACGCCATGCCTACCCAATTCTCCGGAAATATTACAGGATTATATAAGGATCTATATCAGGCGTAGTATACCAAGTATCGTGCATATCGGCCCAGTATCGGATAGTCACGTGCTAGGTCTGGGGCTGGATAAGTGTCTGCCCCGTACGAAGCACATGTCGGATGTCTGGTAACTAGTCTCTATAATCGGATATACATGACCTTGTCATAATATCCCGATGGCTGCAGCACCTCAGAGTACTAATACCGTATCCTGCGTGACATCATCTCCACTATGACTGGAGTGATACTTCCGTCTTGACATCATACCCAATACTCTACGATTCTCAATATACTCAGCTTCGGCGTACACAGAATCGGTTAGAGTCCTAGACGACCTCAACTAAAGTATATTGATTGTCGTAAGCATTAGCGGTGCAAGTCTCAGGTTAAGACCAAATACACCTACCCTGATGTCGGATTCCCATAGACACATAGTCATAATACCAATGGGATTCCGAGGGGTCTATCCAGAGCGAAGCTATTTCCCGTACCATCGGTGAAACAAAACCTCCTATCGCACTTGCATGAGTATCCAATACCCAAATATATGAGAACTATGCTGTTGTGCCCTCACAACGCGCACAAGTGCAATACTAGCCTATTCCGCATTATCGATGTCCAGTCTCGATAATACTACGACTAAGGATATTTAATGATTAATCCTTCGTGGACTGATACTGTCTCATATCATCTCAATCCAGGAACTAATCATATGGACCTCTCTTCATTTATATATCTAAGGTGATCTAATCACAAATGATGAGAGTGCAATTTCCTTGTCACATAGTTAATTTGTACAACATCACTATGATCTGTACAAATAGTGACGCTATGGGTCATATTATCCAACAATCTCCCACTTGGCACATAGCCAGTCACTCAAGTGTCGTACACCCGAACTATGTACGGTTCGCTCAAATTGCTGAGAAAAGGTTTTTGTCAGCGGATTTCCATGATTATCGTCTGACGCGATTTATACGATCATCACATCGTTACGATGTATGATCCGAACGAATCAGATGAATATAGAAGTATATATCTGGATCGTCGATGAGACCTTTAATTCCTTAGCCTTGTGCTGACGCCTAGCTCAGCTGCTAACAGAACTATATCTAATCTAATTAGATTTATTATCGACCCAAATGGCTTCTATTGCTGCCTCAGCCGCAGCAATAATCCGCATTTGTTGTTTATTCGGCAACAGTATCTTGCTCGGAAGATTTCCAGCTCACTGTCCCTTTTTTCAAACTTTATAGTACCGTAGTATTAAACTGTTTGGAAACTTGCAGCAGTGATCCCAGTCACTTCAAGTTCTCCTTCTCCATAGTTTTAGACAACATCTTTAGTTCTCTAAGATACTAATAGATGTCCTTAACTTCAATCCAGTGACTATCACTTGGATTGTCCTGATTGTGACTCCATATGCTCAAAGCGTATGAGACACCATATCAAGTACATTTTAAATGTACAATTTCCCAGAGAGTGTTAACAACTCCAAATCTATCCCAGTAGATCTTTATTCCTTGAATAAAGGTTGTTACTCCCCAGAATTCTACGGAGAATATCTATGAAAGCCAAGCTTCCACCAATTGCTTTATGGGAATTTCACTGTCAGTGCGCTCCCACTACCCTCCTTATATACACAAGAATTATTTCGTTTTGAGTCAAATCATAAACCATTATGATTATTTCAAAACGTCAGTTCCAAGAACCTTATGCTTGCTTCAATCCAAACATGGATCGAATAACCCGCAAACCTTGTTTGTCGGTTATACAAAATCGTCAGGATGTTGTAAGCATCCTCCAAAAGGTTTCCTTTTCAGGAAGGCGATTTTGATCTTTAACTGACACATTTCATAAATGAAATATGCAGTATCAATAAGCATCATCAAAATGGATTTACTATGGCAACAGGTAAAAGGTTGAACCGTTATTAACATAACGTTGATAACGATACCTTTCCGTCACAAGCCTAGCTTTGTACGTTGGTATGTTGCCATCCATGTATGTCTTCCTTGAAGACGTTTACAGTACCAATAGGCACAATGCCTTGCGGTACAACAACTAGTATCCAAACATAGTTGTTATACATGGAATCCATTTCGGACTCATGGCACTTTGCCATAAAAGGGAGTTGATACCTTGTATCACTTCCTCGTACATAGTCAGTTGGTATACCTCCATAAGATTTACATCTTTAAGGGGTTACTTCAGAAACCCATACCCCAGGTTGTTTTCTGATTCTCTCCGATCTACGCGGTTCTTGTGTATTTGAAGATTAATGGTTTAGTTTCATCCTTGATGAACTTTTTGTGTTCCATTATGGACTTCGTGCCTTGAATAGTATTACTCCGATTTTCATCGAGTATCACTATCCTCCCACTGACCACTGCATATCGGTATTCCTCTTTGGAAAACCGCATGGTGAGCAACAATCATATTGTTCTCATGCGAGATTTATAAGTACTATACTTATGGTTTCCCTTAGGATAACCTATATTTGGCACTTATCCAATTTGGGTCCTTAGTTTGGTATCATCCAAACGTTATGCCCGGCATTCCCAAATTATTAGGAATGAGAAACCATGTTTCTTTCCTGTTCATATCCAATATGATATCTGTCAAACAGATTTATATGGAACCTTATTCTAAATAAGTTTTGCACTGTTAATACATATCATGTTGAAGGAAATGATAGGTCAGAGCGACTCGTGATAAACCTTATCATGTCCAACAAAATTCGGTTTTCGTTCGGACACACCGTCTAACTGACGTGTCTCGGGAGGAGTCCTCATCTGAAAGAATACTATACTCTTTCATGTATGTTTGAAACTTACTGCTTAAGTATTTTCATTACGGTCTTACCGTGACGGATAATACTATAGTCGATCTGTTTATCTACTTCGTGTCGAAACTCTAAAAGTTTCTGATCTGTGTTCTTCAAAAGAACACATAACCATAACGTGATGCCACATCCGTTAAGGTCACGAAACATTCATGTTCACATCTAGCCTAGCTAGATATGGGCCCACTAACTTCACCATGAATAGGGCTAACAGATCGGTGGCACTTACACTATTACCAAGTAAACAGTGTTTTAGGTACTTTACCTAACAAACTAGATTCGTAGACTTTATTTGAATAGTCAAATCAGTCCTAGTACCCACTCTTCAAAAGTGCGGATATACGAGTCTTGTTTAATTGTGTCCCAGACAACAATGCCACAAATAAGTCTCTATTGATCAAATCAATTTGAGCTATTTATTTGTCATTTTATATGTTTGAGATTTTAATTATATTCAAAATATAAATTCTGTTATTCACATCTAATGTGTTATCTCAGTATCATCTTTATATAATGAAACACTTAGTGTTCTAGAATATAAGGTTTATCCACAATGGATTAAACACTGATATAGAGATAATGTCTCTAGTCAAACTAGTTACATTATAACAGTTCCTAATTTAAGTACACACCCGAAGGGTAGTTCCTAAACTTAGGTATCTACGGTCGAAACAGCGACTTCCGTCCCGTTTCCGATTCGCAGAGCAATCTCAGCTTGAAGTCAGTATCCTGCTCAAAGCAGATTCTGAACATCAATACATATATTTTATGTACCACACTAAGTATTTAAAATCTAATTTCAATACTAGTAGTGAACATAACTTTGACAATCATTTTTAAAGTAAGAGCCTTGCCCTTTCTTTAATTCCTTCGTGTCTGCCATATCCAAATGGTAGTCACTTTGGGATATGTCAATTATCCTTTTCAATATTTCAGGAACCTTAGGCCAAGCCTTGGGTTTTTAAAATATCGAAACAATGTGCACCTCGTGCTACATGCCCAATTGCAAATTTTGACTTTAATCCTCTAGAATAGTCAATTAATTCTCCAAGAATTATAAATTGCAATTTTAATACTTCTTAAATCTAAAATTAGATTTATGACAAGTATATTAAATTAAGCACTAAAGTCATCATCACATAAATCTTCCAAAGATTTTATGCTCTACTTATATTGCTTAATTTTGGGCTTAAGGTATAATAAGTTATTTTATCAAATAAAGTAACCTATTATTTATTCCCAATTTGAAAATTAAATCATTTAAAATATTTTAATCCCAGATTATATTTTAAATATCCAACTTTTCAATTTTATCTTGATTACAATAGTCCAACTATTTAATCAACGATTAGTGGTACTATATATATTATAATGATTATAATAGTCCAACTATATAATCAAATATAATCCAAATTAATTAACCTCAATTACATTGATTACTATAATCCAATTATAAAATCAACTGTAAACTGAAATTAATTAATTCAAATATATTGATTAATATAATCCAATTATATATAATCAACTATAATACAGTCCAACTGTTTATTAAAACAACAATTTAAATATTAGTCCAACTAACATTTAATTTATATGACGAGTGATATTTGAATGAGCGCGTATGGCGAGTAATTGAACGAATATTGCAAATTCAATTCTTGCCTCCCACTATTTTTCGTCGAGCCTCTAACCCTCTGTCGAGTACTCGGGAAACCGTGTTTCCTAATGGGCTAGGATCCCGTTAAATATCACACAATCTTGACTTTCGCCAACAAATTATATGATAATTAACTAGGTAGATCTCTAAGATCAATTGGATCTAATCCAACTCCTAGATCCAGTAGGTGGACATCCAAGTCCTAAACATATATCTTATATATGCCTATATATCCAATATATACCCTAACCTTTTTCCTCTGAATCAACTAGGCCTTGGCTTTGGCACAACAAACCTAGTGATCCCAGTCAAGCGTGGACCCATTGACCATGGAAGCTTCGTAATCAATGTCGATGGACAAGAAGTGGTCTTGACTTTGGCCAACAAACCACAACTTGGACAAGACACCAATATGGAACAAAGCCTCGTGATTCAAACACATCTTCGACGGACAAGGGCTTGACTTTGGCCAACAACCCATGCCAATCTAGGATCTTGAGTAAGAATCACTCAATGGAAGGAACAGACGCATGATATTTGATGAGGGCTTTTCGCGTGCAAATTGGCTACCAATTTCATTATCTTTGTTAAGGTCTCATCATCATACACCCTTAAACATGCATTCTAAATACATAATAAAGCGAGTATGAAATAAAATAATAATGATATGCGGATGGATACTTAACACATTGATCCTAGATCAAATCTCTCCCTTTTCTTACTCAAGCTAGCACTTGTATTACTTCTACCCCTTACACTACACTTCTAAAGAAACCTCATTTACATTGAGGGGAATAGGTGAGAAGAGAATACAAAGAGAATAGAGGTGATAAGGCTGGACACGCAGGTCCAATTTAATAAATCGAATTTATTACAACAATTTCCAAAATTGCCCCACCCGACTAATATCCATCCGATATACATTATTCATTCATCACAACCACGTATTCACACATAAGCATGCTACCAATCAATCTAATCAAATTAATTAATCTGATAATTATGTGATCATCCAATGTTCAAACAACGATTTGATTTTGGTCGAGTCAAACTCGTTTTTGCGAATAAGTACTCAAAGTACGAATTCTTGAATTAAATTAAACTACATCATTAAATCCAATTTAACATGTACTTAATATTAATTCACTATTCAATTCCAAATTAAATATTACACTTTATTTAATAAACCTTTAACGACTTAAATTCCAAATTTAATCGTGTCGGGTCTCAAAGCCCGATTAACGTCCAACGTCAATTCAATTCAAGTCTAATGGGCTTTAATTAATTTCTTTAAGGCGTGGGCTTCGGCAACCAAAGCCCAATCAAGGAGTAACCCCATAAGCCCAGAAATCAATTTAGGCCCATTAGGCCCAATTAAACTTTAAAGGTTTATAAGTTGTATTTGGGCTTAACGGAAGTGGCTTTGGGCCCAATTGGATCCAATCCAATTTGTCCAAATCCAACTTTGTACAACAAAGCCCAATAAGCCCATTTACAACATAATAAGCCCAAATCAATTTAAGGCCTAAATAACTAAATTACATGAATCCAATTCCGCAATTTAATTACCTAAAGTGCATTACATGATTAACCAACTAAATCAATATTTCTAAAACACCAAATTAGTCCAATTAATCATGTTCATTATCATCATCACATGTCCAACACATAAATGAAAAATCAAACCCATTTTACATGCTTCTAAGTCTCGGCCAAGGGAGTAATTTTTGTCCGATTTGAATTTAATCCAATTAATTCCACAATCGACATCTAATTAACTTCCGAATGATTTCCAATACATCCAATTATCAAAATCAAAAATCCAAGACATTAAAGGGCATTATTGAATTCGGCCAACATAAGCAAATTACGGATTTTGTTCAATTCAAAATTCAATCCAATTAATTTCAAATTAACATCATCCTACATGATTCTAATTCATCCAATGAATCAAAATCAAAAAATTCCAAATTTCCAAAATTCCTTATACCATTCGGCCAAGCTCCATCAATTGGGGAAAATTGATCCAATCATTATTTAATTAAATTGATCCAATCAATCCTTAATTAAACATATTATAAGCATACTCAAACATTCAATTCATTCAAATCATGCTCAAAACAAGTTTACCCAAATTTTAGCCCTAAAAATTTCATGCTTGAACCTAGGCTCTTGATGCCATTGTTGGTTTATTCTAGGTCCCAAGATCATCAAACAAGCATGATAAAGTGTGAAATACATATCAAAGAAGTTGTGGAATACTTACATTGATCGGTTGTGCGACGCGGAAGCAACAAAACTCCAAAAACGCTCACTGGTTTTGGCGAACTGCAGTGCAGATTTTTGCTCACTGTTTTGACTTCGTTTTTGGTCCTTCGTCAAGCTCCAAGCTTCGTCGAATGGTTCCCGGCTCATGGGTGAGCTTCCCTATCACCTTCGCATGTCTCATAAGTGTGCTAGCACTTGTGATTTTGCCACAAAATCACACTCCAAGCTTCCCTTACTGCTCACGATTTTTCCTTGAAAAACCAGTAAGTTTTTCAGCCCCTTTTGGGCGTGAACAAGAAGAAAGAAATGGGAGAGAGAGAGTTGTGTTTGGTTTCCAAATTTGTGTATTATATACACTCATTTGAATTTCACAAGCATTTCATGTGAATTTGGCTTTATAAAGTCAAACAAATAAAAGCCAACAACCATTCCAACAACTCACATCAAGTCTTGTCAATCAATCAATCCAATCAATTATCACATCACTCAAAGTGACATGATTTGACGCTTGATGTGACGCTAGATGCGACTAGCGATTTGACGCTTGATTTGATTTGCCGCACTCGAATTCGAAATACGAATGAGCTCGCAAATAATCTCGGGCTCGGGTTCGCTAATTCTAAATTAACGAATTTTCCGTCGCGTCGTAATTAAATGATTACGCCTAGCGAATTCACTATTCACGTCGCTAACGAATTAATTCTAAATTAATTCGTTCGCCCGAATTAAAATCTAATTTCGTTTAATATATCAAATATATTAATTTCTCGATTAATTCCAAATTAATCGTTATCTCTCTTTAATTGATATTTTATCCCAGATAAAATATCTCTGCAATTAATCCCAGATTAATTTTCTCTCTCTTCTAATTAATCCCAGATTAATTTATAGTGCGAGTTATACGTCATCGATGAATCTTTGGGAAGCGACCCATGAGATCCCCGAATATGTTGGCAGTAAATACGGTCGTCGGAGTATCCGAACACGTACGTACCAAGTACCACGTCCTACCGATTTACAAGACAAGGTTAGCTTCTAGCAAAACGCCATGCCTACCCAATTCTCCGAAAATATTCTTACAGGAATATATAAGGATCTATATCAGGCGTAGTATACCAAGTATCGTGCATATCGGCCCAGTATCGGATAGTCACGTGCTAGGCCTGGGGCTGGATAAGTGTCTGCCCCGTACGAAGCACATGTCGGATGTCTGATAACTAGTCTCTATAATCGGATATACATGACCTTGTCATAATATCCCGATGGCTGCAGCACCTCAGTGTACTAATACCGTATCCTGCGTGACATCATCTCCACTATGACTGGAGTGATACTTCCGTCTTGACATCACACCCAATACTCTACGATTCTCAATATACTCAGCTTCGGCGTACACAGAACCGGTTAGAGTCCTAGACGACCTCAACTAAAGTATATTGATTGTCGTAAGCATTAGCGGTGCAAGTCTCAGGTTAAGACCAAATACACCTACCCTGATGTCGGATTCCCATAGACACATAGTCATAATACCAATGGGATTCCGATGGGTCTATCCAGAGCGAAGCTATTTCCCGTACCATCGGTGAAACACAACCTCCTATCGCACTTGCATGAGTATCCAATACCCAAATATATGAGAACTATGCTGTTGTGCCCTCACAACGCGCACAAGTGCAATACTAGCCTATTCCGCATTATCGATGTCCAGTCTCGATAATACTACGACTAGGGATATTTAATGATTAATCCTTCGTGGACTGATACTGTCTCATATCATCTCAATCCAGGAACTAATCATATGGACCTCTCTTCATTTATATATCTAAGGTGATCTAATCACAAATGATGAGAGTGCAATTTCCTTGTCACATAGTTAATTTGTACAACATCACTATGATCTGTACAAATAGTGACGCTATGGGTCATATTATCCAACACCTTTTAGATACTTTAGGATATGTTTAACATCCATCCAATGGTCGTTACCTGGATTCGACTGATATCTGCTAGTAACGCTTACTGCATAGCTAATATCAGGTCTCGTACATAACATGGCATACATAATTCTCCCTAAGCATGATGCATAAGGTTGACTAGACATTTTAGCCTTTTCATCTTCTGCCTGAGGACACATCTTCTTCGAAAGATGAATGCCATGTCGAAAAGGTATATTAGCAACTTTACAATTGCTAAAGTTGTACCTTTTTAGGATCTTATCTATGTACGAGGATTGGGATAACCCAATCAGCTTCCTTTCTCTATCTCTATTGAGTTTTATACCAAGTATATAGGAAGCTTCACCCAAGTCCTTCATGGAGAAGTTTTTACAGATGTATGCTTTAACACCCTGCATCATTCCAAGGTCATTACCAATGATCATAATGTCTTCCACGTAAAGCACTAAGAACACAATCATGCTCCCACTAACCTTCTTGTAAACAAAAGGTTCTTCTTTATTTTTGAGAAAACCAAACAATCTGATTACCTCGTCAAAATGAAGATTCCAACTCCGCGAAGCTTGTTTAAGCCCATAAATGGACTTCTTAAGCTTACAAACTATGCCAGAATTTTGGCTGGAGACAAAACCCTCCGGCTGTTCCTTATAGATTTCTTCATCAAGAAATCCATTAAGAAAAGCCGTTTTGACATCCATTTGCCAAATATTATAGTCATGGTAAGCAGCGATAGCCAATAAAATCCTAATAGACTTTAGCATCGCTGCTGGTGAAAAGGTTTCATCATAGTCCACACATGGCCTTTAAGTGTAACCTTTAGCAACCAGTCGGGCTTTGATGGTTTCAACATTCCCATCAGGCCCGCGCTTCCTTTTGTAAACCCATTTACAACCAACGGGAACAATTCCCTCAGGAAGCGGAACCAAGTCCCAAACTTGATTCTGATGCATATAGTCCATTTTCAGAATTCATGGCTTCCTGCCATTTAGCGGAATCAATGTCTAACATTGCTTCTCTATAGGTATACGGATCAGTCTCCTCCACGAGAAGCACATCGAGACTTTTGTCTTGTATCAAATACAAGCGTTCAGGAGGTCTCGATATCCTAGTAGACCTACGGAGAGTGGAACTAGAAGGTTCTGCTTCTGTCTGAACCTCTGATTCCTCTATCGGTCTATTATCTATAGGTTGAACTTCATCAAGCTCAACCCTTCTATGATTACCACCTTCTGCCAAGAATTCTTCTTCAAGAAATCTAGCAAAACGAGTTACGAATACATTTCGATGCTCGAGTTCATAGAATTGATATCCTTTGGAATTCGAATGATATCCAACAAACCTAACTTTTCGCCCCCGAGGCAAAAGTTTATCCTGCTGCGTCACTCTGACGTATGCAGGACAGCCCCAAACCCTAATATACTTAAGGTCCGGTTTCCTACCAACCCATATCTCATATGGAGTAGTGGGAACAACTTTAGAAGGAACCATATTCAACAGATGTGTAGCATTCAGAAGAGCATACCCCCACAAAAGTAAGGTAGATCTGTAAAACTTAACATCGATCGGACCATATCCAATAAAGTCTGATTTCTCCTTTCAGATACTCCATTGTGATGTGGAGTACCCAGAGGAGTATATTGAGCGAGAATCTCATTCTCTTTAAGATACTCAGTGAATTCACTACTCATATATTCACCGCCTCGATCTGATCGAAGGTATTTGATGAATTTACCAGTTTGTTTTTCTACTTCTTTTCGAAATTCTTTGAACTTTTCAAAGGTTTCTGATTTATGTTTCATCAAATAAACATAACCATACCGTGACAAATCATCAGTAAAAGTTACGAAATAAGAAAAAACATTATAAGCAGTGTGACTTATGGGACCACATACATCATTACGTACGAGCTTCAATAAGTCAGTGGCTCGATGTCCTACACCAGTAAATGGGGCTTTGGTAATTTTACCCTGAATAGAAGATTCGCAAGTCGGAAAAAATTGTATGGTTAGATTCTCAATCAGACCATTCTTAACCAACTAGTTAAGGCGTCATACACCTATATGACCTAACCGCATATGCCACAATTCAGTATCTGTTATATCAGATCTGTTAAGTTTATTATCCCCAATTTCATAAACATCTCTAATGGCATGCAAAATATAATGACCTTGCGAATTTGAACATTTGTGTAACAAAACATCATTCATATCATATATATACATAGAATGATTCTTATTATGTACATGATATCCTTTTGTATCTAATACAAACAATGATATAATATTAGCTACACATCCAGGTATAAAAACACAATCTGTCAAAATGATGCTGCCTCTGGAGAGACGAATCTCATATTCGCTAACGGCTGCTGCAGATAAGGAATCTCCATTTCCAAAATGAAGCTGCATCTCGCCTGGACTAAGCATTCTACTGACCTTCAACCCCTGCAATGAATTACAGATGTGAGTAGGACTAGCACAATCTAAAACCCAACGAGAACCAATAGCTTCACAAGCCAAAGAGATATCAATGATAAGGAAAATAAACATATCTGATGCATAGGCTCTCTCCCGTCTGACAGAAGATATATAGTCTGGACAATTGCGCCTCCAATGTCCAATCTTGCCACATTGGTGGCACTTGTCCTCAGCAGCTTTCTTATTCTTCTTGTTTGGCTTCACTACCTTTCCTTTGGGAGGAACATCGGAGCCAGTCTTCTTTGCCTTTTTCTTCTTCTTATTCTTTCCCGATCTCGCAGATTGAGAAGAAGAAGAACTAGGCAAAGAGGACTTTGAGATGAGTGTCAGCACACCCTTCTTGATGTCCTCCTCAGCAGTCTGAAGCATCATATGCAACTGACTGTAGGAACAACGAATACCATGCATGTTGAACCTCATAATGAACTGGGAATATACTGGTGGGAGTGAGCCAAGAATCAAATTCCTGCCCAATGTCTCATTTAACTGAAAGTCAAAATTTCTAAGCTGCTCCATGAGATCCATCATGTGTAGGACATATGGACTCACGGGCTTGCCATCAGCCAAACGAGCGTGGAACAATTCCACAAAAATTCTATACACCACGGTCTGTTCCTAGTTTAGAAAAAGCTCCCGAAGTTGAGTTATTATGCTATAGGAGTCATGCATATCATCATATTGCCTCTTTAGATCAGAAGACATAGAACATAGAATGAGTGATTTGACTCTCAAATCATCATCCTTCCATTTCTCAAATACCTCCCTCTCTTCAGGTAAAGACTCCGGTGCAATATCCAGTGGTACTGGACTCTCCAGCACATAACCCAACTTCTCAGACCTTAAGACAATCTTAAGATCCAATTCCCATTCACTAAAATTCTCAGGACCAGTTAATTTGTTCGCGTCCAGGACACGAGCAAACGGATTAGCGGAAGTAGTAGCTGTCATCACAAACTTTACAAAAGAAACAGGAGTTAGCAGATAAAAGCAATTTCATCAATATCACAAAACATCCAACATATCATGGATTTCAATATAAGGATGCCCTCCCACTATTTTACATAAATTGATAATCCCCAAACAAAATACGAGAATTCAATAATTAAATTAAATTCTATAGCAGGAAGTAGACCTCACAAATATATTTGAACACACAGCTTTGGCACATTGTGCCCAAATATATTTGAAAGTAGGTAACAATTATCAATCACATCCAATATGACTTCTTAATATAGGTCTTGAACCGTTTCCGATCCTCACTGCTTTGACATCTATTGGATGAGGTGTATTCAAGGAAATACTCGTCAATAACATATACAAGGTACTAATGCATCACCTCACTACTTTGGCATCTATTGGTATGCACGTTCGCTCGAATTTGTTTCTTATCAAATAAGTTTTACCGGTATAAACAAATTTCCATTAACCATAGCCACACTGCTTTGGCAGATACAACCACGATAGCAGAAAAATATTTATATCCGTATTGACGAGACAGACCCATTAGTGTACAATACACTCACAAAAACATAAAGCCTTATTATAGGGATTTTTACAAACATGGTCAAACAACCAAACTAATTGATCCAATCAATTATTTATAAAGCATGTGTAAAATAAATTTAATTAAATATCAAATATTTAAGGCATGAAAAAAATATTTTGGATGTGGGATCAGATGCTCTGATACCATTTTGTTGGGGTGTACGCAGCGGAAGGGTGCGGCGGAAGGCGAAAATGGTTCTTAAACATTTTAAAATTTTCCGAGCGAATTAATTAATATCAAATATTTTTAATTCACTCAAATATGTCTAAATATATTATTTATTAACATTTAATAAAATAATATATTTCGTGACACGTCGAATTATTTTATAAAAATGATTTTCGACAAATAATACGCGTAATGGGCAAACGGTCAAACCGGTTGACCAACGGCCGAGCCGGGCCAACCCGCTCACTTGGGCAGACCTCGGGCAGCCCAAACAGTGCCCAGTTCGCAGATTTCACAGCCGTCACACGGCGATCCCATTTCGACGCGATTTCACCATTTTCTCGCATTTTCGCCCCGGAACAATTTCCGGAATTTATCCACCACTCAATACACATCCAATATCATCCAAACATCATATTTTTTCATGAAAAATATTCTGTTTTTAAGCCATGAAACCAGATCTGATCCAGAAATATTTTACCCAATTTTCATGCCATAATTCAATTTATTCACAAAATTAATCCAATTAATTTACACCAAATTAAATTACCACATTATAAAGTTTCAAGAACAATTCTAGGCAACCATGGAGTGGCAAAATCACTCTAGAATGACAATTTCAATTTTAGAGATTAATTCACTAATTAATCAAATTACACATGCTATAATAAAAAACTATTAAGGTTAATTAATCAATTGACATCAAGTTTTTTGTTCCAAACATATATCCAAGATACATTTTTTTTTTTTTTTTTTTTTAAAACATACAAAATACATATCTCATATATATTTTCATGCTTTAAGAAACAAAATTAAGAAATTATAAATTGGAAATTATAAATTACCTTAATTGCAATTTCCAATTCCTCCAATTTTCTTTGTCTTGATGTAAATTGATTTCCAAGAACCCTGATTCCCTTTTCTTTATTTGTTCTCAACACATGAGAGAGTGATCAAACTAAACAAAATGAACAAATTCATTTTATATACCAAACCCTCAAATTGCCGTGAATATGATAATTTTGATAACAAAATTATCAATTTTCTTGGCTAAAAATTTGACACCATGCATACTTATCCAATAAGCCATATTTATTTTTGAATTTGATAAATAGAAATCCATATGTCAAATACACATGGTTTGACAAATAAAATTTTGCCAAATAAAAGAAAATTCAAGTAATATTCTTCAATAAAATAATTTAATTAACAATTTAATTAATTCATTTAACCAATTAACAAAATGACAAAAATAACACATGGAAAAATATTCCAAGAATATTCTTCCATTAAAATATTATTAATAATTAATTAACAATTAACTAATTAATAATAACATTACAAGTGTCAAATTCCAATAGGGTAATAATATGTATCTAATCTAAATTATGTATCGCATACAAATACACATTATTTAATACGCATGTGTATATTATGAATAATCCGAATTATCCATAATTAATTGCCCAAGTGCTCAACGAGTACACTTTATATTGTGGGACTCTCTAGGTCCAAGTTTATATGTCACGGAAACCATTTCCATTTCTGTAATTCATCCACTCATAAATTACGATGACCACATATAATCGAGTTGAACCATCCAAGTCGAAGTCATCGCATATATAATCCATCTGTCATACGTTATCCGAATTTTTCCGGAGATATAGATTAAACGTCAAATATCCGCTATGAACAATTCATGTGTCGCGACATAATTATGATTCTTAACAAATATTCAGAACTCGTTTCCAAATAATACCTCGGCCAAAGATTTCAAAGAATCACAAATTGGACACCTAAATCTCGTACACAAGAATGACAGATCCTCTCTGGATACATCACAAGAAATCGTGATTATTAGTCCATACACAACGAACAGGCGGAGGTCTGATCTTAAAAGATCGTTGACGTGACTGTCATCAAAGTACGGAGGATATCTCACATATCCACAGCTGTATCTCAAGTCAAAGGAGCTAATATGATATTCGACTCGTAAAGATTCCTATTGACATTGGTGTACCATCTATCAGGAATCTTTAAATGAGTCGTTCAGTATTTATCCAATAAATACCTACGTGTCTATATGAGTCTCCCAAGACTCATGGTTTACTGAGACAAACCATTAGAACAATTCTAATATACGACACGTACCGGTCTCACGAGTTTACTTACCGACCAAGTATGTAAACCTTGGCTAGAAACAATTTAAGAATGAATTATATTTTGATATTTCTCAGTAACGATTGCGGCGCTTTTGCAATTATATCACAACTATTCATTCTAAGGTCATTTACGCTTTTACCATATAAAATTATATTGATGAAAATTACTCAATTTTATTCAAAATAAAACAAAATGTACATCGTATTTACAATAAATACAATAAAATTTGGCGCGTCGAGCACCAACTCCAACACTTAACTCATTCCAATTTTGGGGCTTTTCATATATATGATATAATTTGATGTATATTTGATGTATGTCAAATTTGGGATTGATTGGATTTGATCTTGATGTGTTTTGAACAAATTGGGCCAAATTGTAATTAATTAAAAAACTGGGCAGTTTCGGTAATTATGGAAAATTCTGGGCAGTTTCAGTATTTCTGGAAAAGTTTGGGATTTGAGTTGCAAATTATAATTTCATGTATTTGACATGTATAAGTTATTTTGGGATTGATTTGGAATCAATTAAATATGTATTTGACATTTTAAGGACCAAAATAATTAATTTGCAAAACTTTGGGGTAATTTGGTAATTATACTAAATATGATTTCTTGGGTTAAAATTTCAGATTTTAAGTATTGATTAATTAAATAAATAAGTTTATTTAATTGTTCCAAGAAAAATGTTTGAAATCTGAAAAATAAGTTTTCCGCGCTCCGCTGCGCCAACCCGTAATTCCTTATAAAACCCTAACAACATGGTACCTCCATTCTCATGTCACCACATGAACGATCTTGGATCAAGGTCGTCATATAATTATAGAGTTGACCGCAACTATAGATAAACCACAAACAAAGTATCTACTTTGCTTGCTCTCTATATAATATTTTAGATTACTAATTTCAAACTTAAATCCTCTTGTGTATGACACTCATATACTAATTTGAATGGACATGAGTAATATATGGTAAACATGATAATTTATAATATGTGATTTAAATCAAACATTCTAATAAATGAATAATGCATCTTTTATTTTAATGAACAATTTCGTTTACAATACATGAAGCTCTAGGTCATATATCCCAACAATATTTAGCTGCATCAACAGCACAACCCATCGATGGTTCGGAGAGAGCAAGTTGGTCCCAAACAAATTCCATTGTAGCCAAGAAACTAGTAATAGAGTGATCGCGCTCTTGTTTCTAGTTATGTAACTCTTCCCATAACTGATACTGGTTAGAGAGAGCAGAAGTAGTGGACCTCGTTGCAAGCAGACCCCATACCTCTTTGGCAGTTTCATAGCGGCCAAACTAGTGGTGAATGGAAGAAACCGATGTATTCCGAAACCAAGTCAGGATATGGTGATTCTTACTGTCCCAATCCTCGAGAAAATCAACAAACTTGTCATCAGGCTCATCAGGTTTCTGTTGAGGAGGTTTAACATCGCCAGTAACATAGTACCATAACTTTCGACCTTTGAGAAAACTACACATTCCTTGAACCTAGAGACGGTAGTTCGGACCTTGGAGATTGGTAGGAATGGGTTGCATAACATCAGATTTTTCCATTGGAAAATTACTGGATGGGTCGTCGGACGATGGGGATGATGTTGGTGGCGTGAGTGACGGCCAAAGCAGCTGGAAGATGTGGCGACGAGAGATGATTGTGGTGGCTCGGGTTTGAGGGTGAGAACTAGGTTTTGGAAATTAGAATTGGGTGTTTGGACACAAGAATAAGGGTGTCTAGAAGGTAGATAAGACCTGTTTGGAGACATAGACAAGGAAATATCCAGAGATCGTAACTCAGACGTCTGATACCATGTTATAAATAGGAACCGAAATATGAGAGGTGAAGAAAAATATATTAGTTTTCTTGATTTCAATATGAATTACAAATTCCCTTTATATAGACATTACAAAAAATTTAATATTAATTATATATCAACTAACAACTAACATTAATATCATATCTATCAATATTAATTACATATCAACTAACAACTAATATTAATATCATATCTATCAATATTAATTACATATCAACTAACAACTAATATTAATATCATATCTATCAATAAAAATATAATAATACTATTACAATACAAGTAAAGAAACAAAATCAGCAAAACCCATAAACAAAAATGAAAACTGAAGATTGAGGAGTGGTGGCAACTAGCGACGTCGGCGGCTAAAGATGCGCAAAAGAACTTTGGTTGGAGATGGGCAAAAGAAATTTGGTTGAAGAACGGCAAAAGAATTTTGGAGAGGAGATATAAATTTCTATTTTTGGTATTTTATGAGTGAGGTCTAAAAGGATATGAGTGACCCCAGAAACTCCAATAAAGAAAGTTAAGAAACTCATGACATTTCATATTTTAAATCTGCTTAGTAACAAAACCGATCAGTTTAATCGATTTGATTTGAATCGTGAATCCAATTAATTCAAATCTATCAATTTCCTTCGATACACAACTGAATTATAATTAATGAATCGAACCGAATCTAAGTATTATCTCCAATTCAATTTGGTTTTGATTTTTTTGTCCACCCCACTTCACAGTAACCAAAACTCCTAAATTGAGGATAAATGGATAACGTCAGACAATACAATCTAGTGGAACACTTTGGCAGATGCCAGAATACATGTACTGTATTTTTATTTTCATAAAAGCTGCTCTAAAAGTAAATGCAGTATACTGTTCACTCATAACCAACTCCATATAAAACAAATATGAGATAAGTTTTGGAAGTCACATTGACATAGAACACATCCTTATCCATCACCTGCTTTGCATGGGCATTAATTTATTGCCACTTGCAAATATAATATTGAAATCTCTTTTATGAATATATTGAACAAAAGTTAATGGTGGTGGTTAGTACAAACTGACACTTTTATTTGAGAGTCCTTAGTATGAGACTATGAGGTATTAAAAATAGGAGTAAGGGAATCGAAAATGTAACCCATCTGATTTTCAATAGAACCCGAAAAGAATAGTTTAGGAATATTAAAAAAAAAAAAAAAAAGGAAAAAAAAAAGGAAAGAGTTAATGGTGGTGGGTAAGAACTAACTGAGTATTTGGTGTTCCATTTCCATAATTGTTTGATTTTGTGCACTATTTGTCTCATCACTTAATTAGGTTGGTTTTTTATATACACACACCAAAAAAAAAAAAAAAAAAAAAGTAAATTGAGCTAATAGCTATATATAAAAGTTTCATTTTGATCATCATCATATCTTTTCAAGGCTCTAGATTCTTACAAATGGAAGCAGAAGAAATCTTTGAGCTTTTAGATTCATACTGGTTCGAGCATGAAATTTTCACCAAGAAGCCAGCTTCATTACCCCATAAAACAAACCCAGTTGTTGAAATTAAGAAAGAAGTTCAAGAACCAAAGGTTTCAAGCTCCTCAAGTCTCCATGTAAGGTCACTAAGTGACCATGCTTTGATGATGATGATGATGATGAGTTGCAAAAGCTGTACTACAAGTTTTTCTTTAACACCAAAGCTTCAAACAATACTCTCTGGCAAAGAAATTATTACTAATGTGTTTGCAAGTGAAACTGTTGATCATCATCAGCAACAAGAAAATAAATTAGAAATGGGTATGATTTTGAAGCCGAAGAAGAGTAGTAAGAGTTTGTCAGAGAGTAGTAAGAGTTTGTCAGACCTTGAGTTTGAGGAGCTAAAAGGGTTTATGGATTTAGGGTTTGTGTTTTCTGAGGAAGATAAAGATTCAAGCTTGGTGTCTATAATTCCTGGCTTGCAAAGATTGAAAGGAAACAGTACTACTGAAGAAGCATTTGTTAATAATAATAATAATAAGGCTATTGTGTCAAGGCCTTATTTGTCAGAAGCATGGGATGTTTTGGATCAAAGAAAGGTTGAAAATTCATTGATGAATTTGAGGATTCCATCTCAGCTGGGAAATGAACTCAACATGAAAGATCATCTCAGGTTTTGGGCCCATACTGTTGCATCAACTGTTAGATAACAAATATTTGCTTTAATTTTTTTTCCCTTCTATTTCTTGGATGCACTTTTTGATTCTGTTTTGAGTCAGCAGTCAGCTTGTTTTGTTATGATTATGGAGCAATTTTTGTGGGGTTTTTTTTTTTTTTTTTTGGAAGAATGTATATGTAATGTAAAGAATTATCCCAAATCAAGGCAGTTTCTTTTCTCAAATGTTCATGGCTTTGTAAAGAGCATAGTTAAATGAACTGTTTGAACTTACAAATTGCTCTCAATTTTTTAGAATAGGTTAGCATTAGGGTTGTTATTTTTCGATTCGATTTTTATCGAACTAAACCGAATTATACAGTTTTTCCCGAGAAATAAGCCTTCTAATTGTATTATATTTCAAATAATTTAAATTATCAAATCATTCAAAAACATTATAAAATATGCAAATAATTACATATATTTTAACTCTTATTTAATTTGAGGTTGGATTTTTGATTTAGTCAGACCGAATCAAATCCAAATCAAAATTTTCTACCCACCCATGATATACTCAATGATGATTTTTTAATTGTCAAGAAAAGGGAACTCTTCAAAACAGATGTTCATTTGTAGGCTAAGCGGCATATTCGGTTCGGTTTCGAACCGGAACCAAACCGAACGGTTTATAGTTTCACACTTGTGGAACCGTAAATTGGAATCGGATCGGACGGTCCGATTTCATTTATATATATATATTTTTTTAAATTAATTTAAAAAACGAAAATCTTTTAAGTAAATTACTAATGTGATATTATTACCAAATAAATATAATAAAAAATTAATAATATGAATTTTATTACATTAAATTAAAAATAAATAAAGAACTTGAAGTTACATTTATAAAAACTTAAGCTGCCTACGTATTCTCTTTGGGTGAGAGGAATCAAAACTCACGTAGTTCCATTATATTCTTAGATAGTTAATCTCATTACAATTATTTACTCATCATCATTATCTGTTCCTGTTGTTGATCCTTCAGCTCATGTTCCGCTTGTACTTACAGATGCATTATTGAACAAGTCTTCAAAATCATTGGGGACATCTTTTTGTTGTCTCATATCAGCTCGGGTCCAATCATCGACACATGTTACTTCTAATGTGTTTGGATGTAATGAAGACCGTCTTGCTTCCCAAATATTACCTCATAAGCTAAAGAATTGTTCAACCGCAAGAGTGGAAACAGGTGTTGCCAACACTTCTTCAGCAATAATTAATAAAACATGATATATATTTTGATGTCAGTTCCACCAGTCAAATACTTGAAAAATTTTACCCACAAAACTTTTAGCAGAAAATTCGAAATTGGTTGATAAATAATTATCTAATTTTGGATTGTTAGTCGTGATTTTCTTCCGTTTTCTATTTCGTTGTAGTAACCAACGATCACCTATGCTAAGTCTTATATGCGGTACAGGTTCGCTACTAGATTGTCCTACTGATAGTAAGTTGTATCTACTGACATAATCATTAAATAAATCTATTAAATAATTTTTTTCTACTCCATGTGTTATTTTTCTAACATTAATTTCATCATATATTCCTAAAAATTCATAGTAAGTTTGTAAGTCACCATTCAAACATTGTAGTTTAAATATAGGATCAAAAACTGTAGCAATAAGATAAATCTATTTTTAGCATCACAATATTTAAATAAATATAAAGAACTCGTACCTTTACTAGATGATGCATACATGTCCATTTGAGTTTACATTGTATCAAGTCCAATTTCAGTGGCATGATGTATATCCAAGTGCTTGTCCAATTTTAAGTTATTGAAGATGGTTTGATTCGTAATTTCCGCTTGGCCGTTTGACTGGGGATAACTCCAAGATGAAAATCTCTGTTGAATCTCATTCTCCCTACAGAAATCTTCAACTACTACATTCTGAAATGGCTTATCATTGTCCATAATCAAAGTCTGAGGAAGACCAAATCTATTGATGATTTGTTTCTTCAAAAACATGACCACGTCTTTCCCGGTAATACTCTTGTAAGCTTATGCTTCTACCTATTTGGTGAAATAATATGTTGCCAATAACACGAATCTAACTCCATCATAGAGACTAACAGCGGGCCAACTATGTCCATCCCCCATTATATGAATGCCCAATGAGTTTCTATTATTGCTAAGTCTTTTATGAGGAGATGGATCCCAGTGGCATGTTTTTGACACTTCTTTGCAAAACTCTCAACCTCGTTTTGAAGGGTAGGGTAGTAATATCAATGGGGAGGTGGATCTTGGTGGATTCTGCTGCAACATTCGCCGTCCAAAATTATTTCCTACTTGGCCTTCGTGGATTTTCGATAACACTTCTTATGCTTGATGTTTAGTTAAGCACTTGAATAGTGGCAAGGAATATGACATTCGATATAATTCCCCATCTACCAAGCAATATCTTTTGGATTTTTATTGTATCGAGCGAGCTTCATTTCTATTATATGGAAGTCCTGATTCTATAAGTAAGCAATTTATTGGTTCATCCAGGAATTATCCGAACTTACACTCACAACTTCAAGCTCCCGCTGTGAAATTGAAGGTTTAGACAAAGTTGTTATAAACAATTGAATACTGACTGGGTACCATTGTACTTGCTTGAAGTGTTGTTTCAGTCGTTTTGATTTATTTCTCTTTAACTCATTGTATGTTTGTGTGTGCTTTCTTTTGTTGCATACCATTTTTATTTGTTGTATATTTCCGAGTTTTTATTTCCTGTATGTTGTTTTGCTAACTGAGTAGGGCTGTTAGTTAGGGGAAGTAAGTTAAAGTTTTTATATTCTCTTACATGTGTTTTTAATTTACCCATTTTCATTTCATGACAAAAAATAGGAGTAGTATATCCCACTTTTTTTGCTAGCTCCGTTTTAAGAGGGAGTCAGATTAAAGAGGAGTAGGATATCTACATTTACATGCATGAGCCTTTTTCATTTTTATCTTCTCTTTATTTTCTCAGTGTTTTCACGGTATATTATTGTCTGTGGATGTTTCAGGTGAGCAGATTAGTGGCTGATATGGCATCAACTTCAAGACTACTTGGTTAGGTATTAGATCGAGTTGTATTGTAATAAGTCACTGTCTTGATGGTTGGCAGCTGGCTATTTTCTTTTTGGATATTTTATCGTAGTCTTTGTATTAGGTAGTATTTTATCACGAAATGCCAAAGGGGGAGATTGTTAGTTCCATATTTGTTAGCAATGTCTGTAACAGAACAAGTTCAATTGTCTTATAATGAGTCTTGAAGATATCAGAGCAATTGGACTGGTATTTGGCAGACTAAACGTGAAGAAATCAGATATGCGTTAGTGCTGCGTTCGTGTTTGTGTTCGAATGAATGGCGTTCGTGTCACATTCCTACTTGGGTTCGAACAAAACTTGGCAGAAGGTTCTCGTGCATAGCGAGTTCATCTTTCTATTCGAACGAAACCTTCCAGTGTATTTGCGTTCGAGCTGAGTTCGAGATTGCGTTCAAACAAGTTTATGGAACAGCGAGCTTTCGACACGTGTTCTTGTAACGTTTGAACGTCTTTGCTTAAGTAGGTTATTTTGGACGAGTTTTAAACGTGTTTTGCACAAGAAAACCCATACATTTTCCCTACCTATATAAACAAACATTGACCCACTTTCACAAGGGTTGGAAATACATTATTCTAAGCCTCAAATCTTCTTAGTTTTCTACCTTAATAATTTTCACCTTGAAGAATTCTTTGTTTACCTTATCTTCTCTTTCTTGGTGATATGGTTCCGCGTTCGATCATCAACACAGAAACACAACCCTAACCTAGTATCTTAAGCCTTTAGAGTTCTCAATGAGGAAGATTGGTAGTCGAATTTCCGGCGTTGTAAGTTTATAGGGTTGGTCCGCTCAGAGACTCAGAGGTTCTGAAGAAGGCCGTTTGATGCGGGCTCAAGGAGTTCTTCAAGTTATTACATTCTAGAGGTATTGGTGTTGGATCTGTAAGATCAATCCCAAGATATAATAAGCATAAACATGTGTTAATACTCAAAGGAATATAGCGGAAATTATACTCACTTTGATCGGTTCGTTGGATGTGTTGATAACAAAACTTTTGCTCATTTGAAGTGCTTCAAGCTCCTCTTTGAATGGTTGTGTGTTGAGCTCCAAGCTTGGTGAATGAGATTCCAAACTCAATGGATGTTTCCCTATCACCTTTGTAGACTCTTTGATGTGGTAGCAAGGTTTGATTTTTGAAACAAAATCAAAGGAGAAGAACATTGAAGTTTCGGCCAAGGAAGAAAGGAAAGAGAGCTTTTGTTTTCTTTTGTATTTGTTTCTAATACAATTACCAAATTCAACTTACAAAATGGTGTATATCTTTTCCAAAAAGATAAAGTGTGTTGGAGGGAAAAATATAATTAATGTATTCAACCACTTCCATCACCAAAAGTGACTAGATGTCAATCACAAAAAGGTGACAAGACTTCCATGACGGATTGAGCAGTTGAGTTGTCATCGCTATGAGTCTTCCAAAGCTCAAGCTCAAGCGGCTGCTCATTTCCGGGCTTAGGCCCGAGAGGTCTCTCTATCGTATAGAGCATTCTCTCAGCTCTCAGGACAATCCTGAGTTCATATCCCAGTCAGGAAAGTTCGCACCATTAAAGACATTTTCGCCCATGATAATGTCTCTAACCCCGATCTTTCCAGTCATCTTAATTGCAATAGTCTAACTATTCAATTAATGATTTTTTGGTACAGTCCAACTGTTACAAGAAAAATAATAATATTAGTCCAACTAATAAATATTTATAATTGACGAAATAATTTGAAAGCGCGTATTGGCAAGTACTCTAACCCTCTGTTGAGTACTCGGGAAACCTAGTTTCCTAGTGGGCTAGGATCCCGTTAAATAACACACAACCTTGACTTTGGCCAACAAGCTGTATGATATTTAACTAGGTAGATCTCTAAGATCAATTGGATCTCATCCAATTCCTAGATCCGGTAGGTGAACCTCCAAGTTTGAAACATATATACAATATATATGCCAATATATCCAATATATTTTCTTAACATTTTCCTCTGAATCAACTAAGCCTTGGATTTGGCTCAACAAGCTTAATGATTCCAGTTAAGCGGGACCCATTGACCTTGGAAAACTTCGTAATCCATGTCGATGAACAAGAAGTGACCTTGACTTTGGCCAACAAATCACAACTTGCCCAAGACATGCGATATGGAACAAAGCTTTCATGGTTCAAACACATCCGCGATGGACATTGATCTTGACTTTGGCCAACAAACCAATGTCGATATTGGATCTTGAGAAAGAACCATTCAATGGAAGGAAAACGCTTAATATTTGATTGAGGATTTTTCGCGTAATTGGCAACCAATTAATTATCTTTGATTAGGTCTCATCATACACCCTTAAGCATGCATTCTAAAAGCATAATAAGGCGCGATAAATAAAATAATAATGATATGCGGATGGATATCTCACAAATTGTTCCTAGAACAAATCACTCCATTTCCTCTCCCCGACTAGCACTATTCTAACTTTTACCCAATTACATAATACAATAAAGAAACCTCATTACATTGAGGGGAATTGGTGAGAAGAGAATTACAAAGAATCGAGAGATAAAGGGTGGACACGCAGGTCCAATTTAATAAATTCTAAATTTATTATAACAATTTCCAAAATTTCCATCACCCATCTAATATCCATCTGATATACATTATTCATACAATACATCCATGTATTCACACAAAGCATGTTATTCAATCAATCTAATCCAATTAATTAATCTTTGAATTAAGTGATCATCCAATGTTCAAACAACGATTTGATTTGCGCGAGTCCAACTCGTTTGAGAATAAGTACTCAAAGTGCGTATTCTCTAATTATATTGAACTACAATTTTAAATCCAATTTAATTTGTATTCAATACTAATTCTTTATTTAATTCCAAATTAAATAATTACACTTTTAATGTGCCTTTACGATTTAGATTCTAAATCTAATCTTAATGGGTCTCAAAGCCCAATTAACACCCAATGTCAATTTAATTAAAGTCCAATGGGCTTTTAATTAATTTCATAAGGCATGGGCTTTAGCCAATATGGGTCAAACCCAAATGCCAAGGGCCAATAAAGGAATCACCCTATTTGCCATAAAATTAATTTTGGCCCATTAGGCCCAATTAAATTTAAAATGTCCATTAATTACATTTGGACTTTATGGAATGGTTTTAGGCCCAATTTGGATACAATCCAATTGTCCTAAACTAATTTGGCCCAACTAAGCCCATAAGGCCCAAATATAATAATTTTAGCTCAATTCCAAATTAAGCCTAATTAATTGAATTTTAATATTCCAAATATCACAATTTATTTAATTAAAGTGTATAGCCATAATTAATTATTCAAATTAACATTTCCAAAATACCAATTTACATAATTAATCATGATTTATCATATTCAATTTATGTCCAACATAATTGAAGCAAAATCAACTCATTCCATGCTCTCTAAGCTCACGGTAATCATGGAATTTTTTTACATCAGTTTTTTATTTCAATCCAACTAAATCACAAACCAATATATCCAAGCATTTTAAACACATCCAATGGCCTAAAATCAAAATCACCATGAGCTACAAGGGTTCCTCCATATTCGGCCAAGCCAAGCAATTTGGGAAAATTTATCTAATCAATTTTTTTTTTTATAAAATTAATCATGCATAACTCTTAGTTATCATAATCTAAGCATACTCAAACAATCAATTTGATAAAATCATGCTCCAAGCAAAAATACCCAAATTCAAGATTATGAACCCTAATCCATTTCATGCTTAAATAGGCTCATGATACCATTGTTGGGTCTCTAAGATCAATCCCAAGATCTAATAAGCATAAACATGTGTGAATACTCAAAGGAATATAGCGGAAATTATACTCACTTTGATTGGTTCGTTGGATGTGTTGATAACAAAACTTTTGCTCCTTTGAAGTGCTCCAAGCTCCTCTTTGAATGGTTGTATGTTGAGCTTCAAGCTTGGTGAATGAGATTCCAAACTCAATGGATGTTTCCCTATCACCTTTGTAGACTCTTTGATGTGCTAGCAAGGTTTGATTTTTGAAACAAAATCAAAGGATAAGAACATTGAAGTTTCGGCCAAGGGAGAAAGGAAAGAGAGCTTTTGTTTTCTTTTGTATTTGTTTCTAAAACAATTACCAAATTCAACTTACAAAATGGTGTATATCTTTTCCAAAAAGATAAAGTGTGTTGGAGGGAAAAATACAATTAATATATTCAACCACTTCCATCACCAAAAAGTGACTAGATGTCAATCACAAAAAAGGTGACAAGACTTCCATCACTAAAGTATATGTAGGCACTGCATTTTTGCATGTAAGTCCCGATGATGAGTCTCGTATGGAGACACCACCTTTTAAGTTGTGGAAGTCGCAGGAAACGGATGTCGGAATGGAAGAGTCAGACATTGACATCTTGTTGGATTTAATTCGCTTGTTTAGCTTCAGGTTCGCTTGTTGGACCTCTGTTTTAAAACATAACCTTAGCCCAAATCCCCCATAATTCACACCACTCACGCCCATTACCCATACAGCAGCCACTCACGCCATTAGCCTTCATCCAGCCCCTGAACACGCCCAAACCAGCCCCTGAAGTCAGCCCCCTGAACACGCCCGAATGCCCCTGAAAACTGCCACTGATACACGCCCAATGAGTCAATTCACGCCCATCACCTTCCAAATTAAACAAAAACACATATTAAACACATGCTAAAATCAAGACAAATCACATTCCCTAATTAAAAGATACAAATCAAATCTCATCAAACGTTTTCCTAATTCGATTAAATTACATACCTAAATAAAACAAATCAAATAAAATCAAATCAAATATATCATTTTCCTAATCAAATCAAATCATATCTAATCACTTCCCTAATTAAAAGATTTTTCCCTATCACACACTAATTAAAAATATCTCCCATAATTACACAAATCCTTTCCCTTTTCACACAAGGTAAACCCCAACCCTTTGCCTATAAAAAGAAGCCTAAACCCAACCTTGAAGCCCTAGCAACTCAAGCCCAAAGCAACAAGAAACAAAGCAAATAATTCTCTCTTCTCCTCCTCTCTACCATCACCGAAACACTATCCTAAAATAGCAAAGGAACATCACCAAAACACCCCCATAAACAGTAAGCATCATCACCGAATACACCCCTGAAACTGCCCCTATATTCACCGAAAATCACAGCTCCAAACAGCTCTTGGATCACCAAAACATACCCCTGAAACAGCCCTTCCATTCACCGAAAATCACCCATGAAATTGTACTGCAGTGACCGAAAATACACCCTCAAACAGTAGCCCAAACACCCTCAAACAGTAGCCTAAATTACCAAAAACAGTGACAAAAAAACTACACCTTAAGACACCCCAAATACTGCAAAACAACAGTCTAAAAACCCCTAAATTACCGAAAAAAAACAACAAGAAACAGCAGCGAAACAGAGTAAAACAGCAGCCCGAGCAGCGAGGCAACGAAGAGAAACAACGAACCAGTGAACCAGAGGAGTTGCAGAGCATCAACCCTTCTGAAAACCGCGTAGCGCACTTCCGAGAGACGACTTAAGAGGTTAGACCTGAGGGCACCTTTTTTTATTTATTCTCCTTTGTTTTTATTTATTTTCTTACTTTATTTCGCATGAGTATTCTGGATTGGCGTATGATATGACTTTCAGATGAACGGACTATGTGTTCTCTCTTGCGGTATATCGGATGGAAACTCGGACGTAAATTCCGTAGCCGAATCCAAATGGACAGTAGTGCGGTCTGCACTCGGGATACAATGCCACGTACCACTTGAGAGACACACATATTTCGTTTCATCCAACCTTATGTTTGAGTATGATTTAGTCGTTAGTATGTTATTTATTTTTAAGCATGATTTAGTCGTTAGTATGTTATTTACTTTCCGCATATTTATTTATTCATACATTGTAATCTAATTCATATGGGCTAACTAAGGTGGGTTAAAGGTTCTCCATTCGAGGGAAATGCCTAAAGGCTACCTTTACCATAATGTTTTGCCATGCCGGATGAAGTACACTCGATTGAATGTGAAATATGTTCAATCGGGCATACGAGGTCCTACATCATGTATTTGTTTATACATGTATGTGTTTACGTCATTTCAGATTCCATTTTGGCAATCTAGTTCGAACGCGTTTCCAAACGCTACACGAACGTATGCATTCTGCCTCATTCCGTTCGAACGCGTTTATGAACGCTACACGAATGTATGCATTCTGCCTCATTCCGTTCGAATGTGTTTACGAACGCTACACGAACGTATGCGTATTCTACTTTACCATGCATCAGGTCTTATCCATTTCGAACGCGTTTCCGAACGCTATACGAATGTGAACCTTATGTTTACCGTTCGAACGTGTTTTCAAACGCTACACGAACGCACATATAGTGCACAGACTTCTTTTCATCACATTTCATGCATGTTTTCTTCTTTGATCATTTCTTTTGAACCATATGATTAATCATATCATTTCATTATTTACGCTTAGGAAATTATCATCCATTTATATTTCCGCATTTATTTATTCGATATGCTCATGAGATTGTGTGCTCGCTTTTATTATTAATGCCTTTATAGTTGTTATTAGTTACATTATTGCACTTTATTGTTTAATACGTTCATGAATTATGTATTTTGCCTTCATTGTTTCATTTACGATTATAGGTGTGCAAACTTGCATGTTGCTTAAGTTATCTGGTATGTATTATATGAGATTTGGTTGTACTATTGCATAAATCCTTTCATTACAAGTGGAATAAGTAAGGGACCATTCTGAACCCAACGGTTTGAGGTCTTCCCTTGCTAGGGGTGAGTGCGGCCTTAAATCATTTTCCCGGTTCACACCGGGTGGCGACTCCATTTTTAGTTCTCCGGTTTAGTTCCCTCGTGGGCTACTCCGTACTCCCAACCAGGCCGCAAGCCTAGAACAGCGTCGCTGATTTCCTTGTCTACAGTCTGGCGACTCCACTGGGGATAGAGAATCGGCCCCGAAATAGTGTTTTTTGTAATGTTTGTGATTTGTGCTTTAGTTAATCGTGTCTACCATGGGTTGAAAAGGGTTTAATCAAAGGCATTATTAGAGCTTGGTAATGATTTGGTGTCTTCCTTCATTCACTACCTTTCTATAAGGAAAAGTCGTGAAGGCACCTAGATAATCATTTACCCGAAGCTTACCGTGATGGACTAATTTGGAGGACTTGTTGTTTATTCCTGTCACCAAGGCGATAAGAGCCTAAGAGGTTTGGTTATTTAAGAGAGTTCACTCCACCCTCCCTCTGGGGAATCTTCAATAGGAAATCCATTTGACATTTAGTCACGCACCATAACTCGTTGGCACGTATCGTAAGGTATAAAAAAGGTGCGCTCACTTGGTCACTCAAACCCTTGAGTGGGGAGACCTAGTTGTGGACAATCCTTCGCCAGCGATAGCCTTTGTCTACACTCCCGCAAACCCACACGTAGACCATAGTTGTATGACCAATAGAAACTATTTCATTATGCTTGTGTTTAGGGACCATCATCATTTGGATTCAGTTGGACTTCTTGTTAGAAATGTGGACTTGTTGGGCCATTTAAACTGGGATGAGTTCGTATCTTATGACAATTGGGCTAAAAGTTTCTAAAATGCCGATGGGCCACTCTGTAGAAATTGTTTCTTTGTGTTTATGCTTAGGACCATCATCATTTGGATTCAGTTGGACTTCTTGTCAGAAATGCGAACTTATTGGGCCATTTAAACTGGGATGAGTTCGTATCTTATGACAATTGGGCTAAAAGTTTCTAAAATGCCGATGGGCCACTCTATAAAAATTGTTTCTTTATGCTTATGCTTAGGACCATCATCATTTGGACTCAGTTAGACTTCTTGTCAGAAAGGCGAACTTGTTGGGCCATTTAAAATGGGTTCGTATCTTATGACAATTGGGCTAAAAGTTTCTAAAATGCCGATGGGCCATCTTGTGTTTGGGCCCCTTATCATTTGAAGTTGTTTAGCCATGTTATCGCAAAGGTGTAAACATGTTGGGCCTTTTCAACTGGGACAAGTTTGCACCTTGCAATAATGTGATTAAAGCTTTAAAATGACAAGAGGCTGACTTATATATTCCATGCATTGCACGCATACATGTTGACTGAGAATTTTAAAAGACACTATAGATTCTCGTTGGGTTAGGAAAGAGGGAAGACTCATCAAAAGGCCGATAGCAAACATGAGCGAATTAGAGAACGAGGTATCTCGTATGGATCAGTTGGAGACCAATCTCACCAAGGTTATTGAACAGTTGCAAGCCTTGACTACTGCTATAGCTAATATGGCTGTGCCCCGTGCTGGGGGAAACTCTGAGAATGTGAGGCGTGATGAGCCTCCGAACAGGTTGGGGGATGACATCCCCGCTTTTGATGATGACATGGCTGAATATGCGGCAGGAAGAATAATCGTGTCTCAGGCAGAGTTGCAGAAGCTCTGAGATCAAGTAGAATCGGTTACCCACAAAATGAGGGGTAAACATGAAGACTTGCTAGATTATGAGGTAATGACTTTTGAAGAACAGCTGCCGGCTCAGTTCAAGATGCCTGATATGGCCAAGTTCAACGGGAATGGGGATCCGAGGGTCCATCTCCGGCAGTATGTTTCAGTTATGAGTTCAGTGGGTCTATCAAAGCGTGAAGTTCAGAAAATGTTTGAGATGTCGCTCGAGTGGGCACCCGTGGTATGGTATCATGGCCTTGAGAGGAAAGTCAAAGATGATTGGAGAGCATTGGCAGAGGCTTTTCTGAGTCAATATGTTACAGATTTGGAGATTGACTTGTCACTCCGCGATTTGGAGAACACCAAGCAGAAGCCGGAAGAGAGCTTCAATGAGTATGTGGACCGCTGGAGGAGCCAACTTATAAAGATGCAGACTCGGCCCTCAGAGAATGACCAAATCAAGATGATCATCAAGGGCACCAAGCCCTCCATTTATGGCAAGCTGATGAGAATGACCTCCATGATTACTGATATTCGACAGTTGAGGGAAACCGTCATGGATATTGAGGAAGAAGAGGATGAGAATAGAAAGTTCTATAGCCTGAACAGGAGGCCCATTGGGGGAACATCAGGCACCAAGCCTGTTTCTGCTAAAATTGCTGCCATCCGAAACCGGCGATTCTCCAACATGGGTAGACCTTTGTCTAAG
The DNA here is from genome assembly GCA_019454045.1 of Zanthoxylum bungeanum. Classification (NCBI taxonomy): domain Eukaryota; kingdom Viridiplantae; phylum Streptophyta; class Magnoliopsida; order Sapindales; family Rutaceae; genus Zanthoxylum; species Zanthoxylum bungeanum. The sequence goes on from SKCR01028325.1 coordinate 310,053, forward strand.
GTGCTGGAGAAATTAAAGAGACATAGACTCCTGAAACCCTTAGAGACCAAACCATTTCCACACCATCCACCACCACATCTCAACCTGAACCACTATTGTCATTTACTCCAACAGAAAGGCCATGACACTGACAGTTGCGCCCGCCTCCGCCATGAAATCCAGGACCTCATAGACTCCCAAAAAATACCCGACCCCGAAAAAGAATAGCCCAACACACATCGAAACCCCATACCAAATTATCACTATGTCCCACCACCTACCTATATGATAAGCTCGGGCATACCCGAAAGCTTTATCCTCAAATCCTTTGACTACCAAGCCTTTTGCTTGGGGATTTGGGATAGCAACAGCGAAGATGAAACAGGACAGGGGAAGAATTTCTGGGAAGACTTCTCCAGTAGTGATGAAGAAGAGGTGAGAGGAATGACACGCAGCGGGCATTTCTACAGTGATACGACTGAGAAGGGTAAAGAAGTGTTGATAGAAGGGAGAGAAGTGACAGAAAATATGGATAATACTGAATGGGATGCAGTGCTGCGCCAGCTAAAGAATACACGGGCACAGGTCAGCATCTGGGAATTATTGTGTTCGTCACAGGAGCACATGCGTGCTATGGTTGAAGCCTTGAGAAAAATATTAGTACCAGAGGATGCTAATCCTGCAATGTTTGTAGGATCAGTACAGAAGGAAGCTTCGCAGGCAATAACTTTTTCTGAGGAAGAACTCTCGGCAGAGGGAAGAAATCACAACAAGCCACTATTCATCAGAGCTGAAGTAAGAGGAAGGAAGACATCCTGTGTAATGGTGGATGATGGCTCATCCATCAATGTGTGCCCTTTGAAGATCCTATCGAGATTGGGAATGAAGGCAATGGATCTGGATCCCTCCAATATGACTATCAAGGCATATGATGACAGTAAGAGAGGAGTTGAGGGAACTTTCGCTGCAATAGTTAAGGTGGGGCCGATCGAGGATAAGGTTGAATTCACTGTGCTAGACATCCCAGCTACTTTTGCTTTGTTGTTGGGGAGGCCATGGTTTCACAAGCTTGGGGCGTGCCTTCCACTCTGCACCAGGCCATCAAGTTTCCATACGGAGGAGAGATTATCACCATCAAAGCTGAAGTAGATAATGATGTGGCTGTTTTAGAGATATAACCTTTCACGAGGTTTCAGGTGTCGGCAACCTTCGAAGAATAGGTGGATCCTAAGGTGGCTAGGATCATGGAAAAAATAAAGTTTGAGCCGGGTAAAGGTTCAGGTGTCGGAGGAACTCTGTTAAACTTTAAAGGGCAGACCACTCGGAGAGGACTGGGGTACAAGTCTGATGAGGATAAGCCGAAGACCAAGAAGAAATGACTGAAACTGACATAATGTTTTATGAAGGCAACGGGATACCAATGAGAGCCTGAACCAGTATGGGTCAATTGGATCATGGTACCGGGATTTGAAATCTTCCAAGATGTGCTGGGTGAGAAACCACCGACGGAAGAAGTTGCGAAGGAAGAAGATAAGTGGGAAGAAGAGCTGATGAAGATGGAAAGCCTAACCCTCGAGGAGAATAAGGAGGCTGAGAAAAACCCAGTTGTGGAAGATGAAGTGTCTGTAGATGACGAGGATATTTATCTTCCTAATTTATTTGAGTGTACTCCCGCATTTTCTAGTAATAAAGACGTTCATTTCGCTTACATGTCTGAGTCTCTTCCTTTCAATCTGCACGATGTGAGTATATTTTACAAAAGCATTCAACCCTGGTACTATGATATTCAGCGATACTTAGAACATGGGGAATTACCGAAAGAAGCAAGCAGAAAAGACAAGACAGCCATTTAGAAGTGGCTTCTCAATATGTGATTTTGAAGGGAGAGCAATACAAGAGGCAGGAAAATGGCATTCAGCTGAAGTGTTTAAGAAAAGAAGAAGCTCAGAAGGCAATGGAAGAAATACATGCTGGGGTATGTGGATCACACATGAATTGGTTGAATTTGTCTCGCAAGATTGTAAGACAAGGTTTCTACTGGTTAACCATGGAGACAGACTGTGCAAAGCTGGTAAGACATTATCACGATTGTCAATTACATGGTAATATGAACCATCTGCCTCACACAGAGTTACACGGGCAATCAGGGCCATGGCCTTTTTCAGCATGGGGAATTGACATGATCGGAGAGATTAGACCGAATGCATCGAATGGACATCGTTTCATAGTGGTGGCAGTGGACTACTTCTCAAAATGGGTGGAAGCCGAGTCATTTCGTAACGTCACAGCAAAGTAGATGGCGAAGTTCATAGCTCGGAACATCATATGTCGATATGGGATGCCGCATCATGTGTAACAGATAACAGAGTTAAGTTTTAAGGGGAAACGAAGGCAATGCTACAGAGATATGGGATAGGACTGTAGGGGTTTTTAGAGGCTGAATCTGGTAACGCAGCGGAAGCCGTGGAAAATCAGATTTTCCGATTTCAAAACTTTTTTCTCGGATTAATTAAATAAACATATTTATTTAATTATCCAATAATCAAATTATGAAAATAAAATTCAATAAATCATATTTAAGTGAATTTACCGAATTACCCTTACTTGGTATTTTGTCCATTTTAGTCCGAAATTGATCTAATCAATTTTGAATGATTCTAAATCATTTCTAAGATGAACTTAGCATGTTCAAAACATCAAAACACCAAGGCAACACAAATCCCCAATTTTCTTCATCATGGCCGAATGCACCATTAGAGTGGCAAATTGTGCACTTTGTCATTTCATGCTTCAAAACACATCAAGATGTAATCCAATCAACATGAAACTTTATATGCATCATATACACATCCAAATACACAACATAAATGAAAAGCCCCAAATTTGGAATTGGTCATGAACCCTAAGTTTTCAATTTCCTCAAATTGGACAAATTAGACCAAATCGGTTAAATCAATTACTTTAATCATCATTCTTCCATCCAATAAAAGTCTCAACACAATTAAACAACTCAAGATCAAATCTAGGTCATCTTAGAGTGGATCAACAACTCTATATTAGCAACAAGGTTTCCAAAACCTTAAAAGAATGCTTACAACTACACTAGTCACAAGCTTCCATCATTATACATGCTCAACACTTCCACCAAACTTCCATTCATAAAAAACACAAAGAATAAAGAAAAGAATAACTTTAGAACATCAAAATATGTAGCCTAGATCATAAGGAACATTTTCTTATCTAATAGTAAGTTGAGAAAACTTACTAAATTCAAGCCTTTCTTTGGTTTTTCTTTTCTTCTTCACAAGCTTCTTTGGTTTTCTTTTAATGGAGTTTAGGTTAGAAAGTGTATTAGGTTAGAAAATTATATGAAATGAAAACAATATATACTTGTGCACAAAAGCCCCTTGGCCGAAAATGTCAAGGCATATACAACAATTTTTCATTTCAATTTCATTTCACAAATATTTGATCAAGTTGATTAAATATCTAAAAACACTTTATTAGATATTTATAACTTGGTCAACAAAGGCAACTTAATCATTTTAAATCAAATATCCAAAGTTAAGATATTTATATTTTAATTAATTTAATCATTTAACAATTAAATAATTAATTAATTAATTAAATACAAATATATTAAATATATGTATTATATTTACATTAAATATCAAATACATATATTCATTTAGGATATAAGTCAAATATCTCAATTTGACTTTTAATTAATGTGTATTTAAATTAATCAAGTATTAAATGTAAATACACAATAATTAAGCAAATAACTATCGGGTCCCTTTAGCATGTATTTTGCGTTTAACCTTTAAACGACTTTATAAATAATCAACATTATTTATATTTGTTGCTCTAGTGCTCTACGAATATATTTCATTATTGAGACTCTCTAGATTAAGGTATATCCGTCACGAAATCAAATTTCGTGTCCATAATTTATCCACCCATAAATTATGACGATCACGGATAATCTCGCTGAATCATACAGGTCGAGGTCATAGCAAATGTATAATTCCTCTGTCACAGGTATCCGGATAAATCCCAAAGATATAGATGTAAACGTCAAATCTCTATGGGGATTATCCAGTCGACTATTCTATTAGCAATCTCTAAAAGAATGTTTAGAACTAGCTTCTAAACTTTACCACGGGCCCATGGTTTTATCTGATTGCTAATCATATGGACTACCTATGCTCTGGTACACGGAACTGACGGATCCTATCTTGATACGCATAGGACACCCTGAGGATCTATCTACACCCAACGAACAGGTGGAGGTCTGATCTAAATAGATCGGTGACGTGACTGCCATCTAAGTGTAGAAGATGTCTCATGTGCCCACAATGGCATCTCAAGTCTAAGAATCACAAGTGCTACTCAACCCGAGAATATTCTTATTGACGTTGGTGTACCATCCATTAAGAATCTTCGGTGAGTCGTTCAGTGTTTATCCGCTATAAACACTCACACATCTATACTAGTCTCCAAGACTAATGGTTCATTGAGAAACCATTGGAATCATATATTCCAGTATACGACATGTACCGGTCTCAACGGGTTTACTTTACTGACCAAGTAGTGTAAACCTTGACCAGGAACTGTCTGAGAATGAAAATGTCATGATACTACTCAATGTCAGTTGCGACGCTTTTGCAACAGTACCATGACTAATCATTCTAAGGTCATTACGTCTTTACCATATAAAAAGATAAATTATATTATAGAAACCGCATATATATTATTCATAATAATAATGTTTTACAGAGGTATTCAAAAGAAATAAAACCGGGAATTGGCGCTCTGAGCACCAACCCCAACAAAATCTCCCATTTGCTCTAGTGCCAATAACGATTGTATCTAATACCCATCGACTCCACGTGTTTATCAAACAGCTTCAGAGGTATGGCCTTCGTCAGCGGGTCTGCTAAATTATCTTCACTCGGTACCTTGCACACGACAATATCCCCTCGCGACACAATCTCTCGAATGATGTGGTACTTGCGTTCCACATGCTTCGACTCCTGATGTGCCCTCGGTTCCTTTGCTTGCGCAATGGCTCCAGTATTATCACAGTATAACGGAATCGTATTCTCGATACTTGGGACAACTCCCAATTCTGTGATAAAGTTCTTTATCCATACAGCCTCTTTTGCAGCTTCAGAAGCTGCAATATATTCCGCCTCAGTGGTGGAATCAACTGTCGATCCCTGTTTGGAACTCTTCCAACAAACTGCACCTCCGTTAAGGGTAAAGACAAATCCAGATGTAGACTTTCTATCATCGGGATCCGATTGGAAATAGGAGTCTGTATACCCATTAACCTGCAGTTCGTGTCCTCCATAAATTATTAACTTATCCTTGGTACCTTTAAGATACTTTAGGATATGTTTAATGGCCATCCAATGGTCATTACCTGGATTGGACTGATATCGACTAGTTACGCTAACAGCGAAACTGATATCAGGCCTCGTACATAACATGACATACATTATGCTACCCAAACACGAAGCATAAGGTTGGTTAGACATTCTAACCTTTTCATCTTCTGTTTGTGGACACATCTTCTTAGAAAGATGAATCCCATGTCTAAACGGTATGTTTGCTGTCTAACAGTTACCAAAACTATACCGTTCCAAGATCTTATCTATGTACGTTGATTGGGATAACCCAATCAGCCTCTTTTGTCTATCTCTAAAGAGTTTTATCCCTAAAACATAGGAAGCTTCTCCCAGGTCCTTCATGGAGAAATTCTTATAGAGGTATGCTTTGACGCTTTGTAACATACCTAAATCATTCCCAATGATTAGGATGTCATCAACATATAGGACTAAAAATACGACCATGCTCCCACTGGCCTTCTGATACACACAGGATTCTTCCGGATTCTTGAGAAAACCAGACGATCTAATAATCTCGTCTAATCGAAGATTCCAACTTCGTGAAGCTTGTTTAAGTCCATAAATGGACTTCTTAAGCTTACATACCATGCCCGAGTTTTCGCTGGACGCAAAACCTTCCGGCTGTTCCATATAGATTTCTTCATCAAGAAATCCATTTAGAAAAGCCGTTTTGACATCCATTTGCCAAATCTCGTAGTCATGATACGCAGCTATAGAAAGCAAAATCCGAATAGACTTAAGCATTGCTACCGGTGAAAAAGTTTCATCGTAGTCGACACCAGGTCGCTGCGTGTAACCTTTTACTACCAGTCGGGCCTTGTAAGTTTCAACCTTACCATCAGGCCCGCGCTTCCTCTTGTAAACCCATTTACAACCGATTGGAACAATTCCTTCGGGAAGTGGAACCAAGTCCCAGACTTGATTCTCATGCATTGAGTCTATCTCGGATTTCATGGCACTTTGCCATTTCACGGAGTCGATGTCCAACATCGATTCTCTATAGGTGAAAGGATCTGTCTCTTCAACTAAGAGAACATCCAGACTCTTTTCTTGTATCAAATACAAGCGTTCAGGAGGTCTAGATACCCTTTCCGACCTACGGAGTGTGTTTGTTGAAGGTCCTTCATCTACTTGAACTTCAGGTTCCTCCGTTGGTTCGTTGTTTTCAGGTTGGACTTCATCAAGCTCAACCTGTCTATGATTACCACCTTCAGACAAAAATTCTACTTCTAGAAATTTTGCGAAGAGCTACGAACACATTTCGATGCTCGGTATCATAGAACAGATATCCCCTCGTATTCGAAGGATATCCAACAAACCTAAACTTTTGCCCTCGAGGCGAAAGCTTATCTTGCTGAGTCACCCTGACATAGGCAGGACAACCCCAAACCTTAATATAATTAAGATTTGGTCTCCTACCGAACCATATCTGATACGGAGTCGTAGTAACAGATTTTGAAGGAATCTTGTTCAAAAGATGTGCGGCTGTTAAGAGAGAGTAGCCCCATAAGTAATAGGGCAAATGTGTAAAACTCAACATTGATCGGACCATATCCAATAAAGTTCGATTTCTCCTCTCATATACTCCATTGTGCTGTGGGGTACCTGGAGGAGTATATTGAGCGAGAATCCCATTCTCCTTCATATAATCCATGAACTCACCGCTCATATATTCGCCGCCTCGATCAGATCGAAGGCATTTAATATATTTACCAGTTTGTTTTTCTACTTCATTTCGGAACTCTTTGAACTTTTCAAAGGTTTCCGATTTATGTCGCATCAAATAGACATAACTGTATCGTGACAGATCATCGTTAAAGGTAACGAAGTACGAATAACCACTGTGGGCAGTTTGACTTAGTGGACCACATACATCAGAATGTACTAGTTCCAGTAAGTTAGTGGCGCGGTGTCCAACACCAGAAAATGGGGCTTTGGTCATCTTACCCTGAATACAGGATTCACAAGTTGGATAGGATTCAATGGTGAGATCTGGTATCAAACCATTCCTAACCAATTGGGTAAGGCGTTTAACGCCAATGTGACCAAGCCTCATATGCCAAAGTTCAGTATTATTAATTACAGGTAAACTACGTTTATTAACTCCAGTATTTAATATATCTTTTGAAGTTTGCAATGTATAATGACCATGCTGGTTTGGACAACAAAGGATCTGAATATTATTACTATCATATAAATATAAAGAACTGTTCTTAATATTAATACAAAAGCCTTCTGTATCCAATACAAAAAGTGATATAATATTAGCTACACATCCAGGTACAAAATGGCATTCATTTAACAAAAGTGTCCCATTCGGCAATGAGATCTCGCATACTCCCACTGCAACTGCATCCAAAGAGTCTCCACTCCCGAACCGCAACTGCATCTCCCCGGGCTTCAGCCTCCTACTTTCCTTCAGCACCTGCAACGAATTGAAAATGTGAATGGGACAAGCAGAATCTAAAATCCAGTTGGATGTAACGGCTTCACAAGCCAAAGATAAATCAATAACTGGAAAAATAAATTTACCTGATGTAGATGCTCTATCTCTCCTCAGCTGGGCGATGTAATCAGGGTAGTTCCTTTTCCAATGCCCGACTTTGCCGCAGTGGTGGCATTTGTTTTCAGAAGCCCTCTTGGGCATAGCAATCTTCGCCTGTTATTGAGGACCAAAAGCCTTCTTCTTCTTTCATTTCTTCTTCTTTCCCTTGGACCATCCTTGGGAAGAAGCAGAAAGAGAATTAGTTCTAGGAGGGCGAGTCGGTACTCCATTCTTAAGGTCCTTTTATGCCGTGAGTAACATCCTATGTAGCTCCTGGTAGGTACAGACAGTCCCATTCATGTTGAAGTACATCACGAACTGGCGATATGAAGCTAGAAGCGAACCAAGAATGACACTCCTACCGAGAATGTCATTCAAGATGAGATTATGTTGCCTCAACTGATCGATCAAATCGATCATCTGAAGAACATGTGGGCTAACATCTTGCCCCTCATCCAGACGCGCATGGAACAGTTCCATTGCGACTTTGTGAACAATCACTTGTTCTTGGTTCTCAAACGATTGTCTCAATCGCGTCATCATACTATAGGAATCTAGCATACCATAGTATTGTTTCTTGAGTTTCGGAGACAGTGAACTAAGGATGTATGATTTAACCCTTAAAACATCATCCTTCCAAGTTTCAAAAACTTGGCGTTCCTCCTCCGAAGCATCCGCACCCACAGCAAGGGGCAACGGACCCTCAAGAACATATCCCAGCTTTTCGAAATCGAGGACAATCCTCAAATCCAATTCCCAGTCAGTGAAGTTCTCAGCGCCTTTCAGTTTGTTTGCATCAAGCATACGCGCAAACTGATTTGTGGATTGTGCCGCCATCGCCAATCTATCACATAGATCATGAAAAACGGTTAGCAGAAATTAAATAGTTTCATTTAATATCAAAAGCATAAACTAGATCATGGATTTTTAATCTAAAAATGCCCCTCCCACTAAATCATGCAATACTGTAGTCCCCAAACAGAATACAAAGATTTAATATTTAAATTAAATACAAATAGTGAAAAGTGGATCCCGTGAATATATTTCAGCTCACAACAGAGGCACGGTCTCGCCTACGTATATTCATCAGGTAGACAACTCATTTGTCAATCACTCAATAGTGACTCTTGGGTTTCCGGTCCTGGTCGTTTCTCGTTGTCGCTGCGAAGGCAGGCCCACAAGGAGACGTACCAAGGTTAAACTCGTCAATGATAAACTCAAGTTACTTACGTAATCCTGACAGCTATGGCACGTTCAGAATTCCGCTTTTACTTGAATTTATCTAGTATCTGATATACATCCGGTATAAATAAATCTCTATCAGCTACACCCTCACAGCAGAGGCACGGTCTCGGATGTAGTCACAGAGAAGTATTCATAAACCGTATTGACAAGACGGACCACATAACATGCATCAAATACATAATTACATTAAAACCTTATTAATCAGAGATTTTCCGCTAAGTGTCATACACCCTAAATCTAACCAAATTAGATTATAATAAGCATGTATAAAGTCAAGAAAATATGATTAAACATTGATTTAATTAAAGCTAATCATTTTAGGGGGCCTAGAATCAGACTCGCTCTGATACCATTTTGTAGGGGTTTTTAGGGGATGAATCTGGTAACGCAGCGGAAGCGGTGGAAAATCAGATTTTCCGATTTCAAAACTTTTTCTCGGATTAATTAAATAAACATATTTATTTAATTATCCAATAATCAAATTATGAAAATAAAATTCAATAAATCATATTTAAGTGAATTTACCGAATTACCCTTACTTGGTATTTTGTCCATTTTAGTCCGAAATTGATCTAATCAATTTTGAATGATTCTAAATCATTTCTAAGATGAACTTAGCATGTTCAAAACATCAAAACACCAAGGCAACACAAATCCCCAATTTTCTTCATCATGGCCGAATGCACCATTAGAGTGGCAAATTGTGCACTTTGTCATTTCATGCTTCAAAACACATCAAGATGTAATCCAATCAACATGAAACTTTATATGCATCATATACACATCCAAATACACAACATAAATGAAAATCCCCAAATTTGGAATTGGTCATGAACCCTAATTTTTCAATTTCCTCAAATTGGACAAATTAGACCAAATTGGTTAAATCAATTACTTTAATCATCATTCTTCCATCCAATCAAAGTCTCAACATAATGAAACAACTCAAGATCAAATCTAGGTCATCTTAGAGTGGATCAACAACTCTAGATTAGCAACAAGGTTTCCAAAACCTTAAAAGAATGCTTACAACTACACTAGTCACAAGCTTCCATCATTATACATGCTCAACACTTCCACCAAACTTCCATTCATCAAAAACACAAAGAATAAAGAAAAGAATAACTTTAGAACATCACAAGATGTAGCCTAGATCATAAGGAACATTTTCTTATCTAATAGTAAGTTGAGAAAACTTACTAAATTCAAGCCTTTCTTTGGTTTTTCTTTTCTTCTTCACAAGCTTCTTTGGTTTTCTTTTAATGGAGTTTAGGTTAGAAAGTGTATTAGGTTAGAAAATTAAATGAAATGAAAACAATATATACTTGTGCACAAAAGCCCCTTGGCCGAAAATGTCAAGGCATATACAACAATTTTTCATTTCAATTTCATTTCAAAAATATTTGATCAAGTTGATTAAATATCTAAAAACATTTTATTAGATATTTATAACTTGGTCAACAAAGGCAACTTAATCATTTTAAATCAAATATCCGAAGTTAAGATATTTATATTTTAATTAATTTAATCATTTAACAATTAAATAATTAATTAATTAATTAAATACAAATATATTAAATATATGTATTATATTTACATTAAATATCAAATACATATATTCATTTAGGATATAAGTCAAATATCTCAATTTGACTTTTAATTAATGTGTATTTAAATTAATCAAGTATTAAATGTAAATACACAATAATTAAGCAAATGACTATCTGGTCCCTTTAGCATGTATTTTGCGTTTAACCTTTAAACGACTTTATAAATAATCAACATTATTTATATTTGTTGCTCTAGTGCTCTACGAGTATATTTCATTATTGAGACTCTCTAGATTAAGGTATATCCGTCACGAAATCAAATTTCGTGTCCATAATTTATCCACTCATAAATTATGACGATCACGGATAATCTCGCTGAATCATACAGGTCGAGGTCATGGCAAATATATAATTCCTCTGTCACAGGTATCCGGATAAATCCCAGAGATATGATGTAAACGTCAAATCTCTATGGGGATTATCCAATCGACTATTCTATTAGCAATCTCTAAAAGAATGTTTAGAACTAGCTTCTAAACCTTACCACGGGCCTATGGTTTTATCTGATTGCTAATCATATGGACTACCTATGCTCTGGTACACAAAACTGACGGATACTATCTTGATACGCATAGGACACCCTGAGGATCTATCTACACCCAACGAACAGGCGGAGGTCTGATCTAAATAGATCGGTGACGTGACTGCCATCTAAGTGTAGAAGATGTCTCATGTGCCCACAATGGCATCTCAAGTCTAAGAATCACAAGTGCTACTCAACCCGAGAAGATTCTTATTGACGTTGGTGTACCATCCATTAAGAATCTTCGGTGAGTCGTTCAGTGTTTATCCGCTATAAACACCCACACGTCTATACTAGTCTCCAAGACTAATGGTTCATTGAGAAACCATTGGAATCATATATTCCAGTATACGACATGTACCGGTCTCAACGGGTTTACTTTACTGACCAAGTAGTGTAAACCTTGACCAGGAACTGTCTGAGAATGAAAACGTCATGATACTACTCAATGTCAGTTGCGACGCTTTTGCAACAGTACCATTACTAATCATTCTAAGGTCATTACGTCTTTACCATATAAAAAGATAAATTATATTATAGAAACTGCATATATATTATTCATAATAATAATGTTTTACAGAAGTATTCAAAAGAAATACAACCGGGAATTGGCGCTCTGAGCACCAACCCCAACAAAATCTCCCATTTGCTCTAGTGCCAATAACGATTGTATCTAATACCCATCGACTCCACGTGTTTATCAAACAGCTTCAGAGGTATGGCCTTCGTCAGCGGGTCTGCTAAATTATCTTCACTCGGTACCTTACACACGACAATATCCCCTCGCGACACAATCTCTCGAATGATGCGCCCTCGGTTCCTTTGCTTGCGCAATGGCTCCAGTATTATCACAGTATAACGGAATCGCATTCTCGATAGTTGGGACAACTCCCAATTCTGTGATAAAGTTCTTTATGCATACAGCCTCTTTTGCAGCTTCAGAAGCTGCAATATATTCCGCCTCAGTGGTGGAATCAGCTGTCGATCCCTGTTTGGAACTCTTCCAACAAACTGCACCTCCGTTAAGGGTAAAGACAAATCCAGATGTAGACTTTCTATCATCGGGATCCGATTGGAAATCGGAGTCTGTATACCCATTAACCTACAGTTCGTTTCCTCCATAAATTATTAACTTATCCTTGGTACCTTTAAGATACTTTAGGATATGTTTAATGGCCATCCAATGGTCATTACCTGGATTGGACTGATATCGACTAGTTACGCTAACGGCGAAACTGATATCAGGCCTCGTACATAACATGACATACATTATGCTACCCAAACACGAAGTATAAGGTTGGTTAGACATTCTAACCTTTTCATCTTCTGTTTGTGGACACATCTTCTCAGAAAGATGAATCTCATGTCTAAACGGTATGTTTGCTGTCTAACAGTTACCAAAACTATACTGTTCCAAGATCTTATCTATGTACGTTGATTGGGATAACCCAATCAGCCTCTTTTGTCTATCTCTAAAGAGTTTTATCCATAAAACATAGGAAGCTTCTCCCAGGTCCTTCATGGAGAAATTCTTATAGAGGTGTGCTTTGACGCTTTGTAACATACCTAAATTATTCCCAATGATTAGGATGTCATCAACATATAGGACTAAAAATACGACCATGCTCCCACTGGCCTTCTGATACACACAGGATTCTTCCAAATTCTTGAGAAAACCAGACGATCTAATAATCTCGTCTAATCGAAGATTCCAACTTCGTGAAGCTTGTTTAAGTCCATAAATGGACTTCTTAAGCTTACATACCATGCCCGAGTTTTCCCTGGACGTAAAACCTTCCGGCTGTTCCATATAGATTTCTTCATCAAGAAATCCATTTAGAAAAGCCGTTTTGACATCCATTTGCCAAATCTCGTAGTCATGATACGCAGCTATAGAAAGCAAAATCCGAATAGACTTAAGCATTGCTACCGGTGAAAAAGTTTCATCGTAGTCGACGCCAGGTCGCTGCGTGTAACCTTTTACTACCAGTCGGGCCTTGTAAGTTTCAACCTTACCGTCAGGCCCGCGCTTCCTCTTGTAAACCCATTTACAACCGATAGGAACAATTCCTTCGGGAAGCGGAACCAAGTCCCAGACTTGATTCTCATGCATTGAGTCTATCTCGGATTTCATGGCACTTTTCCATTTCACGGAGTCGATGTCCAACATTGATTCTCTATAGGTGAAAGGATCTGTCTCTTCAACTAAGAGAACATCCATACTCTTTTCTTGTATCAAATACAAGCGTTCAGGAGGTCTAGATACCCTTTCCGACCTACGGAGTGTGTTTGTTGAAGGTCCTTCATCTACTTGAACTTCAGGTTCCTCTGTTGGTTCGTTGTTTTCAGGTTGGACTTCATCAAGCTCAACCTGTCTATGATTACCACCTTCAGACAAGATTGAAGACCGAAGCAAATTGAAGCACTATTTTGCCTAAGGAAGAGAAGACCGAGTAGTCACCAAGGGAATTGGTGGAAGACCTAACCCAACGGGACTGGTAACTCATTCATGCATGCATGCATACACGTAACGTATTTTGCATTCTTTTTGTGTTTGTTTTGTTTTGTATTCACATGTTTCGAAGAAGAAAAATAGAAAGCGGCAAAAGCAAGCCAATCAGAAGCAGTAACAACACATTATTAGTTTCGGAAAGGAATCCCAAGGTTGAGGCCCATATCAGTATGAGTTTCGGGAATGGATCACAGGGGGCGAAGCCCATATTATCAGCGGATTGAAAGGAAGAATTCCACGGAGTGAGTGAAAAAAGAAGAAGAAGTATTTGATGGTTAGGCATATGTCTGGTGATGACATTGTTTGCTGTAAGGGGAAACCTTAGAAACGATAAGTGCAAGATGTGCTCTCATCCGGTATTTTGATTGGATTGATCTCGGCTAGACTCACGAGCACTTGATTACGGGATTTTAGCAGTAGAAGCCTGAGTGGTCGGCGAGATGACTAGTTGAGAGATGGCGGTGTAGGCACTGCATTTTTGCATATAAGTCCCTATGATGAGTCTCATTTAGAGGCACTACCTTTTATGTCACGGAAGTCACGGGAAAATGGACGTCGGAAGGGGAAATTCAGAATAAGTATGTCATCGGATTCATTTAACAAGTTCACTATTTTCGTTCGTGCTGCGTTCGTTACCACGGTCGAACGTCAAGTAGATTGCGGGCGTTCGTGTAGCGTTCGAATCGGCGTTCGACCGGTGTCGGTATTTCTGGTTTTGCTGCTAGCCTCGCACCCAAGCCCAATTAGCCCACCAAAGCCCATAAAACACATCCAAATTAATTAAATACATATTTAACACATGACAAAATTAAATAAAATCTAAAAATCACATACCAATTTAAAATAAAATCATGCCTAATTAAAATCAATCAAATATATCCATTCCTAATAAAACAAATCACCTACCTAAAACAAAACAAATTAAATATATCATATTCCTAATCTAGCCAAGACATGTCCATCAATCAATCTTTGGTTTTCCTTACATAACACCAAATCATATCCTCCTTTAATGCACCAAATCCCTTCCTTTTCAAGCAAGGATTCACCCATCCCCTTTGTCTATAAAAGAGACCCAAAACCAAGACACTCCCCCTCTCATTCACGCCCAATACACAAAAACAACAAGAAGCAATTTTCTTCTCCTCTCTCTCATTCACGCCCAATACACAAAAACAACAAGAAGCAATTTTCTTCTCCTCTCTCTAGGATTCACGCCTAACCCTAAGCAAAAAATAGTCCCCATTACCGAGAATATCAAACCTAAAAACAGTCCCCTCTGCCGCACAAACCATCGAATACACAGCCCCTCTAAACACCGAAACAGCAGCCCCAAATCTGTCCCTATACCATCGAAAAACTGCATTATTTCATAGCCAAAAACAGTCACGTTATTACCAAAAATCACACTCAAGATACAGCAGTAAAACAACATTAAAACAGCAGCGGAACGGAGGGAAAATAGCAGCCCGAACAGTGAAGCAGCGAAGGGAAATGTTGAACCAGTGAACCGGAGGAGTTGCGGAGCATCCACCCTTTCGACGACCGCGTACGGTACTTCCGAGAATCGACATAAAAGGTTAGACCTGAGGGAACTCTTCATATTTATTTTTTATTCATCTTTTAATCATTTTAGTTATTTATTTCGTATGAGAGTCGTTCATGGATGCATATTGTGGCTTTGAATAAAATGGAAAATGTGTCGCCTCTTGTGGTATATAGGATGGAAACCCAGACATAAATTCCGTAGCCGAATCTGAATGGACGGTAGTGCGGTATGTACTTGGGATACAACTCCACGTACCACTTGAACAAACGGCGCATATTTTGTTTTATGTTGTTTGATTCGTTTATTATCCGTTATTTAAATTCTGCATGTTATTTGTTTGTGTAATGATGAGATAAAGCGTATGGGCTTAGTAAGTTGGATTAAAGGTCCTCTGTTTCGAGGGGTTAAAATCCTTTACCATGACGCTTCGCCGCGCCGGATGACGTATATTTGGTTGAATGTAAGATGTGTTCAATCGGGTATACAAAGTCCGATATTATTGTCTTTATTTTTATATGCAGTATGTCATTAGCGCATGGGCTTAGTAAGTTGGATTAAAGGTCCTCTGTTTCGAGGGGTTAAGATCCTTTACCATGATGCTTCGCCGTGTCGGATGACGTATATTCAGTTGAATGTAAGATGTGTTCAATCGGGTATACAAAGTCCGATATCGTTGTCTTTATTTTTATATGCATTATGTCATTAGCGCATAGGCTTAGTAAGTTGGATTAAAGGTCCTCTGTTTCGAGGGGTTAAAATCATTTACCATGATGCTTCGCCGCGCCGGATGACGTATATTCGGTTGAATGTAAGATGTGTTCAATCGGTCATACAAAGTCCGATATTGTTTTCTTTGTTTTTATGTGCATTATGTTATTAGCGCATGTGCTTAGTAAGTTGGATTAAAGGTCCTCTATGTCGAGGGGTTAAAATCCTTTACCACGATGCTTTGCCGCGTCTTGTAGCTTGTTATTATTTATTATGTGTCATCTATTCATCCGTTCACGTATGTGCCATGTTGTTTACTGCCTTTTTTGAGGTCACTGCTGTAACCCCGTTCGAACGCATTTCAGAATGCCGCACGAATGCATGTTTTCTGTCTCAGTTCGTTCGAACGCATTTACGAACGCTATATGAACGTGAACCTTCTGTTTACCGTTCGAACACGTTTAATAAAGCTACGCGAACGCACACATATTTCCTTTGTTTTATTCATGCATCAGGTCTGGTCCCGTTCGAACGCATTCTCAAATGCTTTATGAACGCGAACCTTCTGTTTATCGTTCGAACGCGTTTACTAACGCTACACGAACGCGCATACACTAAACTGAGTCCTTTTCATCACATGTCATGCATAAGTGTTTCCTAGGTGATTTCTCTTGTATCATGTAATCAATCATATTATTTGTATCCCTGCGTTTATCTGCTTGATGTGTTCATGAGATGGTATTCAAGCATGATTTAGCCTATTTAGTTGTTCATTTTCAAGCATGATTAGTTATTTATTTTGCAATTGGAATTTGCATTATGTTTAGGTTGTTCTTTGTTTTCCGCATTATATGATCGGAGTATGTTCATGAGATTGTCGTGTGCTATTGCATGTTCGCCGTTATTCCAATTTGCTTTCTTGCGTGATTGTACAATTATTATCTACTGGCATGCCTATGATCGAATGTAATGTGCTTATGACATTGTATGCTAGCCATATTTATCATTATGCATGTAAATTGGGACATAGATTAAATGCAAATAGGTTGTAATCAAATCCGGACATAGGTTATATGCAAACTTAGATATGAGCCTTGTACTTATGCATGTGAACTCAGGAGTAAATTATCCTTGGAAATAAATGTTGCTTAGGCTTGGTTGAATTATTGTACAAATCATTTTATTACAAGTGGCATAAGTAAGGGACCATTCTGAACCCAACGGTTTGAGGTCTTCCCTTGCGAGGGGTGAGTGCGGCCTTAAATCTTTGTCCCGATTCAGACCGGGTGGCGACTCCATTATTCTCCGGTTTAGTCCCCCGCGGGCCACTCCGTACTCCCAACTAGGCCGTGAGCCTAGAACAGCATGTGTCGCCCAGTTTCTGTGTTGCCACAGTCTGGCGACTCCACTGGGGATAGAGAATCGGCCCTGAAATAATGCCTTGTAATGTTTGGATTTGTGCTTTAATCGACCGTGTCTACTGTGGGTTAAAAGAGGTAATCAAAGGCACTTTTTAAGGCTAGGTTATGGTTTGGTGTCTTCCTTCATTCACTACCTTTCTATAAGGAAAAGCTGTGAAGGCACCTAGATAATCATGTACTAGTAGCCTACCGTGATGGACTAATTTGGAGGACTCGTTGTTTATTCCTGTCACCAAGCGATAAGAGCCTAAGAGGCTTGGGTACTTAAGAGAGCATCACTCCACCCTCCCTCTAGAGAATCTACAACGGGAAATCCATCTGACAGTCAGTCACACACCATAACTCGTTGGCACGTACTGTAAGGTATAAAAAAGGTGCGCTCACTTAGTCGCTCGAACCCTTGAGTGGGGAGACCTAGTTGCGGGTAATCCTTCGCCAGCGAGAGTCTTTGTCTACACTCCCGCAAACCCACCGTAGACCGGGGTTGTATGGCCTATGGCAACTATTTCCTTGTGCTTGTGGACCATCCCCATGTGGATGCAGTTGGACTTCTTGTCAGAAATGCGAACTTGTTGGGCCATTTAAACTGGGACGAGTTCGTATCCCATGACAATTGGGCCAAAAGCTTCTGAAATGTTGATGGGCCACTCTGTAGAAATTATCTTTGTATGCTTGTGTTTGGGAACATTGTCGTTTGGATCCATTCAGGCCTTTTGTCATGAAGTATGGGTTTGTTGGGCCATTTAAACTGGGACAAGAACGTATCTTATGATGATTGGGCCAAAAGCTTCTAAAACGCCAATGGGCCATTATATGTTTGTGTTTGGGAGCATTATCATTTGGATACGGTTGGACTTCTTGCCATGAGATGTGAACTTGTTGGGCCATTTAAACTGGGACGAGTTCACTCCTATGACAGTTAGCCCAAAAGCTTCTATAATGATGATGGGCCGATTTGTGTGAAAATCTTAATGAGTTGATATATTCCTTGTATCGTATGCATCTCATTCATCTCATGCATACATATATCCTGTTAACACCCTCTATGTCCATAAAAGACGTCATAGATTCCCGTTGGGTTAGGGAAGAGGGAAGACTCACTAAAAGACCGGTAACAAATATGAGTGGATCAGAAAATGAGATATCTCGTATGGATCAGTTGGAGAATGGTTTCGCCAAGATTACCGAACAGTTGCAAGTCTTGACTACTGCCATGGCAAATATGGATGTGCCCTGTGTTGGGGGAAACTCTGAGAATGTAAGACATGAGGAGCCTTCGAATAGGTTGGGGGATGACATCCCCACTTTTGATGATGATATGGATGAATATGCTACGGAGAGAATAGTAGGGTCTCAGGCGGAGATACAGAAACTCCGTGACCAGGTAGAGTCTGTTACCCGTAAGATGAAGGGTAAGGACGAAGACTTACTAGACTATGAGGAGATGACATTTGAAGAACAGCTGCCAGCTCAGTTCAAAATGCCTGATATGGCCAAGTTCAATGGGAATGGGAACCCGAGGGTCCATCTCTGACAATATGTGTCAGTTATGAGTTCAATGGGCCTGACACAGCGCCAAGTTCAGAAGATGTTTGGGATGTCACTTGATGGGGCACCCGTAGTGTGGTACCATAGCCTTGAAAGAAAGGTTAAGGAAGATTGGAGGGAATTGGCAGATGCATTTCTGAAACAGTATGTTACAGACTTGGAGATTGATTTGTCACTCCGTGATTTGGAGAACACTAAGTAGAAGCCGGAAGAAAGCTTCAAGGAGTATGTAGACCGCTGGAGAAGCCAGCTTCTGAAAATGTAGACTCGGCCCTCTGAGAATGACCAGATTAAAATGATCATCAAGGGCACCAAGCCCTCCATTTATAGCAAGTTGAGGAGAATGACCTCCATGATTGCAGATTTTCGACAGTTGAGGGAAACTGTCATGGATATAGAAGAAGAAGCTGAGAACAAAAAGTTCTATGGCCAGAATATGAGGACTTTTGGGGGGCATTCTGGGACCAAGCCCGCTGCTGCCGAAGTCGCTGCCATCAGAAACAGGCAATTCTCCAACCTTTGTAGACCTTTGTCGAAGGTATTTGAAAAGTTGAAGGGACAAGGACTCTTAAAACCCTTAGAGCCTAAACCACTTCCAGATCCTATACCACCCAACTTTGACCTGAGCCTATATTGTCACTTCCATCAAAGGAGATGCCATGAAACTGACAATTGTACCCGCCTTAGGCATGAAATCCAAAACCTCATTGATGCCCATAAAATATCTGATCCTGAGAAAGAACAACCCAACACACATCGGAGCCCCCTACCAAATTATCACTCTGTTCCCCCACCCACTTACATGATCAACTCCGACCTGCCCGAAAGCTTTGTCCTCCAAACTCTCAACCACCCAGTTTCTTCCATGAGGATAGAGGATGGCAGCAGTGAAGAACCATAGGCCAATGAAGAAGGCAATGAAACTATTCTTTCTGGTTTATTTTCTGCATTTTTAATAAAGACATCGACTTCGTCTACTTGTTTTGAACCTTTTCCTGAATAATGATAAAGACATCCATTTCGCCTACTTGTCCGAGTCCTTTCAACCTACATGACATGAGTATATTTGATAAAAGCATTCAACCCTGATACTATGATATTCAGCGACACTCAAAACACAGGGGATTCCCAAAAGAAGCAAGCATAAAAGACATAATAACCGTTCAGTAATAGGAAATGGGGCAGTGAGGCTGTCAGACTTGGAAGGAAATGAGTTCACCAAGCCGATCAATGTGGATAGATTGAAGCAGTACTTTGCCAGAGGAAGAGAAGACCAAGCAGTCATCAAGGTAATTGGCGGAAGACCTAACCCAACGGGATGGGAAACTCATTCACGCATGCATGTATACACGTAACATATTTTGCATTCCTTTTTGTGTTTTGTGTTTGTTTTGTGTTCACATGTTTTGAAGAAGAAAGAGAGGAAGTGGCAAATGAAAGCCAATCAGAAGCATCAGTATGACATCAGCGGTTTGAGGACGAGTCCCAGGGTTGAGGCCCATATCAGTATCAGTTTGGGGTGAGGCCCATATCAGTATCAGTTTGGGGCGAGGCCCATATCAGTATCAGTCTGGGGGCGAGGCCCATATCAGTATCAGTCTGGGGGCGAGACCCATATCAGTATCATTTTGGGGCGAGGCCCATATCAGTATCAGTTTGGGGCGAGGCCCATATCAGTATCAGTTTGGGGCGAGGCCCATATCAGTATCAGTTTGGGGCGAGGCCCATATCAGTATCAGTTTGGGGCGAGGCCTATATCAGTATCAGTCTGGGGGCGAGGCCCATATCAATATTTGTTTGGGGGTCGAGGCCTGCATCAGCATCAGTTTGGGGATGAGTCCCAGGGCCGAGGCCCACATCAGTATCAGTTTGGGGCGAGGCCCATATCAATATCTATTTGGGGGTCGAGGCCCGCATCAGAATCAGTTTGGAGATGAGTCCTAAGGCCGAGGCCCACATCAGTATCAGTTTGGGGCGAGGCCCATATCAATATCTGTTTGGGGGTCGAGGCCCACATCAGCATCAGTTTGGGGATGAGTCCCAGGGCCGAGGCCTACATCAGTATCAGTTTGGGGATGAGTCTCGAAGGTCGAGGCCCATAGCAGTATCATTTTGGGGGGCGAAGCCCACATCAGTGTCAGTTCAGGGGCGAGGCCCACATAGGTATCGGTTTGGGGGCGAGGCCCACATCAGCATCATGCATCCATGCATACATACATACATATCACATACATACAATTTTTATTATGTTCGCATGATTGTAGAGGTAAAGACCATCTCATCAAGTAACGATTCAAAAATGAGCCACCTCTCATCATGCAACAGATGCCGAAAATGGCGCTCCAAAATGGAGCACACACAACAGATGCCGAAAATGGCGCTCCAAAATGGAGCACACACAACAGATGCCGAAAATGGTGCTCCAAAATGGAGCACACACAACAGATGCCGAAAATGGCGCTCCAAAATGGAGCACACATAACAGATGCCGAAAATGGCGCTACAAAAATGGAGCACGGTTCGGGAATGAACCAGGGGTCGCAGCACCTCACCACCAAATCAACTCAACTCAAAACATGGCATGTCAAGTGGCAGCTGACGAGCCAGGTAAGTAAAAATGTATTACATAACTTTGATAGGATGGTCACTATTACACATTACACAAGTCCCATCAAAGTGGGGGCGACTGTAGGCACTGCATTTTTGTATATAAGTCCCTATGATGAGTCTCATTTAGAGGCACTACCTTTTATGTCACGGAAGTCGCAGGAAAACGGACGTCGGAAGGGGAAATTCAGAATAAGTATGTCATCGGATTCATTTAACAAGTTCACTGTTTTCGCTCGTGCTGCGTTCGTTACCACGTTCGAACGTCAAGCAGATTGCGGGCGTTCGTGTAGCGTTCGAATCGGCGTTCGAACGGTGTCGGTATTTCTGGTTTTCCTGCTAGCCTCACACCCAAGCCCAATTAGCCCACCAAAGCCCATAAAACACATCCAAATTAATTAAATACATATTTAACACATGACAAAATTAAATAAAATCTAAAAATCACATACCAATTTAAAATAAAATCATGCCTAATTAAAATCAATCAAATATATCCCTTCCTAATAAAACAAATTACCTACCTAAAACAAAACAAATTAAATATATCATATTCCTAATCTAGCCAAGACATGTCCCCCAATCAATCTTTGGTTTTCCTTACATAACACCAAATCATATCATCCTTTAATGCACCAAATCCCTTCCTTGTCAAGTAAGGATTCACCCATCCCCTTTGTCTATAAAAGAGACCAAAAACCAAGACACTCCCCCCTCTCTCATTCACGCCCAATACACAAAAACAACAAGAAGAAATTTTCTTCTCCTCTCTCTCATTCACGCCCAATACACAAAAACAACAAGATGCAATTTTATTCTCCTCTCTCTAGCATTCACGCCTAACCTTAAGTAAAAAACAGTCCCCATTGCCGAGAATATCAAGCCTAAAAACAGTCCCATCTGCCGCACAAACCACCGAATACACAGCCCTCCACAGCCCCTCTAAACACAGAAACAGCAGCCTCAAATCTGTCCTTATACCACCGAAAAACTGCACTATTTCACAGCCCAAAACAGTCACGTTATTACCAAAAATCACACTCAAGATACAGTAGCAAAACAGCAGCAAAACAGCAGCGGAACGGAGGGAAAACAAATGCCCGAACAGCGAAGCAGCGAAGGGAAACGTTGAACCAGTGAACCGGAGGAGTTACGGAGCATCCACCCTTCCGACGACCGCGTACGGTACTTCTGAGAGTCGACATAAAAGGTTAGACATGAGGGCACTCTTCGTATTTATTTTTTATTCATCTTTTAATCGTTTTAGTTATTTATTTCGTATGAGAGTCGTTCATGGATGCATGTTGTGGCTGTGAATAAAATGGAAAATGTGTCGCCTCTTGTGGTATATAGGATGGAAACCCATACATAAATTCTGTAGCCGAATCCGAATGGACGGTAGTGCGGTCTGTACTTGGGATACAACTCCACGTACCACTTAAGCAAACAGAACATATTTTATTTTATGTTGTTTGATTCGTTTATTATCCGTTATTTAAATTCTGCATGTTATTTGTTTGTGTAATGATGAGATAAAGTGTATGGGCTTAGTAAGTTTGATTAAAGGTCCTCCATTTCGAGGGGTTAAAATCCTTTACCACGATGCTTCGTCGCGCCGGATGACGTATATTCGGTTGAATGTAAGATGTGTTCACGTTGGACAAAATGACCCATAGCGTCACTATTTTGCACATATCATTGTGTTGTTGTAGCAAATTAACTATGTGACAAGGAAATTGCACTCTCATCATTTGTGATTAGATCACCATAGATATATAAATGAAGAGAGGTCCCTATGATTAGTTCCTGGATTGAGAATGATATGAGACAGTATCAGTCCCCGAAGGATTAATCATTAAATATTCCTAGCCGGAGTATTATCGAGACTGGACATCGATAATGCGGAATAGGCTAGTATTGCACTTGTGTGCGTTGTGAGGGCACAACGGCATAGTTCTCATATATATAAGTATTGGATATTTATGCAAGTGCGATAGGAGGTCGTGTTTCATCGATGGTACGGGAAACAGCTTCACTCTGGATAGACCCCTCAGAATCCCATTGGTATTATGACTATGTGTCTATGGGAGGCCGAAATCAAGGTAGGTGTGTATAGTCTTAACCTGAGACTTGCATCGCTAATACTTGCGATAATCGGTAGACTTTGGTCTTGGTGGTACAGGGCTTTAACCGGTTCTGCGTACACCACTTCTGGGTTTATCAGAGAGTCGTAGTGTATTGGGTGTGATGTCAAGACGGAAGTATCACTTCAGTCATAGT
The DNA here is from genome assembly GCA_019454045.1 of Zanthoxylum bungeanum. Classification (NCBI taxonomy): domain Eukaryota; kingdom Viridiplantae; phylum Streptophyta; class Magnoliopsida; order Sapindales; family Rutaceae; genus Zanthoxylum; species Zanthoxylum bungeanum. The sequence goes on from SKCR01028325.1 coordinate 333,994, forward strand.
GGAGATGATGTCACGCAGGATACGGTACTAGTGCTCTTGAGTGTTGCGCAACCAATCGAGATATTGTGACCAGGTCATGAATATCTGATTATAGAGACTATGTTACCAGACATCCGATATGTGCTTCGGACGGGGTAGACACTTATTCAGCCCCAGCCCTAGCACGTGACTATCCGATACTGGCCCGATACACACAATACAATCGTATACTACGCTTGATACAGATCTTAATATTCTTAAATGGATATGTCCGGAGAATTGGGAAGACTTGGTGCTTTGCTAGGAGTCGACCTTGTCTCGTAAATCGGTAGAACGTAGTACATGGTACGTACGTGATTCGGATACTCCGACGACCGTATTTACTGCCAACTTATCCGGGGATCTCATGGGTCGCTTCCCGATAATCCACCGATGACGCACAACTCGCACTCTTGAATAATCTGGGATTATATAGAAGAGAGAGAAAATTAATCTAGGATTAATTACGGAGATATTTTATCTAGGATAAAATATCGTCTAGAGAGAGATAACGATTAATTTGGAATTAATCGGTAAATTAATATATTCGATATATTAAATGAAATTAGATTTCGACGCATAATTAAAATTAGATTTTAATTCGGGCGAACGAATTAATTTAGAATTAATTCGTTAGCGACATGAATAGTGAATTCGCTAGGCGTAATCATTTAATTACGACACGACGGAAAAATCGTTAATTTGGAATTAACGAACCCGAGCCCGAGTATGATTGCGAGCGCATTCGTATTTTGAATTCGAGTGCAACAACGTAAGTCGCATCAAGCATCAAATCAATCAGTCGCATCAAGCGTCAAATCACTTGTCACTTTGAGTGATGTGACTTGACAACATGTCACTTTAATAAAGGTGATGTGAATAGTGATGGACAAGATGTGTGTAATGATGGCTTTTGTTGTTTGACCTTTTAAAATCAAATTCAAATGAAATTCATTTGAAATTCACAAAAGTGTATAAGATACACTTGAACTTCAAATGTAATTAACTTAATACACAACTTCATCTCTCTCATTTTCTCTCTTCTCCTCACGCCCAAACTGAAAAATGCTCACTGTTTTTGAAGCAAAATGGCGTGAATAAAAGGGAAGCAAGAGTGGTTTTTCATGGTGAGAAATCAAGTGCTAGCACACTTACGAGTCTTGCGAAGGTGGTAGGGAGGTTCGCCCATGAGCCGGGATCCGTCGGATGAGGCTTGGAGCTCCGTTTTCTCAGCTCAAAATCTGAAAATGGAAGGCAGTGGACTGCTGCAGTTGGCGCCCTTGGCAGTGAGGATTTTGGGCTTTATTCGTCTCCAAATCGACTCAACCGATCGATGTGAGTATTCCGCTATCTCCGTTGGTGTGTTCGCACATTGTTTTCATGTCTTGTTTGATCTTGGGACCTAGATAATTACCAACAATGGCATCAAGAGCTTAGGTTCAAGCATGAAAATTGTAGGGCTTAAAATTTGGGTAAATGTGTGTTGAGCATGATTTGAATAAATTGATTGTTTGAGTATGCTTATAACATGTCTAAATGCATTTTGGTTGGACCAATTTGTTGAAAATTGATTTGGAATAATTTTCCCCAATTTTTGTCACTTGGCCGAATGTGTGGATGATTTTGGATTCTTGGAATTTTTGTTTTTGATTCATTTGATGAGTTGGAATCATTAAGGATAATGTTAATTTGGAACTAATTGGATTGGATTTTGAATTGAACATAAAATCCCCAAAAGTTATCACCTTGGCCGAATGTAACTATGCCCTTGAATGTCTTGGATTTTTGATTTTATGAACATTGGATGTGTATGAAATCATTTAGGATGTTGATTTAATGTCGATTATGGGTTTGATTGGATTGAAACCAAATCGGATAAAAATCCCTCCCTTGGCCGAGACCTTTAAGCATGTAAATGGGTTTGATTTTTCAATTTGTGTGTTGGACATATAATAATGAATTGAGTATGATTAATTGGACTAATTTAGTGTTTTGGAAATGTTGATTTAGTTGATTAATCATGTAATGCACTTTAGGTAATTAAATTGCGGAATTGGATTCATGAAATTTAATTATTTAGGCTTAAATTGGATTTGGGCTTCTAATGTTGTAATTGGGCCTATTGGGCTTGATTTTATCAAGTTGGGTTTAGGCCAAATGGATTGGATCCAATTGGGCCCAAAACCTTAACCATAAAGCCCAAATGCGACTAATGAACCTTTAAAGTTCAATTGGGCCTAATGGGCCAAGATTGATTTATGGGCTTATGGGGTAAATCCCGGATTGGACTTTGGTTATCGGTTTGACCCGAGTTGACCAAAAGTCTGCGCCTTAAGAAATCAATTAAAAGCCCATTGGACTTTAATTGAATTGACGTTGGACGTTAATCGGTCTTTGAGACGCGTTACGATTAAATTTGGAATTTATCGTAAAAGGTTTATTAAATAAAAGTGTAATATTTAATTTGGAATTGAATAGTGAATTAGTATTAAATACATGTTAAATTAGATTTAATGATGTAGTTTAATTTAATTCATGAATTCGTACTTTAAGTACTTATTCGCAAAAACGAGTTTGACTCGAACAAAATCAAATCGTTGTTTGAACATTGGATGATCACTTAATTATCAGATTAATTAATTTGATTAGATTGATTGATAGCATGCTTATGTGTGTGAATATGTGGTTGTGTTGAATGAATAATGTATATCGGATGGATATTAGATGGGTGGGCAATTTTAGAAATTGTTGTAATAAATTCGATTTATTAAATTGGACCTGCGTGTCCAGCCTTATCACCTTCATTCTCTTTGTATTCTCTTCTCACCTATTCCCCTCCATGTAAATGAGGTTTCTTTAGAAGTGTAGTGTAACGGGTAGAAGTAATACTAGTGCTAGCTTGAGTGAGAAAGGGAGAGATTTGATCTAGGATCAATGTGTAAAGTATCCATCCGCATATCATTATTATTTATTTCATACTCGCTTTATTATGTATTTAGAATGCATGTTTAAGGGTGTATGATGATGAGACCTTAACAAAGATAATTAAATTGGTAGCCAATTTGCACGCGAAAAACCCTCGTTAAATATCAAGCGTTTATTTTCCTTCCATTGAGTGATTCTTACTCAAGATCCGAGATTGGCAGGGGTTGTTGGCCAAAGTCAAGCACTTGTCCGTCGAAGATGTGTTTTAATCACGAGGCTTTGTTCCATATCGGTGTCGTGTCCAAGTTGTGGTTTGTTGGCCAAAGTCAAGACCACTTCTTGTCCATTGACATTGATTACGAAGCTTCCATGTCAATGGGTCCGCGCTTGACTGGGATCACTAGGTTTGTTGTGCCAAAGCCAAGGCCTAGTTGATTCAGAGGAAAAAGGTTAGGGTATACATTCGATGTATAGGCATATATAAGATATATGTTTGGGACTTGGATGTCCACCTACTGGATCTAGGAGTTGGATGAGATCCAATTGATCTTCGAGATCTACCTAGTTAATTATCATACAATTTGTTGGCCAAAGTCAAGATTGTGTGATATTTAACGGGATCCTAGCCCACTAGGAAACACGGTTTCCCGAGTACTCGACAGAGGGTTAGAGGCTCGACGAAAAATAGTGGGAGGCAAGTATTGAATTTGCAACATTCGTTCGAATACTCGCTAAACGCGCTCATCTATTTTACTCGTCATATTAATCAAAAGTATTAGTTGGACTAATATTTTATGTTGTTTTAAAAATATATATAGTTGGACTATATACAAACTCATTCAATATATAGTTGATTTTATAATTGGATTATAGTAATCAATATAATTGAATTAAAATGATAGTTGATTTTATAATTAGATTATAGTAATCAATATTAAAATTATAGTTGATTAAATAATTGGATTATTGTAATCATTATAATAAATAGTACCTTATTAAAATTGATTAAATAGTTGGACTATTGAAATCAAGAAAGAATTGAAAAGTTAAATATTTAAAATATATAATCCTTGGATTAAATGTTTTAAATGATTTAATTTTATTGGGAATTCATAATAGGTTACTTTATTGGATAAAATAACTTGTTATATCTAGGCCATAATTAAGCAAATAAGTAGAGCATAAAATCTTTGGAAGATTTATGTGATGATGACTTTAGTGCTTAATTTAATATACTTGTCAATAAATCTATCTTTAGATTTAAAAGGTATTAAAATTGCAATTAATAATTCTTAGAGAATTGATTTTACTATTCTAGAGGTGAAAAGTCAAAGTTTACAATTGGGCGTGTTGCACAAGGTGCACATCATTTCGATATTCTAAAACCCAAAGCTTGGCCAAAGGTTTGTGAAATATTGAAAAGATAATTGACATATCCCAAAGTGACTACCATTTGGATATGGAAGACACGAAGGAATTAAAGAAAGGGCGAGGCTCTGACTTTAAAAATATTTGTCAAAGTTATGTTCACTACTAGTATTGAAATTGGATTTTAAATACTTAGTGTGGTACAAAATATATGTATTGATGTTCAGAATCCGCTATGAGCTGGATACTGACTTCAAGCCGAGATTTCTCTGCGAATTGAAAACGGGACGAAACGTCGCTGTTTCGACCGTAGATACCTAAGTTTAGGAACTACCCTTTGGGTGTGTACTTAAATTAGGAACTGTTATAATGTAACTAGTTTGACTAGAGACATTATCTCTATATCAGTGTTTTATCCATTGTGGATAAAACCTTTATATTATAGAACACTAAGTGTTTTATTATATAAAGATGATACTGAGATAAATACATTAGATGTAAATAACAGAATTTATATTTTGAATATAATAAAATCTCAAACATATAAAAATGACAAATAAATAGCTCAAATTGATTTGATCAATAAAGACTTATTTGTGGCATTGTTGTCTAGGACACAATTAAACGAGACTCGTATATCCACACTTTTGAAGAGTGGGTACTAGGACTGATTTGACTATTCAAATAAGGTCTGCGAATCTAGTTTATAAGGTAAAGTACCTAAAATACTATTTACTTGGTAATAGTATAAGGGGCCACGATCTGTTAGCCCTATTCATGGTGAAGTTAGTGGGCCCATATCTAGCTAGACTAGATGTGAACATGAATATTTCGTGACCTTGACGGATGTAGCATCACGTTATGGTTATGTGTTTCTTTTGAAGAACACAAATCGGAAACTTTAGAGTTTCGACACGAAATAGAAAAACAGATCGGCTATAGTATTATTCCGCCACGGTAAGACCGTATTGGAAAATACTTAAGCAGTAAGTTTCATATGTACATGAAAGAGTACGGTATTCTTTCAGATGAGGACTCCTCCCGAGACACGTCAGTTAGACGGTGTGTCCGAACTAAAAACCGTGTTTTGTTGGACATGATAAGGTTTATCACGAGTCGCTCTGAGCTACTATTTCCTTCAATAGGATATGTATTAACAGTGCAAAACTTATTTAGAATAAGATTCCATATAAATCTGTTTGACAGATATCATATAGGATATGAACAGGAAAGAAACGGGGTTTCTCATTCCTAGTAATTTGGGTATGCCAGGCATAACGTTTGGATGATACCAAACTAAGAACCCAAATTGGATAAGTGCCAATATAGGTTATCCTAAGGGAAACCTTAAGTATAGTACTTATAAATCTCACATGAGAACAATGTGATTGTTGCTCACCATGCGGTTTTTCCTGAGAGGAATACCGATATGCAGTGGTTAGTGGGAGGATAGTGATACTCGATGAAAATTGGAGTAATACTGTTCAAGGCACGAAGTCCTTAATGGAACACAAATAGTTCATCAATGATGAATCTGTACCATTAATTTTCAAATACACAAGAACTTCGTAGATCGGATAGAGTCAGAAAACAACCTAGGGTATGGGTTTCTGATCTAACCTCATAAAGATGTCAATCTTATGAAGGTATATCCACCGACTACGTTTTGAGGAAGTGATACGAGGTATCGACTCCCTATTATGGCAAAGTGCCATGAGTCTGAAATGGATTCCATGTATAACAACTATTTTGGATGCTAGTTGTTGTACCATAAGGCATTGTGCCTATTGGTACATTAAATGTCTTCAAGGAAGACATACATGGAAGGCAACATACCAACGTACAAAGCTGGGCTTTTGACGGAAAGGTATCGTTATCAACATTGTGTTAATAACGGTTCAACCTTTTACCTGTTGCCATGGTAAATCCATTTTGAAGATGCTTGTTGATAACTGCATATTTCATTTATGAAATGTGTCAGTTGCAGATCAAAATCGCTTTCCTGAAAAGGAAACCTTTTGGAGGATGTTTACAACATCCTGACGATTTTGAATAACCGACAAACAAGGTTTGCGGGTTATTCGATCCATGTTTGGATTGAAGCAAGCATAAGGTTCTTGGAACTGTCGTTTTGAAATAATCATAATGATTTATGATTTGACTCAAAATGAAATAATTCTTGTGTATATAAGAAGGTTAGTGGGAGAGCGCACTGACAGTTAAATTCCCATAAAGCAATTGTTGAAAGCTTGGCTTTCATAGAAATTCTCCGTAGAATTCTGGGGAGTAACAACCTTTATTCAAGGAATAAAGATCTACTGGGATAGATTTGGAGTTGTTAACACTCTCTGGGAAATTGTACATTTAAAATATACTTGATAGGGTGTCTCATACGCTTCGAGCATATGGAGTCACAATCGGGTCAATCCAAGTGACAGTCACTGGATTGAAGTTAAGAACATCTGTTAGTATCTCAGAGAACTAAAGATGTTGTCTTAAACTATAGAGAAGGAGAACTTGAAGTGACTGGGATCACTGCTGCAAGTTTCCAAACAATTAAATACTACGGTACTATAAAGTTTGAATAACGGGACAGCAAGATAACTGTTGCCGAATAAACAACAAATGCGGATTATTGCTGCAGCTAAGGCAGCAATAGAAGCCATTTGGGTCGAAAATAAATCTAATTGGATTAGATATAGTTCTGTTAGCAGCTGAGCTAGGCGTCAGCACATGCTAAGGAATTAAAGGTCTCATCGACGATCCAGATATATACTTCCATATCATCTGATTCGTTCGGATCATACATCGTGGCAATGTGATGATCGTATAAATCGCGTCAAACGATAATCAAACAAATCCGCTGACGAAAACCTTTCCTCAGCAATTTGAGCGAACCATACATAGTTCGGGTGTGGGACACTTGAGTGACTGGCTATGTGCCAAGTGGGAGATTGTTGGACAAAATGACCCATAGCGTCACTATTTGCACAGATCATTGTGTTGTTGTAGCAAATTAACTATGTGACAAGGAAATTGCACTCTCATCATTTGTGATTAGATCACCATAGATATATAAATGAAGAGAGGTCCCTATGATTAGTTCCTGGATTGAGAATGATATGAGACAGTATCAGTCCCCGAAGGATTAATCATTAAATATCCCTAGCCGGAGTATTATCGAGACTGGACATCGATAATGCGGAATAGGCTAGTATTGCACTTGTGTGCGTTGTGAGGGCACAACGGCATAGTTCTCATATATATAAGTATTTGATACTTATGCAAGTGCGATAGGAGGTCGTGTTTCACCGATGGTACGGGAAACAGCTTCGCTCTGGATAGACCCCTCGGAATCCCATTGGTATTATGACTATGTGTCTATGGGAGGCCGAAATTAAGGTAGGTGTGTATAGTCTTAACCTGAGACTTGCATCGCTAATACTTGCGATAATCGGTAGAATTTGGTCTTGGTGGTACAGGGCTTTAAGCGGTTCTGCGTACACCACTTCTGGGTTTATCAGAGAGTCGTAGTGTATTGGGTGTGATGTCAAGACGGAAGTATCACTTCAGTCATAGTGGAGATGATGTCACGCAGGATACGGTACTAGTGCTCTTGAGTGTTGCGCAACCAATCGAGATATTGTGACCAGGTCATGAATATCCGATTATAGAGACTATGTTACCAGACATCCGATATGTGCTTCGGACGGGGTAGACACTTATCCAGCCCCAGCCCTAGCACGTGACTATCCGATACTGGGCCGATACACACAATACAATCGTATACTACGCTTGATACAGATCTTAATATTCTTAAATGGATATGTCCGGAGAATTGGGAAGACTTGGTGCTTTGCTAGGAGTCGACCTTGTCTCGTAAATCGGTAGAACATAGTACATGGTACGTACGTGATTCGGATACTCCGACAACCGTATTTACTGCCAACTTATCCGGCGATCTCATGGGTCGCTTCCCGATAATCCACCGATGACGCACAACTCGCACTCTTGAATAATCTGGGATTATATAGAAGAGAGAGAAAATTAATCTAGGATTAATTACGGAGATATTTTATCTAGGATAAAATATCGTCTAGAGAGAGATAACGATTAATTTGGAATTAATCGGTAAATTAATATATTCGATATATTAAATGAAATTAGATTTCGACGCATAATTAAAATTAGATTTTAATTCGGGCGAACGAATTAATTTAGAATTAATTCGTTAGCGACGTGAATAGTGAATTCGCTAGGCGTAATCATTTAATTACGACACGACGGAAAAATCGTTAATTTGGAATTAACGAACCCGAGCCCGAGTGTGATTGCGAGCGCATTCGTATTTCAAATTCGAGTGCGACAACGCAAGTCGCATCAAGTGTCAAATCAATCAGTCGCATCAAGCGTCAAATCACTTGTCACTTTGAGTGATGTGACTTGACAACATGTCACTTTAATAAAGGTGATGTGAATAGTGATGGACAAGATGTGTGTAATGATGGCTTTTATTGTTTGACCTTTTAAAAGCAAATTCAAATGAAATTCATTTGAAATTCACAAAAGTGTATAAGATACACTTGATATTCAAATGTAATTAACTTAATACACAACTTCATCTCTCTCATTTTCTCTCTTCTCCTCACGCCCAAACTGAAAAATGCTCACTGTTTTTGAAGCAAAATGGCGTGAATAAAAGGGAAGCAAGAGTGGTTTTTCATGGTGAGAAATCAAGTGCTAGCACACTTACGAGTCTTGCGAAGGTGGTAGGGAGGTTCGCCCATGAGCCGGGATCCGTCGGACGAGGCTTGGAGCTCCGTTTTTTCAACTCAAAATCTGAAAATGGAAGGCAGTGGACTGCTGCAGTTGGCGCCTTTGGCATTGAGGATTTTGGGCTTTATTCGTCTCCAAATCGACTCAACCGATCAATGTGAGTATTCCGCTATCTCCGTTGGTGTGTTCGCACATTGTTTTCATGTCTTGTTTGATCTTGGGACCTAGATAATTACCAACAGTTCAATCGTGTATACAAAGTCTGATATCGTTGTCTTTATTTTTATATGCATTAGGTCATTAGCGCATGGGCTTAGTAAGTTGGATTAAAGGTCCTCCGTTTCGAGGGGTTAAAATCATTTACCACGATGCTTCGTCACGCCGGATGACGTATATTCGGTTGAATGTAAGATGTGTTCAATCGGGCATACAAAGTCCGATATTGTTGTCTTTGTTTTTATGTGTATTATGTTATTAGCGCATGGGCTTAGTAAGTTGGATTAAAGGTCCTCTATGTCGAGGGGTTAAAATCCTTTACCACGATGCTTTTCCGCGCCTTGTAGCCCGTTATTATTTATTAGGTGTCATCTATTCATCCGTTCACGTATGCGTCATGTTGTTTATTGCCTTTTTTGAGGTCATTACTGTAACCCCATTCGAACACGTTTCAAAACGCCGCACGAACGCATGTTTTCTGTCTCAGTTCATTCGAACGCGTTTACGAACGCTATACGAACACGAACCTTCTGTTTACCATTCGAACGCGTTTACTAACGCTACGCGAACGCGCACGTATTTCCTTTGTTTTATTCATGCATCAGGTTCGGTCCCGTTCGAACGAGTTCTCAAACGTTATACGAACGCGAACCTTCTGTTTACCATTTGAAAGCATTTACGAACGCTACACGAACGCGCATACACTGAACTGAGTCCTTTTTATCACATGTCATGCATAATTGTTTCTTAGGTGTTTTCTCTTGTATCATGTAATCAATCATATTATTTGTATCCCTGCGTTTATCTGCTTGATATGTTCATGAGATGGTATTCAAGCATGATTTAGCCTATTTAGTTGTTCATTTTCAAGCATGATTAAATATTTATTTTGCGTTTGGAATTTGCATTATGTTTAGGTTGTTCTTTTTTTTTCCGCATTAGATGATCGGAGTATGTTCATGAGATTTCCGTGTGCTATTGCATGTTCGCCGTTATTCCAATTTGCTTTCATGCGTGATTGTACAATTATTATCTACTGGCATGCCTATGATTGAATGTAATGTGCTTATGACATTGTATGCTAGCCGTGTTTATCATTATGCATGTAAATTGGGACATAGATTAAATGTAAATAGGTTGTATGCAAATCCAGACATAGGTTATATGCAAACTTAGATATGAGCATTGTACTTATGCATGCGAACTCAGGAGTAAATTATCCTTGGAAATAAATGTTGCTTAGGCTTGGTTGAATTATTGCACAAATCATTTTATTACAAGTGGCATAAGTAAGGGACCATTCCGAACCCAACGGTTTGAGGTCTTTCCTTGCGAGGGGTGAGTGCGGCCTTAAATCTTTAACCCGGTTCACACCGGGTGGCGACTCCATTATTCTCCGGTTTAGTCACCCGCGGGCTACTCCGTACTCCCAACTAGGCCGTGAGCCTAGAACATCATACGTCGCCCAGTTTCTGTGTTCCCACAGGCGGATCAGTGAATGACCGTTTGCCTAGACGTCCATCCTGGTTTACTTATGCTACGATATATGATATGGTTGGAAATAAAGAAAAGTCTCTTAAAAGAAAAGAAAAAAATAGACCACCTATAACCGATAAGCGTGAAGATACCCATGGGCGAGTATTAGGACCACCATGAGGAGAAATGCTACATTAAAGGGTAGGTGTGTCGAAAGAAATAAAAGAGAAAAAGAAAAAGAAAAAGAAAGTTCGAAATGAAAAGAAATAAAAGAAAGAGACAAAAGAAAAAAGAAGAAAGCCATATCATGTTGAGTACGAGGAAGTAATCACAGAGTATGACCAAGACATCTAGGTTGGTTAGACCCACTGATCCAATTCTCCAAGATAAAATCATCGAGTTGGCTTACTTAAGGATTAAGCTGCGAATGAGCCTTGACATACACACACTAGGAGTCTAGCTCAGATCACTCATTCAGACGATCGAATCTGAGTGTATTAAGTACTTTGAAGGTTCTCTAGTTTCGACTCGAAGCATCCGTTGAGGACGAAAATATGTTTTGTTATCAGGATTATCTCGTGAGAGGCAGTACAATATGTTGGAATGAACCATCACATCATCAGTATCAGTTTTGGGGATGAGTCCCGGGGGGTGAGGCCCACATCAGCATTAGTTTTGGGGATGAGTCCCGGGGGGGTGAGGCCCACATCAGCATTAGTTTTGGGGATGAGTCCCGGGGGCGAGGCCCACATCAGCATCAGTTTTGGGGATGAGTCCCAGGGTCGTGACCCACATTGTCAGCGGTATTAGGATGCGTCCCAGGGTCGAGGCCCCCATTGTCGGTTGCAGTTATTGGGATGCGTCACAGGGTTGATGGCTCACTGCATCATCAGTTCCAGTTTTGGGATGCGTCCCAGGGTCGTGACCTGACCGGTGCTTACACACGCGTATAACGCAAGCGCACGTATGGTTCAAGTAGTATAAAAATATCGATCCCACGAGGACTTAATATCTAATCTATTAATTTTATGAGGCCAAATGATTACTAGTACCTAACAGGTTGTTTGATTTATTTGAAATGGTGACGATTCTAAATTTAAAAACAAGTAAATAAAATTGTTCGAAAGTAGGTTTTAAGAAAATTCAATATTAAAAACTATCTAGGGTTGTGATTTCTTCCAATATCATTTTAAAGATGAAGTGGTTATCTTAAAGTTTGGTAATATATTGATTTATTAACCTGGAACACTAAATTATGTGTAAGCCTCTGTCGATGGTCAGACACAAATACCCAGTTTAACCCAATTGAACCATATGTCTATGTCAACCAAATTATCTGGATTCATTAAGTTTAAGTTATAATTATGGCTACCCCCGCCCGACAGGTATATGTCTATCCTGTAAGGAGATCTATTAAAGGGTTATCTATCCTTAAGGAAGATCGTGGACTATTGAGTCTAAGGTCTTAAACTTAAAATCCCTATGTCTAGTTCATTTTAAGTTTCCCAGTTCAATTTTATTAATGGCCAGTTAATGAAAAAGCATTAAGATTAAGACTCAATAAATAAATCTTTATATTACCCAAGCTATAATCTAACCCCTTATAAACCGGTGATATTGGATTTCATCACAACCCCAGATAACTGGCTTAGTTACGACACATATTTACGGGTAGTAAAAAAAACTTAAATAAAATAAAAGACATAAAGTAAAATACTGAAAATTAAATACTGAAAATTAAATACTGAAACGTAAATGGTGAAAGTAAATGTTGAAATTAAATATTGAAAATTAAATGCTGAAAGTAAATTACTGAAAGTAAATTGCTGAAAGTAAATTGTTGAAAAGTAAATTGCTGAAAAGTAAATTGCTGAAAGTAAATTACTGTAAAGTAAAAACTGAAAATTAAAGAAAGAAGAGTACTGTGCGTAAAAGTAAATTGCGGAAAGTAAAAACTGAAAAGTAAAGAAAAGAAAGTGCGAAAGCGGAAATTAATTACTGAAAGCTATAAATAAACAAACAAGATACAATCTTCTTAGTATTCTTAAGGAATTCCTTAGAAGAAAGTATGAATTTTACAAATGAAATGGCTTGGTATTTATAGGCAAAATTTTGCCTCCATCAAATCATCCACCAAATCAATTATTAATTGCTCCACTAATTGCTCCACCAAATCCATTATTAATTGCTACACTAATCTCTTATCATGTTTGGTGATGATTTGATAATTTTATTATTTATTTATTAATTTATTTTTTTGTTTTGAAAATCATTGAAAGTGACTTTAATAATTACACACAACACACTTCTGGATGGTTCATCAATTTCGGGCATGAAATCATCAGAATTCGAAATTATTTTATCTTTTAAAGATGTAAATCTTTGAGTCTTCTTTAATCTGGAACTTGAATCAGCTCAAACCGATATCAGAGTAAAACGTTATGCCCAAAATACGACAGATGCGCAAAATTGGAATTTCCAAAACTGCACTTCAGCAAAAACGCCCTTTCAAGTTTCCAATCTCCAAAATAAAATATCAAGTTCAATAATTGCCCTTATTTGACCCATATTTCGTCCTAAATGATTTCATTGAGATCCGATATTATTTTATCTGCAAAATAAACTAAAATACATCAAAATGTTCATCAAACCCGAGAAACTAAACAAAATATTAAGTTAAAGGGGCAGTAAATATTGATATATTTTCCGCTCATCATGACCCACATTGTCAGCGATATTCGGATGTGTCCCAGTGTAGAGGCCCCCGTTGTCGGTTGCAGTTATTGGGATGCGTCCCAGGGTCGATGGCTCCCTGCATCATCAGTTCCAGTTTTGGGATGCGTCCCAGGGTCGTGACCCACATTGTCAGCGGTATTGGGATGCATCCCAAGGTCGAGGCCCCCGTTGTCGGTTGTAGTTATTGGGATGTTTCCCAGGGTCGATGGCTCTCTACATCATCAGTTACAGTTATTGGGATGTGTCCCAGGGTCGAGGACCCACTGTATCAGCAGTTGTAGTTCCGGGATGCGTCCCAAGGTCGAGGACCCACTACATCACCAGTTGCAGTTCCGGGATGCGTCCCATGGTCGAGGCCCACTGCATCATCAACTCAGCTCGAAGCAGCAAGCAATTCATGTGGCAGCTGGCGAGCCAAGTAAGTATAAATGCATTGCATAACTTTGATAGGATTATCATTGTCACATACTGCACAAGTCCCATCAAAGTGGGGACGACTGTAGGCACTGCATTTTTGCATGTAAGTCCCGATGATGAGTCTCATATGGAGACACTACCTTTTAAGTTGTGGAAGTCGTGGGAAACGGATGTCGGAATGGAAGAGTAAGACATTGACATCTTGTTGGATTTAATTCACTTGTTTAGCTCCGGGTTCGCTTGTTGGACCTATGTTTTAAAACACAACCTTAGCCCAAATCCCCCATAATTCACACCACTCACGCCCATTACCCATGTAGCAGCCCCTGAAGTCAGCCCATGAACACGCCCAAACCAGCCCCTGAAGTCAGCCCCTGAACACGGCCGAATGCCCCTGAAGTCAGCCCCTGAACATGCCCAAACCAGCCCCTGAAGTCAGTCCCTGAACACACCCGAATGCCCCTGAAAACTGCCTCTGATACACGCCCAATGAGTCCATTCACGCCCATCACCTTCCAAATTAAACAAAAACACATATTAAACACATGCTAAAATCAAGACAAATCACATTCCCTAATTAAAAGATACAAATCAAATCTCATCAAACGCTTTCCTAATTCGATTAAATTACATACCTAAATAAATAACATCAAATAAAATCAAATATATCATTTTCCTAATCAAATCAAATCAAATCATATCTAATCACTTCCCTAATTAAAAGATTTTTCCCTATCACACACTAATTAAAAATATCTCCTATAATTACACAAATCTTTTCCTTTTTCACACAAGGTAAACCCCAACCCTTTGCCTATAAAAAGAAGCCTAAACCCAACCTTGAAGCCCTAGCAACTCATGCCCAAAGCAACAAGAAACAAAGCAAATAATTCTTTCTTCTCCTCCTCTCTACCATCACTGAAACACTCTCCCAAAATAGAAAAGGAACATCACCAAAACACCCCCCCTAAACAGTAAGCATCATCACCGAATACACCCTTGAAATTCCCTCTACAATCACCGAAAATCACAGCTCCAAACAGCTCTTGGATCACCGAAACATACCCCCTGAAACAGGCCTTTCATTCACTGAAAATCACCCCTGAAACTGCACTGCAGTGACCGAAAATACACCCATAAACAACAGCCCAAACACCCTCAAATAGTAGCCTAAATTACCAAAAATAGTGACCAAAAACCTGCACCTTAAGACACCCCAAATACTGCAAAACAACAGTCCAAAAACCCCTAAATTACCGGAAAAAAAAAAAAAACAACAAGAAACAGCAGCGAAACGGAGTAAAACAGCAGCCCGGGCAGCGAGGCAATGAAGAGAAACAACGAACCAGTGAACCAGAGGAGTTGCGGAGCATCAACCCTTCCGAAAACCGCATAGCGCACTTCCGAGAGACGACTTAAGAGGTTAGACCTGAGGGCACCCCTTTTTATTTATTCTCCTTTGTTTTTATTTATTTTCTTACTTTATTTCGCATGAATATTGTGGATTGGTGTATAATATGACTTTCGGATGAATGGAATATGTGTTCTCTCTTGCGGTATATCGGATGGAAACCCGGACGTAAATTCCGTAGCCGAATCCAAATGGACGGTAGTGCGGCTGCACTCAGGATACAATGCCACGTACAGCTTGAGAGACACACTTATTTCATTTCATCCAACCTTATGTTTGAGTATGATTTAGTCGTTAGTATGTTATTTATTTTTAAGCATGATTTAGTCGTTATTATGTTATTTACTTTTCGCATGTTACTTATTTCTGCATTGTAATGAAATACGCATGGGCAAATCATGTTAGATTAAAGGTCCTTCGTTTTTAGGGATGAAAAGCCTAAGGGCTACCTTTGCCATGACGTTTTACCGCGCCGGACGAAGTGTGTTTGATTGAATGTGAGATATGTTTAATCAGACATACGAAGTCCCATATCATTGTCTCATTTATTTGTATGCATTGTAATGTAATGCGCATGGGCTTATTATGTTGGTCTAATGGTTCTCTACTTGAGGAAAGAAAAGCCTAAAAGGCTACCTTTACCATGACATTTCACCGCGCTTTTTATTATTCCGTTATTTGCTTTTTGTATGCCATCTCCTTGTTAAATCATGCATCATAGTGTAATGTGCATGGGCAAATCAAGTTGGATTAAAGGTCATCTACCTTGAGGGATGAAAAGCCTAAGGGCTACATTTGCCACGATTTTTTGCCGTGCCGGACGAAGTACACTCGATTGAATGGGAAATGTGTTCAATCGGGCATACAAGGTCCCATATTATTTATTTATTTATTCATACATTGTAATCTAATGCGCATGGGCTAACTAAGGTGGGTTAAGGTTCATCCATTCGAGGGAAATGCCTAAAGTCTACCTTTACCATAATGTTTTGCCGCGCCGGATGAAGTACACTCGATTGAATGTTAAATATGTTCAATCGGGCATACGAGGTCCTACATCGTGTATTTGTTTATCCATGTATGTGTTTGCGTCATTTCAGATGCCATTTTGGCAATCTCATTCGAACGCGTTTCCAAACGCTACACGAACGTATGCATTATGCTTCATTCTGTTCGAACGCGTTTATGAACGCTACACGAACGTATGCATTCTGCCTCATTCCGTTCGAACGCATTTACGAACGCTACACGAACGTATGCATATTTTTCTTTTGTTGGGTTTCAATCAAGTCCCAAGGATCATAAATCAAGCATAAAACGAGTTGAATACACATCAAATGAGGTGCGGAATAACTCACATTGATCGGTAGAGATGCAACGAAGACCAAAAAAAAATACACTGTTCCTCCTTGCTCGGTAGTGGGCTGCGCAAATGGTGGACTGCACGGTGATGGCTTGTCTTCCTCCTCCAAGATTCAGCCATGGATGTACTTTGAAGCTCCAAGCTTTTGTTGATTCCATGCTCATGAATACACTTCCCTATCACCTTGGTATGCCTCCTAGAGTGTGCTAGCACTTAGATCTTGTAACAAAATCTTTGCTTCTCCATTTTGCTCGGTCAAAACCAGAAAAACAGAGGAAGAAATCGGTCCAAGACCGAGAGAGAAGAAGAGAAAGGTTTTTGGCTCCAAAATGACCTAAAACCGTAAAAGGGAGAGAGAAAGTTGGAAAAAGAAAAATGTAAAAGGTTTATTTATATTTTCCAAAAATTAAATAAATCATTTACCTTTTTCAATTTCAAAAAGCAAACATTAAATGCTTTCTTTCAATCACCTCACATCAACTCACATCAATCTCTCAAATGTCACATCACTCAAAGTGACATGTGATTTGACGCTTGATGTGACTAATGATTTGACGCTTGATTTGACTTGCGTGCCGCACTCGAATACGAAATGCGAATGCGCTCGCAAATAATCCCGGGCTCGGGTTCGCTAATTCCAAATTAACGAATTATCCGTTGCGTCGTAATTAAATGATTACGCCTAGAGAAATCACTATTCACATCGCTAACGAATTAATTCTAAATTAATTCGTTCGCCCGAATTAAAATCTAATTTTAATTGTGCATCGAAATCCAATTTCGTATAATATATCAAATATATTATTTTATCGATTAATTCCAAATTAATCGTTCTCTCTCTTTAATTGATATTTTATCCCATATAAAATATCTCCGCAATTAATCCCAGATTAATTTTCTCTCTCATTAAATTAAGCCCAGATTAATTAAAGTGCGAGTCATACGTCATCGGTGAATCTTCGGGGAGCGACCCATTAGATCTCCGGATATGTTGGCAGTAAATCGGGTCGTCGGACTATCCGAACACGTAAGTACCTCGTACTACGTTTATACCGATTCACAAGAGAAGGTTGGCTTCTAGCAAAGCGTCATACCTACCCAATTCTCTAGAAACATGCTTACAGGAATAAGCGATCTATATCAGGCGTAGTATACGTGGTATTGCTATTTCGATCTAGTATCGGATGATCACGTGCTAGGCCTGGGGCTGGAATTGTGTCTGCCCCGTACGAAGCATATGTCGGATGTCTGGTAACTAGTCTCTATATCGGATAAACATGACCTTGTGATTTTATCCCGATGACTGCAGTACTTAAGAGAACCAGTACCGTATCCTACGTGACCATCAACTCCATATGACTGGAGTGACACTTCCATCTTGACATCACACCCAACACACTACGATTCTCAATATACCCAGTATTGGCATACACAGAACCTGTTAAAGACCTGGACGACCTCAATCAAAGTATATTGATTGTCGCAAGTATTAGTGGTGCAAGTCTCAGGTTAAGACCAAATACACCTAACCTAATTTCGGACTTCCATAGACACATAGTCATACTACCAATGGAATTCTGAAGGGGTCTATCCAGAGCGAAGCTGTTTCCCGTACCATCTGTAAAACACAACCTCATATTACACTTGCATGAGCATAATATACCCAAACATATGAGAACTATGCCGTTGTGCCCTCACAACACGCACAAGTGCATCTTTTACGTATTTATCGATGTCCAATCTCGATAATACTCTGACTAGGGATATTTAATGATTTATCCTTCGTGGACTGATACTATCTCATATCATTCTCAGTCCATGAACAAATCATATGGACCTCCTATCATTTATATATATCTAGGTGATCTAATCACAAATGATAAGAGTGCAATCTCTTTGTCACATAGTTAATTTGTACAACAACACCGTGATCTGTACAAATAGTGACGTTATGGGTCATAATTGTCCAACAATCTCCCACTTGGCCTATAGCCAGTCACTCGAGTGCTTGACACCCGAACTATGTACGGTTGGCTCAAATTGCTGAGAAAAGGCTTTCGTCAGCGGATTTGCATGACTATCATCTGATGCGATTTATTCGATCATCACATCGCCACGATGTATTATCCGAACGAATCAGATGAATATCGAAGTAATTTATCTGGATCGTTGATGAGACCATTAATTCTTTAGCATGTGCTGAAGCCTAGCTCAGCTGCTAAGAGAACTATATCTAATCTAATTAGATTTTATCGACCCCAGAAGGCTTCTATTGCTGCCTCAGCTGCAGTAATGATCTGAATATGTTGTTTACTCGGTAACAGTATCTTGCTTGGAAGATTTCCAGCTCACTGCACCGTTATTCAAACTGTATAGTACCGTTTGCGACTTTCAGTCGTCTATATCGGTTAAGAAACTTGCTACAGTGATCCCAGTCACTTCAAGTTCTCCTTCTCCACAGATTAAGACAGCATCATTAGATCTCTAAGACACTAAAGATGTTCTTAACATCAATCCAGTGACTATCACTCGGATTGGCCTGTTTGCGAATCCATATGCTCAAAGCGTATGAGACACTAGGTCGCGTACGTTTTTCAATGTACGATTCCACGGAGAGTTTTCGAAAGCCAAGCTTTCACCGATTATTATGGGAATATCATTTCCAAGAAATGACACATTATCATTATTTATAGGATAGCCACTGTCAGTGTGCTCCCACTAACCCTCTTATATACACAAGAATCTTTTCGTTTTGAATTAAATCATATACTATTATGATTACATCAAAACGATAATTCCTAGAACCAATGCTTGCTTCAATCCAAACATGGATCGATTAACCTACAAACCTTGTTTGCTAGTTTTTGTACGACAAAACCGTCAGGATGTTTTAAACATCCTCCAAAAGGTTTCCTTTTCAGGAAAGCGATTTTCCGTCCAGCTGTCATACTTCATAAATGAAACATGCAGCTTTAGCAAGCATTATCCAAATGGATTTACCGTGGCAACAGGTAAAAGGTTGAATCGAAAATCAACACAATGTTGATAACGATACCTTTCCGTTAAAAGCCTAGCTTTACACGTTGGTATGTTGCCATCCATGTACGTCTTCCTTGAAGACTTATAAAGTACCAGTAGGCACAATGACTTGCGGTACATCAACTAGTGTCCAAATTTGTTGATATATATGGAATCCATTTCGAATATCATGACACTTTGTCATAATATGGAGTCGATACCTTGTATCACTTCCTCATACGTAGTCAGTTGGTATACCTCAAAAGATTGACATCTTTACGAGGTGAGATCAGAAACCCATACCCCAGGTTGTTTTCTGATTCTCTCCGACTTATGCGGTTCTTATGTATTCGAAGATTAATGGTTTAGTTTCATACTTGATGAACTATATGTGTTCCATTAAGATTCGGTGCCTGGAATAGTATTACTCCGATTTTCATCGAGTTTTACCATCCTCCCACTTACCACTGCATATCGGTATTCCTCTCAGGAAAACCGCATGGTGAGCAACAATCTAATTGTTCTCTAGTGAGATGTATAAGTACAATATTTATGGTATCCCTAGGATAACCTACAATTGGCACTTATCCAATTTGGGTTTTAGTTTGGTATTATCCAAACATTTGCCTAGCATCCCAAATCATCAGGAGTGAGAAACCTGGTTTCTTTCCCGTTCATATCTAATATGAAATCTGTCAAACAGATTTTAATGGAACCTTATTCTAAATAAGTTTTGCACTGTTAATACGTATCCATTGAAGGAAATGGTAGCTCAGAGCGACTCATGATTAACCTAATCATGTCTAACAAAATTCGGTTACTCTGTTCGGTCACACCGTCAAATTGACATGTTCCGGGAGGAGTCCTCTTTTGAAAGAATATTATACTCTTTCAAGTATTTTAGAAACTTATTGCTTAAGTAATTTCCATTACGGTCTTACCGTGACGGTTTAATACTTTAGCCGATCTGTTTTTCTATTTCGTGTCGAAACTGTAAAAGTTTCCGATTTGTGTTCTTCAAAAGAAAAACATAACCATTACGCGATGCCACATCCGTATAGGTCACGAAATATTCATATCCACATCTAGCCTAGCTAGACATGGGCCCACTAACTTCACTATGAATTAGGGCTAACAGATCGGTGGCATTTACATTTTTACCAAGTAAATAGTGTTTTAAGCACTTTGCCCGATAAACTAGATTCGTAGACTTTATTTGATTGGAATCAAATATGTCATAGTACCCACTCTTCAAAAGTGCGGATATACGAGTCTTGTTTAATGTGTCCCAGACAACATTGCCACTTTTAAGTTTCTCCCTGATCAAATCAGTTTGAGCTATTTGTTTATCATTATATACATGTGAGATTTATTTATATTCTAAATATAAATTCTGTTGTTCATATATAATGTGTTTATCTCAATATCATCTTTATATAATAAAACACTTTAGTGTTCTAAAATATAAAGGTTCAATCCGCAACGGATTAAACACTGATATAAAGATAATGTTCCTAGTCAAACTAGTTACATTATAACAGTTTCCTAATTTACGTACATACCCAAAGGGTAGTTCCTAAACTTAGGTATCTACGGTCAAAACAGCGACTTTCGTCCCGTTTTCAATTCGCAGATTAATCTCTATTGAAATCAGTATCCTATTCAAAACAGATTCTAAACATCAATACATATATTTATTATGTACCACACTTAGTATTTAAATCTAATTTTAATACTAGTAGTGAACATAATCATGACAAACATATTTGAAGTCAGAGCCTTGCTCGTCTTCAATTCCTTCTTGGGATATGTCCTTTTATCTTCCCAGAAGACTATAATGATTTAGCCTTCGCCCTTTTTCAATATTTCAGAAGCCTTTGGCCAAGCCTCGGGTTTCTAGAATATCGAAGTAAGGTGCGCCTTGCGCTATTTGCCTTATTGTAAACTTTGACTTTTCTCCTTGAGAGTTGCCATTAATTCTCCAAGAATTATTTATTGCAATCTGTTTACTTCTAAAATCTAAGTATAGATTTATGAAGATCCTTCAATTTCAATATCATACTTTAAGAATCTAATTCTTTGTTCTGATAAAGAAATTAAGGAGTCTATATGACAAGTATAATGGATTAAGCATTAAAGTTATCATTACATGAATATTCCAAATATCATGTTCCACTTATTAGCTTAACTCCAGACTTAGGCCTAATTTGTTATTTTATCAAATAAACTAACTTATTATATTTCCAGGACCATCCTGAAATATTATTCCCAATTAGAAAAATTAAGTCATTTAAATACATTTTCACCCAGGATTATGTTTTAAATGCTAATCTTTCATTTTCAATCTTGATTCTAATAGTCCAACTATTTAATCAACGATTTGTGGTACTATGTATTATATTGATTATTATAGTCCAACTATACAATCAAATATAATTTAAATTAATTAACCTCAATTACATTGATTACTATAATCCAATTATAAAATCAATTGTAAATCGAAATTAATTAATTCAAATATATTGATTACTATAATCCAATTATATAATCAACTATAATACAGTCCAACTGCTTATATAAACAACAATTTAAATATTAGTCCAACTAACATTTAATTGATTTGACGAAATATTTGTGATTGAGCGCGTATGGCGAGTAATTGAATGAATATTGCAAATTCAATTCTTGCCTCCCACTATTTTTCGGCGAGCCTCTAACCCTCTGTCAAGTACTCGGGAAACCGTATTTCCTAGTGGGCTAGGATCCCGTTAAATATCACACAATCTTGACTTTGGCCAACAAATTGTATGATAATTAACTAGGTAGATCTCTAAGATCAATTGGATCCAATCCAATTCCTAGATCCGGTAGGGGGACATCCAAGTCCGAAACATATATCTTACATATGCCAATACATCCAATGTATTACCTAACCTTTTTCCTCTGAATCAACTAAGCTTTGGCTTTGGCACAACAAACTTAGTGATCCCAGTCAAGCGCGACCCATTGACCATGGAAAGCTTCGTAATCAATGTCGATGGACAAGAAGTGGTCTTGACTTTGGCCAACAAACCACAACTTGGACAAGACACTGATATGGAACAAAGCCTTCGTGATTCAAACACATCTTCGACAGACAAAGTGTTAGGTTTATATCTAGGTCCCAAGATCAAACAAGCAATGAAATACATGTGTGAACACATCAAATGAGGTAGCGGAATACTCACATCGATCGGTTGAGACGATTTGAAGACGAATGAAGCTACTTTGCTCACTGCCAAGGACGCCCACTGCTGGCAGTTCACTGCCCTCCATTTCAGAATTTTGAGCTGCGAAACGGAGCTCCAAGCTTCGTCGGACGGATCCCGGCTCATGGGTGAACCTCCCTACCACCTTCGCATGTTCCAAAGTGTGCTAGCACTTGAGTTTTTGCCACAAAAACTCACTCTTGCTTCCCTCAAAGTCACGCCAAAATTGATTCCAAACCAGTGAGCTTTTCAAGCTTTGGGCGTGAGAGAGTGGAGAGAAAATGGAGAGAGATGAATTGTGTATTAAGTTAGTAAAACCTTTTCCAAAAAGGTTTATATATTTTCCAACCAAAAATATAAAAGATTTACCAAATAATCTATTAAAAAATCAAATGGTAAATGCTTCCACCAACTAACACTATTCCAACAACTTACATCAACTATTCATTTTACTTTAATAAAGTGATGTAAGTCTTTCAATCAATCAATCACATCAATCAATCACATCACTCAAAGTGACATTTGATTTGACGCTTGATGTGACGAATGATTTGACGCTTGATGTGACTTGCGTCGCCGCACTCGAATTCGAAATACGAATGCGTTCGCAATCACACTCGGGCTCGGGTTCGCTAATTCCCAATTAGCGAGTTTTCCGTTGCGTCGTAATTTAATGATTACGCCTAGCGAATTCACTATTCACGTCGCTAACGAATTAATTCTAAATTAATTCGTTCGCCCGAATTAAAATCTAATTTTAATTCCGCGTCGAAATCCAATTTCGATTAATATATCGAATATATTAATTTAACGATTAATTCTAAATTAATCATTCTCTCTCTTTAGACGATATTTTATCCTAGATAAAATATCTCTGTAATTAATCCTAGATTAATTTTCTCTCTCTTCTATATAATCCAAGATTATTTAAGAGTAAGAGTCATACGTCATCGGTGGATTATCGGGAAGCGACCCATGAGATCCCCGGATAAGTCGGCAGTAAATACGGTCGTCGGAGTATCCGAATCACGTACGTACCAAGTACTACGTTCTACCGATTTACGAGACAAGGCCGACTCCTAGCAAAGCACCAAGTCTACTGAATTCTCCGGTCATATTCATCTAAGAATATTTAAGATCTATATCAAGCGTAGTATACCAAGTATTGTGTATATCGGCCCAGTATCGGATAGTCACGTGCTAGGGCTGGGGCTGGATAAGTGTCTGCCCCGTCCGAAGCACATGTCGGATGTCTGGTAACTAGTCTCTATAATCGGATATACATGACCTTGTCATAATATCCCGATGGCCGGCCAGCACTTAAGAGCACTAATACCGTATCCTGCGTGACATTATCTCCACTACGACTGGAGTGATACTTCCATCTTGACATCACACCCAATACTCTACGATTCTCAATATACCCAGCATTGGCGTACACAGAACCGATTAGAGTCCTAGACGACCTCAACTAAAGTATATTGATTGTCGTAAGCATTAGCGGTGCAAGTCTCAGGTTAAGACCATACACACCTACCCTGATGTCGGACTCCCATAGACACATAGTCATAATACCAATGGGATTCCGAGGGGTCTATCCAGAGCGAAGTTGTTTCCCGTACCATCGGTGAAACACAACCTCCTATCGCACTTGCATAAGTATCCAATACTTATATATATGAGAACTATGTCGTTGTGCCCTCACAACGCGCACAAGTGCAATATTAGCCTATTCCGCATTATCGATGTCCAGTCTCGATAATACTCCGGCTATGGATATTTAATGATTAATCCTTCGTGGACTGATACTGTCTCATATCATTCTCAATCCCGGAACTAATCATAGGGACCTCTCTTCATTTATATATCTAAGGTGATCTAATCACAAATGATGAGAGTGCAATTTCCTTGTCACATAGTTAATTTGTACAACAACACTATGATCTGTACAAATAGTGACGCTATGGGTCATATTATCCAACACAAAGGCCTTGAGTTTGGCCAAAAAACCAATGCCGTCTCGGATCTTGAGTGAGAATCACTCAATGGAAGGAAAGACGCTTAATATTGTTTGAGGGTTTTTCGCGTGCAAATTGGCAACCAATTTATTATCTTTGTTAAGGTCTCATCATCATACACCCTTAAGCATGCATTCTAAACACATAATAAAGCGCGTATGTATAAAATAATAATGATATGCGGATGGATATTTTACATTGATCCTAGATCAAATCTCTCTCTTTCTCTCTCCAGCTAGCACTTGTATTTACTTCTACCCATTACACTACACTTCTAAAGAAACCTCATTTACATTGAGGGGAATAGGTGAGAAGAGAATACAAAGAATATGGAGGTATAAGGCTGGACTCGCAGGTCCAATTAATAAATCAAATTTATTACAATTTCCAAAATTGCCCCACCCGACTAATATCCATCTGATATACATTATTCATGCATCACAACCATGTATTCACACAAGCATGTTATCAATCAATCTAATCAAATTAATTAATCTGATAATTAGTGATCATCCAATGTTCAAACAACGATTTGATTTTGTTCGAGTCAAACTC
Organism: Zanthoxylum bungeanum; assembly: GCA_019454045.1. NCBI lineage: Eukaryota > Viridiplantae > Streptophyta > Magnoliopsida > Sapindales > Rutaceae > Zanthoxylum > Zanthoxylum bungeanum. Next base: position 359,539 of record SKCR01028325.1, read on the forward strand.
GTTTTGCGAACAAGTACTCAAAGTACGAATTCTTGAATTAAATTAAATTACATAATTAAATCCAATTTAATACGCATTTAATTCTAATTCATTATTTAATTCCAAATTAAATATTACACTTTATAAAATAAACCTTTACGACTTAAATTCCGAATTTAATCGTTACGGGTCTCAAAGCCCGATTAATATCCAATATTAATTTAATTAAAGTCCAATGGGGTTTTAATTAATTTCTTCAAGGCGTGGACTTTTGGTCAACTCGGGTCAAACCGAATAACCAAAATCCAATCCGGGAGTTACCCCATAAGCCCAGAAATCAATTTAGGCCCAATTAAACTTTAAAGGTCCATTTCGTCGTATTTGGGCTTTTTGGATGCGGTTTTGGGCCTAATTGGATCCAACCAATTTTTCCTAAACCCAAATTTGTACAACAAATCCCAATAAGCCCAATAACAACATTTAAAAGCCCAAATCCAATTTAAGCCCAATAATTAAATTAAAAAAAAATTCCAAATTCCCAATTTAATTAGTTAAAGTACATAGCATTATTAATTACCCAAATCAATATTTCCAAAACACCAAATTTGTCCAATTAATCATGCTTATCATCAATGAATCATGTCCAATATAATTTGATCAAAATCAAACCCAATTAACACATGCTAAAGTCTCGGCAAAAGGGGAAAAATATGCCCAAATCAAATTCAATCCAATTGAACCCAATCAAACATAAAATCAATATCCCCTAATGATTTCTAACACATCCAATGATCAAAAAATCAAAATTCCAAGACAATTAGGGAGCCTCCATTTTCGGCCACAATAAGCAAATTGGGGAAAATCAATCCAATTAATTTTTCAACAAACTGATTACATATAACTCTAAGTTATCCATATACAAGCATATTTAAACAAATAATTTGTCAAAAACATGCTTAAATCAAAAAGCCCCAAATTTAGTTAAGAACCCTAATTTTCGTTTCATGCTCAAATGGCTCAAGATACCATTGTTGGGTTTCAATCAAGTCCCAAAGATCATATATCAAGCATAAAACGAGTTGAATACACATCAAAGAAGGTGCAGAATAACTCACATTGATCGGTAGAGATGCAACGAAGACCAAAACAAACGCACTGCTCCTCCTTGCTCGGCAGTGGGCTGCGCAAATGGTGGACTGCATGGTGATGGCTTGTCTTCCTCCTCCAAGATTCGGCCATGGATGTACTTTGAAGCTCCAAGCTTTTGTTGATTCCATGCTCATGAAGACACTTCCCTATCACCTTGGTATGCCTCCTAGAATGTGCTAGCACTTAGATCTTGCAACAAAATCTTTGCTTCTCCATTTTGCTCGGTCAAAACCAGAAAAATAGAGGAAGAAATCGGTCCAAGACCGAGAGAGAAGAAGAGAAAGGTTTTTGGCTCCAAAATGACCTAAAACCGTAAAAGGGAGAGAGAGAGTTGGAAAAAGAAAAATGTAAAAGGTTTATTTATATTTTCCAAAAATTAAATAAATCATTTACCTTTTTCAATTTCAAAAAGCAAACATTAAATGCTTTCTTTCAATCACCTCACATCAACTCACATCAATCTCTCAAATGTCACATCACTCAAAGTGACATGTGATTTGACGCTTGATGTGACTAATGATTTGACGCTTGATTTGACGCTTGATTGTCGCACTCGAATTCGAAATGTGAATGTGCTCGCAAACAATCCCGGGCTCGGGTTCGCTAATTCCAAATTAACGAATTATCCGTTGCGTCGTAATTAAATGATTACGCCTAGCAAAATCACTATTCACGTCGCTAACGAATTAATTCTAAATTAATTCGTTCGCCCGAATTAAAATCTAATTTTAATTCCGCGTCGAAATCCAATTTCGTATAATATATCAAATATATTATTTTATCGATTAATTCCAAATTAATCGTTCTCTCTCTTTAATTGATATTTTATCCCAGATAAAATATCTCCGCAATTAATCCCAGATTAATTTTCTCTCTCATTAAATTAATCCCAGATTAATTAAAATGCGAGTCATACGTCATCGGTGAATCTTCGGGGAGCGACCCATGAGATCTCCAGATATGTTGGCAGTAAATCGGGTCGTCGGACTATCCGAACACGTAAGTACCCCGTACTACGTTTATACCGATTCACAAGACAAGGTTGGCTTCTAGCAAAGCGTCATGCCTACCCAATTCTCCAGAAACATGCTTACAGGAATAAACGATCTATATCAGGCGTAGTATACGTGGTATTGCGTATTTCGATCCAGTATCGGATGATCACGTGCTAGGCCTGAAGCTAGAATTGTGTCTGCCCCGTACGAAGCACATGTCGGATGTCTGGTAACTAGTCTATATATCGGATAAACATGACCTTGTCATTTTATCCCGATGACTGCAGTACTTAAGAGAACCAATACCGTATCCTACGTGATCATCAACTTCATATGACTGGAGTGACACTTCCGTCTTGACATCACACCCAACACACTACGATTCTCAATATACCCAGTATTGGCGTACACAGAACCTGTTAAAGCCCTGGACGACCTCAACCAAAGTATATTGATTGTCGCAAGTATTAGCGGTGCAAGTCTCAGGTTAAGACCAAATACACCTACCCTGATTTCGGACTTCCATAGACACATAGTCATACTACCAATGGAATTCTGAAGGGGTCTATCCAGAGCGTACCATCGGTAAAACACAACCTCTTATTACACTTGCAAAAGTATCCTATACCCAAACATATGAGAACTATGTCGTTGTGCCCTCACAACACGCATAAGTGCAATACTAGTCTTTTACGTATTTATCGATGTCCAATCTCGATAATACTCTGACTATGGATATTTAATGATTTATCCTTCGTGGACTGATACTGTCTCATATCATTCTCAGTCCAGGAACAAATCATATGGACCTCCTATCATTTATATATATCTAGGTGATCGAATCACAAATGATAAGAGTGCAATCTCTTTGTCACATAGTTAATTTGTACAACAACACCGTGATCTTTACCAATAGTGACGCTATGGGTCATAATTGTCCAATAGCTTTTCCATGCATCAGGTCTTATCCCGTTCGAACGTGTTTCCGAATGCTATACGAACGCGAACCTTCTGTTTACCGTTCGAACGCATTTTCAAACGCTACACGAACGCACATATAGTGCACAGACTTCTTTTCGTCACATTTCATGCATGTTTGCTTCTTTGATCATTTCTTTTGCACCAAATGATTAATCATATCATTTCATTATTTACGCTTAGAAAATTATCATCCATTTATATTTCCACATTTATTTATTCGATATGCTCATGAGATTGTGTGCTCGCTTTTATTATTAATGCCTTTATAGTTGTTATTAGTTACATTATTGCACTTTATTGTTTAATACGTTCATTAATTATGTATTTTGCCTTCATTTTTTCATTTACGATTATGGGTGTGAAAACTTGCATGTTTCTTAAGTTATCTGGTATGTATTGCATGAGATTTGGTTGTACTATTGCATAAATCCTTTCATTACAAGTGGCATAAGTAAGGGACCATTCCGAACCCAACGGTTTGAGGTTTTCCCTTGCGAGGGGTGAGTGCGGCCTTAAATCATTTTCCCGGTTCACATCGGGTGGCGATTCCATTTTTAGTTCTCCGGTTTAGTTCCCCCGTGGGCTACTCCGTACTCCCAACCAGGCCGCGAGCCCGGAACGGCGTCGCCGATTTCTGTGTCTATAGTAGACATTTGATGTAAGTTGGTGGGCTCCACTTTGAAATTCAAAATTCGAGTGGGCCCACAAACACATTCCGGACTCGAGTTCGTTTAATTCCAAATTAACAAATTTTCCGTTGCGACTTAATTAAATCAAATTTAATTAAATAATAATGCCTCACAAAATTATAACGAAAGTCGCTCTCGAATTAATTCTAAATTAATTCGTTCGCCCGAATTAAAATCCAATTCTAATTCCGTTATGAAATCTAATTTCATTTAATATATCGAATATATTATTTAATCGATTAATTCCAAATTAATCGTTCTTTCTCTTCTTATCGAATTTTATCCCAAATAAATTCTCGCTGTAATTAATCCCAGATTAATTTTCTCTCTCTGATAATTAATCCCAGTTTAATTCTGTTCGAGTCATACGTCATCGGTGAATCTTCGGGAAGCGACCCATGAGATCCATTGATATGTTGGCAGTAAATCTGGTCGTCGGACTATCCGAACACGTGCGTACCCGATACCACGTTCTTACCGATTTACAAGACATGGTTGACTTCTAGCAAAGCGTCGTGCCTACCCAATTCTCCAGAAATATTCTTTAAGGAATATATAATCTATAACAGGCGTAGTATACGTAGTATTGCGTTTTGCGATCCAGTATCTGATGTCACATGCAAGGCCCGGGGCTGGAATAGTGTCTGCCCCGTACGAAGCATATATCGGATCACAAGCAACTAGTCTCTATAATCGGATAATCATAACCTTGTCATATTATCCCGAAAGTTGCAACATAATAGAGAACCAGTTCTGTATCTCTGCGTGATCATCATCTCCATATGACTGAAGTGATACTTTCGTCTTGACATCACACCCAATACACTACGATTCTCAATAAACCCAGAAGAGGTGTACACAGAACCTGTTAAAGTCCCGGACGACCAAAACCAAATCGTATTGATTGTCGCAAGTATTAGCGATGCAAGTCTCAGGTTAATACCAAATACACCTACCCTGATGCGGATTCCCATAGACACATAGTCATACTACCAATGGGATTTCGTGGGGTCTATCCAGAGCAAAGCTGTTCCCGTACCATCGGTAAACACAACCTCCTATCACACTTGTATAAGTATCCAATACTTAAATATATGAGAACTATGCTGTTACACTTCCATAACACACACAAGTGCAATACTAGTCTATTCTGCATTATCGATGTCAAGTCTCGACAATACTACGACTATGGATATTTAATGATTAAACCTTCGTGGATTGATATTGTCTCATATCTTATAATCTGGAACTAATCATAAGGACTTTTATCATTTATATATTGAAGTAATCTAATTACAAAATGATAAAATAGCAATTTTCATTGTCACGTAGTTAATTTGTACAAAAAATCACAATGTCTTTTACAAATAGTGACGTTATGGGTCATAATTGTCCAACAATTAGAGTCAGCAGAGTTGCTTCCATAGGTCTTATATCATCACTGTAAGTTTTCTCATTATATTGGATTTTGGCTGGTAGCCTAGATACCCAAAGTGATTTTTTACTCGCACGAGATTTCCACTTCGTTAACAAAATTACCTGTGTTGATTTTGTTTTCTCCTTTTGTTTATTTGCATTATTCATAATTGTTAGACTTAAGGGTGGTTGATAATCTTATTAAATCATAGTAATAATAATTGGGAATTGTCTTAATTTATTGTGATGTATTCCGCATAGGTTCATAATATAGGACAAAATCAAATTTTCACTTAATATTTTGTAAGCGTATGTTCTCTTGAATTGAAATATATATATATATACTTAATTGGGATGTACTGTTATGTTCCCCCCTCTCTGACGTTGTTTATAAGGGGAATCTTATTGACTGGATACGATTATTAATATGTTGTTTTAAAGAACTTTTGATAAAATGACGTTGCCATTGCTTTAATGCTATATTTGAAATGTGCTTTTTGTTTTTTGTTTGGTTCCGGATATTTATTTCTTGGTTTGTTTTGGAAATCTTTTCTTTAGGTATCACTTGATGAAATCAAGGAGGCTAATGGTCTTTTAGGAGACACCATCTTTTATTAGTCTTCTATTGTAGTTTTGCCTTTGAGAAATGGAATGTTTCTTCTTCCGGTCGTTCGATAGAATTTATGTCAATGGATAGCCATTTAGTTAGAATATTGCTCCATTTTGTTAATTTTTTTTGGTTAAATTTCCATTAGGTTGTTCATCTGCTTTTGCTTCATTTTAAGCTTTTAACTTTTGGAGTTATAGCTCTTGCTATGAAGACAAGAATGTAGAAAAAGGAAGGTACAAAATTTTGAATAAAGATTTGATCTTGCAACTTGCATTTGGCAACTGTGAATTGGTGTAAAGAAAATGTTTGCCTCAAGGGATATGGCTTGGTGGTAAATGGCTTAGGATTTGATTGTCAGATACTGAGTTCGAATCAGGGAGTGTATTTCTTGTAAAAACCTGAGATAATCGGGTGTTTCACCTGCTCTGCTTAATCCCGAACCTGGTGGTTTGACGACGTAATTTTCAACATTTCCAAAAAAAAAAAAAAAAAAAAAAGTAAAAGAAAATATTTGTAGTGGGGGATATTGATAATTGTGTAGATGAAAGCTACACTCAAGTGACCATGCTAAGGATTTGTAAAATTACACTCATGACTATGTTTGGTTATTGTTTTGAAATATGTTGGCATGCTGCTAAAAACTATATTTCTGGTGGAAGTAATTTGATGCATTCCATTCTGGAGTCTAAATACATGTGCTCATTCCTCATTGATCACAAAACATCCAGTTCTTTTTTAAGCATGTCCTTCATTCTCACTTCTTTTCCCAGCTGGAGAAGGTAAATTAATGGAGTAATGATATATAGACTAAATAAGGATTAACGAAAGACAAACGTCGTGGTCAGTCTTTTTTTCATATGTTTTAGTCTACTTATCATTTTTTTCGGACTTAAATGTATAAAAGTCTATCACAAGATGGAGAGTTGTCCCTAGTATTCATTGATATTTTGTTCAAATCTTACAGATTTTGAGACATTGGTTAGAGGTTTGTCAGTGTGTTTTCTTATGCTCAATGTTAACAAATGGAATTTGAAGTCAGAAACATTGGTGAATGGCATCGCCAACATCACTCTGTTCTAATTTCGAAGCTCTCCTTGGTCTATATATTAATCGATAATTTAGGAACATGCATTTTATTCACGAAAAGCCAAACGTTCTATGGTTTCGGTTGATCACCAAACGAGAGGATATCCTTTTGTTCCAAAAGAGATGATCTCTGGGGGTAGATCACAGAGTGAAGCTCGTTTTTACATTTCAAGCTATGGATGACTACAGTGCCGTCTTCACGATCTCTAAGGGACGTAGATTTGTGATATAGAACTCAGGATCTCATATTAAAGTCCTGGGTTCGAATCCGGGAAGTACTTTTTTTGTAAGAGCCTGGAACAGTTGAGGATTTTACATGCTCCGCTTAAGCTCGAAATGAGTGGTTTGCAGTGGATTTTCAACGATTTCAGAAAAAAAAAAAAAAAAAAAAAAAATGGTCTCCAGTGCCGACCACAACCCTGAATGATATATTAAAGGAGAAACATGCATACAAATTGGAGAAAAAACAATGCTCATTCATACATAGTAACTGAGATCATTTAGTGCATCTAAACCAAAGCAAAATTAAAAATAGAGATATAACAAGATAACTTGGACTACCAAAAACATTTAAAACCAGGTTTGCCAAAACCTAAGAAATTGCCAGTGTCTGCAAGCATCAACCTATAAATGCAAAATCTTATTGGTAACTCAAGCACCAATATTCTGGGACTTGTTGAGGATTACACCTTCATATTTGACCTGGAACCACTTCATTGCGTCCTCCTTTGTGACACGATGCTGAATTCCAACACGAGATTTGCACCTACGGCGACGGCCCACACGGTAACCAGGACGCTCAAGAACAACAAAGAAGTCCATACCATAAATTCCAGTTGAAGGATCATACCTGAAACATGCAAAAGATGATCAACATTAAAAGACAAAAAAAATATGCAAGAACGGGTGTTGTAGCAGCACATCAGTCACTGGGAAGGAAACTAGATTGATTACAAAACAAGTCATATAAATAATAAACAGTGAACAATGGGGCTGAAAACCACAAATAAAAAATTGTTTTCTCAGAATGGTATCACACTGCTCAATTCAAAAGGTAAAAATGCAACTCAAAATCGCAAGAAAGCTCTCATGGGTTCAAACTCCAGCTAAACAATCCCACATCAACAAAAATTAAATCACAAATAGAATGATGATGCATCACAATTCACAAGGAAATAAAACAACAATTACACAATCAACTTAAGAAGAAAACATATTCTAAATACACAATAAATAATATAAAATGGTAATAGTTAAACAAGTTCTAAAACCAGCAAGAGCAAAGATTCGCAAGAAAGCTCTCATGGGTTCAAACTCCAGCTAAACAATCCCACATCAACAAAAATTAAATCACAAATAGAATGATGATGCATCACAATTCACAAGGAAATAAAACAACAATTACACAATCAACTTAAGAAGAAAACATATTCTAAATACACAATAAATAATAGAAAATGGTAATAGTTAAACAAGTTCTAAAACCAGCAAGAGCAAAGATGCACAAATAGTTTACTTTTTTCCCAAAATAGACATGATATCATTTACATGTTCTAAATACTATTAATCAAGAATCAAATAACTGATACAAAACCAACTTATACAAAGAATACTCATTAACTCCATGGCCCATGCAAGACAAATTTGTGTCAATTCAATACATCAATGACCAGATTAAATCCTGATCTGCAAAAGGACACTTTCAAGACATTCACAAACTAAAGACAAAAATAAAAATTCAATGAAATGTACGCTCACTTTTTTTGTAAGAAAAACAAAAGCAAGATCAAAGAAATATATGCTTACTTGATCCCAAGATCAATATGCTCTTGAATACCAAAGCCAAAACAGCCAGTGTCACTGAAGTTCCTACGAAGCAGCTCATATTCCTTCACCTTCAATCCACTCTCCAAAAGCTGCATTGCCTTGTCACCTCTGACAGTGACATAGCATGCGATCTTCTCATTACGTCTGATTCCAAAAGATCGAACAGTATACCGTGCTGTTGAACATAAAACAAAAAATAATAATAATAAGTACAGAAGTAACAGAACTGGCTAAACAATAAGAAAATTAAACAAAATAAATCATTAATTGGTCAATCTACCAATTTTAGTTTGAAGAGTAATAATTAAATCACAACAAAGCCAAAACCAACAGACTCTCATCCCCCAAGTACAATACTCAAATCTCTGTAGGCATATTTAAAAAATAATAACAAAGAAACAAAAGTCAAAATCTGGGGTTTGATCGTCCTAGTAATACTGGATGTGTTGGAAACAAAAGAAGAGGATGGGATCTGAATTGTTTAATTAGCTCATGAGGCATCATATATCAGAAACTATAAAGTTACGAGCATGAATGCAGATTATACGAAAACTCTTAAGATGATATACTAACTAAATCATGTCAAGGAATGGTTACTATGAAAAAAATAACACTGGATGAAGTACCCAATCAATCGAATAAACAAGATTCCGAATTTTTATCTTTTTTATTTAGTTTAGACCCCAAAATAGAGAAAATACAAAATAAGCCCCAAAAAAAACTAAAATCAGCACCAGTGAACTCAACAAGAACAAAACAAGACCATTACTAAAAACCACTAGTTTAATTTGTTTACTTCCAAAATCCACGAAACAATTACAAAAAAAAAACACAATGTACCATTGCGGTATGCAGAAAATAGGCAACACCAATTCATAAAAAATCCCACCATCAAACACACTCAACCGAAGCAATCAGATATATGCATTGAACTCATACTATCACACTCTTAAGCACAATATAGGATCCAATCCCCCTAAAGCTTCTACCTTTATATCAAAAATCTTATTTTTACACTTTCCCAACAATTTTTGAGTTTTGACTACACTAATAAAATAAATTACCTTTGGAGAAAACAGGTGTCTGTCCACTGAGTTGCTCCAGCACCTGGCATTACAAATCAACATCAAAATTAATTAACACACACAAATAAAATGAACAACTTTAACAATTAATAAAATGAATAAATTTATTTAAAAAAAAAAAAAGAAGTTACAGGTTATTAATTGAAGACCTTAGCGGCTCTGGTGAGACGATCTCCACTTTCACCGACGGAGATGTTAAGGACAAGCTTCTGCACTTTGATTTCCCTCATAGGGTTCGAAAGTTTCTTCTCTGCAGCCTGTTGTTCCATTAAATTTTGATTTTTTATTAATCAAAAACCCCAGTAACAACATAAAGCATGAACGAACATACTGAAATTGAACAGGAAAAAAAATTGACAACTAAAATCTAGAGAAAGGTAAATACCATTTTGAGTATGCTGATGTTGAGTTGCAGCAGCTGCACACTGACGACGGAGAGAAATCAAACCCTAATATGTGTTTTGACTTTTGTGTTAAATTATTTATTTTAGGGTTTTTGAGGGCTGCTGGTAAGTGTCGCAATCGGTCGGGCCGGTCTCGGGTTTCTGGAAAAGCTTGAGTTCGGGAAAGCTCTGCCCAAAATATTGTCGGGCCGATCTGGCACGGCCCATCTCGAGTTCAGGCTTATGTTTGGGTTTTTTTGACTTGGTTTTTCTATAATTAAAATTATTAATAATTTAACTCTTTTATATCGAGTCGTATCAATTAGGGGTGTGCATCGGTCGGTTCGGTCGGTTAATCCTTGATTTTTTAACCGTAATCGAAATTTTCGGTTAAATAAAAGTGTGACCGATTTAACCAATTTATGACACATAACCATTAACCAATTAACTATTATATTTCGGTCGGTTATGGTTAATTCGGTTATTAACCAATCCAATAAATTAAAATTTAATATTTTTTTATAATTTTTAATTAGTAAAATTATATATGATGTAGGTCGGTTCTACTGATTTTTTCGGAACGTTTCAACCGGTCGAACCACTGACGCATTAAATTTTTTGGATTACTAATTCGATCACATATCCGATTCTAAAAATACCGATTCTAACTAACATTTGATTAAATATATATATATATATATATTTAATTACATGCGAGAGAAATATTTTTTAAACTCTCGATGATTGTCACGGCCTCAGATTTCCTTCCAAACCTGCCATGTTAGAAATTTTAAGGGTCACGAATCCACCACGATGCAAAATCTACAAATTTGAAATTTTATGTATTTTTACCTTTAAATTCTTGAGAGAAATTAAAAAGAGTCAAAACTAAGCTGTTAATGCAGCTTGTCATTTGAATTTTATCAATTTAATTTTCGGGTAGTATTATCAAATCAATATAACTACAACCAATTAAGAGTTTACATGCAAACTATCTTAACTCTAAAAAATTAAAGGATTCGCACGCGCTAATATATATATATATATGGTTTAATTTCGGTTAATTAGTCGGTTCGGTTATACGAATCTCATAACCGTAACCGAACCGAATAACCGAAAAAATTAAAAATTTTAACCGCAATAACCGAATTAACCGAACCGTACTAAAAAAATGGGTCGGAATGGTTCGATTAATCGGTTAAAATCGATTAATGCACACCCCTAGTATCAATTCTGAAAAAACATCAATTTAAGAATAAAAAATTTAGGGATTAATAATTATTATTTTTTTATTGTTAAGCTTGGGCTTGAGTTTTTTTGTTATGTATAATTCTCGATTTCATTCAAATTACGATAATGCCCTCCTATGTTATAAGGGTTAATATCTATGGCAGTAAATAAATCGAGCCATTACTGAATAATTTGAGCGCTTCCGTATTTGATTTGATTTGAGATCGATTTGTTTAATATATGAGCTACTTGAAATTGAAAATAATAGTTTCATTATTTAATGAGACTGACTCATAAAAGCTCTATTCAGTTCGTTTTTTATTCGTGAATTACTATATATGTATATAAAATGTGTGTACAAACATTTGAATTTGAAGGGAAAATAATTAAAATTTGATCAAGTAAATAAAAAATAAAAATTGATTTATTTTTTAAATTATTCATGGAGTGAGCAGAATCGTTTAATAATCAAATCCGAACCAAACTCGAACCTAATATTTTTCTTAATTAGTAGATTTCAAATAAGACATCTAAAGTTTGATTTGAGATCGAGGTTTTAGTGAGCCGAACCCAGCACTACTTAGCTCCACTATACCCCTAATGCCACTTCATAGTTCATAAATTAATAATTAATAATATAATTAAAATAATTAGTTTTGTCGAAAACATTTTTTTGCTGAATTTTTAGATAGACACTTTATAATTTTCCTCATCATCTCGTACTTATTTATTATATAAATTAACAGTTTCTGCCTATACATACATACACAAAGTTGAAATTATTTTTTTTGAACTTTTTATCAAACAAATGGACTTCAAATGGTGAACAGTGAAAACACTTATTTGGTCAATTGGTTATTAATTTATAGAATTACAATTATAATTTTTATGAAATTCTTTTCAATGATGTTCTCATTTTGAGTCATTATGAACAGGCTCTCTTACTTTTTTTTTCTGGGGATATAGTCAGGATATAGATGGAGTGCTCTTAGTAAGATGTCTTTTTTCTCCTTTAATTTAAGGCCCATGATGTATCATAACAGATCGTATCTTGCCCAACAATTTAGGCCCAGAAAGTTTTTCTAGCCCATAAAGTCCCAAGGGCTGCCAGAAGAGTCAATTTAAGGGGTGAAAAATAATATTTTCTAGAATTGAAGGGTAAGTTTTAGTAAAAATTAATTATGTATTTCTATATTTATGAAGAATTAATGTAAATAAATTACGATAATTTATGTCATTGAATCATATCGGGATTAAACGAATATTCATTTGAGATTCGTTTATTAAATAAATCGAATATAAATTCTCATATTATGATTCATTAATTAAATGAATTGAATATGAATCATTCATATTATTTTGATTCGATTCATTTAGGATTTGATAAAAATTTGATTCGTCAATTTATTTTACCACTCATAACCTTTAACTGTCCCAAATTGTGAGATACAATATCCTGAAATATTATAGTTAGACCCTAATTCATAATGAACATATATACAAGTCAAAGGCCACCTTTTTCATTGCACTATAGCTAGCCATACGATATAAATTTACATTCGATTTTTAAAAGCTAATGATAAGATTCTTATCCTATGAATAGCAATATTGTGTGAGATAGAACATAAAAAAGCGAATGTAAATATCATGTTGCTTTAATAATATTGGATGCCATCTAAATGATCGGCAGGGAGAAAGCAAACATCCAAGTTTCTCAAGCAAGAATTTTTCTGAAAACTTTTTTTCCCACTATTATTGGGACCTCATGCCAAACGAATCCATTCTTTACGGTCTTCATTCTTGAAAGCAAGTATGATAGATACTTGGATAGCATATAATTTTGGGAGATATACACTTTTTTTACTTATAATTTTTATATAGACCCACTAACAAGATAATTTTAAATTCTAGCCTCTTAAGAAACATAGCTTATTATTTAATGGAGATCATTATATATTGTTGACGGGCGATTTTCGTCTCAAGGGCAATGTTGGGATAGTGCTCTCGGGACAATCCTCCTTCAACTGTGAATTTATTTGGTTATGGGATGACCAAAAGCAAATTTTGGCAAAAAACAAGAAACACACAAGAAATCGAAAAGAAAATGATTTAACGTGGTTCGGTGGAGCTTGTCCAACCTACGTCCACGGTCACAAAGCAGGGTGGGGGGTTCTTTTATTACTAAACCGAGCTCGACCGACCTGTTTTAGTGAAGGTCTAAAGAAACCGAGCATGTTGTGCTATTTCTTACAAGTAGTTCTCAAATGGAAAATTTCTTAACCCTTACAAATGTGATCAAACTTCCCTTATATACTACTCAATACATGGCACTGTTCCAGTATCTTTGTGACGTCAGCCTCGCAGATTTGCAGATTTCAACGATTTGACAGGTTCTCTTCCCCATTCTACCGTCGCCGAAAGTAAAACCTACCCTACGAATCCCTGTCATATCACGCCGTAAAAGTGCACTGTCTGACCCTTTTTATTAATGATGATAGCCTGTTGAATTTCGAATGTGAGAGTTTTTGGAGGGAAAATCTAGTTGTTCCCATCACGCGTCAGTCTTCGAGAGGTCAGTAAGATAACGAACTGATCCGCCCCTGCCATTTTCGACCTGATTCAAAATATTCGAGCTATCGATCCTGGGAGTGAGTAGAAATGAACCGAGCTACCGGGCTATTGTGGTCGGTCTCGACTCACTTGTTGCCGGTCTTGAAAAACTGAATCATGCTATGTCCTCTGGATGAGTGAAACTTCCCTCACTTGTTGCCGATCTGTTCAGAAACCTTAGCCGCAGAAATCCCCATCAACATCCGTCCCATAGTTCTCTGTTCCAACGAGCGTACGAGTTGGTGCCGGGAACTACATAGATCAGAAATGTGTTGATCGATTGCCAGGTGGTTGATCCTCGTAATTGTACAGAGAACTGCCTTGGTGTCAACTTTGGCCATCCTCAATGCCTTCGCATGGTCTGTCATCAAGCTAGTGTTAGGCACTCGGTAGGACGTAACCCGAACCCGAGGTGAGGGAACAAAGCATTCAGGGGAACGAGTCCAGCCCCGATCTGGTGGAATAGTACAGTTTCGGCGGAACGAATCGAGCCCCGAGCTGGTGGAATAATACAGACTCGGCGGAATGAATCCAGCCCCGAGCTGGTGGAATATAACAGACTCGACGGAAAGAATCCAGCCCCGAGCTGGTGGAATATAACAGACTCGGTGGAATGAATCCAGCCCCGAGCTGGTGGAATATAACAGACTCGGGGGAACGAATCCAACCCCGAGCTGGTGGAATATAATAGACTCGGCGGAACGAATCCATCCCCAAACTGGTGGAATAATACAGACTCGGCGGAATGAATCCAGCCCTGAACTGGTGGAATAATACAGACTCAGCGGAACGAATCCATCCCGAACTGGTGGAACCTTTGAGACTTACACGAGGGAAACTTTTCAACCTCTGAGGCTCTGCAGATCGTGGCGCGGGCGTCCCCTTGCCAGACCAGCGAAAAAAAAAATTGGAGTAAGGTAAAATTAGTAAAAAATGGAGGTGACTTAGCACATACCCCATGGAAAAATTCAATAAGTAAAAACAACAAATCAGGTGTCCCGAGGTAGTGTCCTGCCCGAGGCCTCCAAAACATAATTCTGAACCTTACAATTCAGTGTATCGGCTAACCAGGCTATGGATACGCCGATCTGGGGCGGTCAGGCAAATCCCCACTGGGGAGGAAGACACCCCGTGTGTGCCCTACCTGGGTGGTACTTAATGGGCCTCACAAGTTGACTCGCAGGGAAAGAAATCTCTCTGGGTCCGGTTTACCCCGAGACTCTTGTAATCAAGGGGACCATTCGGCCATACCCAAGCCAGGTGGTCTGATGGTACTCAACGGGACTCACCAGCCAACTCGCAGGGGAAGAAACCTTCCTAGGTCAGGTTTACCCGAGACTCTTGTAATCAAGGGGACCATTCGGCCATACCCAAGCCAGATGGTCTGATGGTATTCTATGTGACTCACCAGCCAACTCGCAGGGGAAGAAACCTCCATGGGTTCGGTTTACCCGGGAGCATGATGGTCATGGAGGCAATTAAGCAATCATCATGCCATACTCTCCGATAATCTTCAACGGGATTCACCAGCCGAACTGCAGGGGAAGAAACATCCATGGGTCCGGTTTACCTGAGCTAATCCTCCAAAATGCGAGCCAGGGGGTAGTAACGCTCCGACCTCGGGGGTTTGATAATGACACCGGGGAGTGGTGTGCCGCGAGGGGTTCGCGCGTTTCCCGCATGTGCTCCATCCTTTGATGCGGTCGGGATCCTCAAAAGTGAAAGGAACCAGGTCGGAACACTTCCACCCGGGGGTTTGATAATGACACCCGGGAATGGCGTGACACGGGCTTGGTGCCCTTCTCAATTACCGATCACCCCTTCGCATCGAGCACATCCCAAAAATATTGAACATGATTTTCGCATTTAATTTAAACAATAAGTAAAATGGACGAGCTTTTTAATTCAGAAGGAGAAAAACATGTTCATATTCATGGGACCTACTGCCCTTCTTACAACTCTTGGCGGGTCATTTCAAGAGAGGCTTTACAAAAAGTCTTCTGGTCCTGGCTAGTTTGCCTAATTACTTGTGATTTCAAAGAAAAAGGGCTATTGGAAGTACCTTCTCAGTATTTCAGCATTCCAGGGCTTCTTGAGCCGGGTACCGTCCAATTGTTCCAAAAGATAGGCACCCGGTCTTACTATCTCCAATATTCTATATGGCCCTTCCCATTTGGCGCCCAACGAACCTTCCTCGGGCCTACGGGTATTCAACGTAACCCTCATTAAAACCAGATCTCCGGGAAGGAAGGATCGAATCTGAACCCTCTTATTGTAGAAACAGGTCATTCTCTGTTGACATACGGCCACTTTCATAGCCGACTTTTCCCGTTTTTCTTCGCCCAGATCAAGATGATTTCTGATAAGTTCTTCATTCTGTTCTGCCTCAAAATGTCGGACCCGGTGGGTGATCATCCCTATCTCTGCTGGGATAACCGCCTCACACCTGTAAGCCAAAGAAAACATGGTCTCTCATGTGGAATCCTTGTAGGTCGTCCGGTGTGCCCACAATACTTCTGGTAATTCTTCGACCCACAGACCTTTACATGATCCGAGCCGGGCCTTCAAATTTGCTTTGATCATCTTATTGGTAGCCTCGACCTGCCCGTTGGACTTGGGATGAGCATGTGAAGCTAATCTTTAGGCGATTTTAAGGTCTTCACAGAGTTTCCTGAAACCCCTATTGTCAAACTGTTTCCCATTGTCGGTAATGATGGCCCGGGGAATTCCGAACCGGCAGATGACATTCTTTTTTACAAAATTTGTTGCCCACTTTTCCGTGATTGCGAATAGAGGTTCGGCCTCTACCCACTTAGTAAAATAATCAATGGCAACAATGGCGTACTTGGCTTGTCCCCGTCCTGCAGGCATTGGCCCGATGATATCCAGCCCCCACTGAGCGAACGGCCATGGGCTAACTAGTGAAGTCAACTGCTCTGCCGGCTGGTGATGAATGTTTGCATTCTTTTGGCACCCCTCACACTTTCTTGCCACCTTCATTCCGTCATGATGCATGGTCGGCTAATAGAATCCCTGTCTCAAAGCCTTATGCGTAATAGATTGCCCCCAGCGTGACTTCCACAAATACCCCCGTGGATCTCTCTGAGCACATAGTCAGCCTCTTCTGCCGCGATGCATCTCAAAAGCGGCACAATATATCCATTCCAGTATAATATCCCTTCAATCAGACAGAATTTTGAGCTTCTGTATCTCAACTTTCTCCATTCCTTTCTATCTTCGGGCGTCTCCCCAGTCTCCAAATACTTCTTGATCGGGTCCATCCAAGAGGCCTCCTCTCTTATTTCCACTTCCATTACCTCTGGATTTCCAACGTTATTTTCTTGTAGACAAATCAAAGGGATGGTTCGGGGCTTCTCCGACTTGATAGAAGATGCCAGTCAAGCCAACGAGTCTGCCTGATGGTTATTTTCCCGACCGATCTGCTCAAACTGTACACTACCCATTTTTCCGGCCAGCTTCTTAACCTTGGCCATATACACCGCCATGTTAGGCTCTCTAGCCTGAAATTCGCCCCTCAGCTGCTAGATGGCCAGCTGGGAGTCGCTCTTCACAATCACATCTCGGACGCCCATCGCCGTGCACAACCTCAATCCGGCCAATATGGCTTCATATTCTGCCTCATTATTGGTGGCCTCAAAAGAAAATCTCAAAGCGTAGACCACCTCTTCTCCATCACTACTCCGTAACAAGACCCCGGCCCCACAACCTTGCGAACTAACAGATCCGTCCACAGACAACTCCCACTTGGTCTTTGAAACTTCTAGAATCTGGGGCCTAGTGAACTCGGCCACAAAGTCTGCCAGAGCCTGCCATTTTACCGCTGCCCTTGGAAAATAAGATATGTCGTACTCACTCAACTCCACAGACCATTTTACTAACCGACATGAGATCTCCGGTTTATGTAAGATCTGCCTCAAAGGGTGGTCGGTATAGACTACGATGGAATGAGCTTGAAAGTATGGCCTCAGCTTCCTGGCAGCCGTAACTAATGATAATGCCACCAGTTCATGAGCCGGATATCTCATCTACGCATCCAACAATGTTTTGCTGACGTAGTATACCGGCCTTTGGATCTTATCGGCCTCTTGTACCAACACCGAACTCACATCATACTTAGATACAGCTAAATACAGAAATAAAGTCTCACTAGAGATCGATTTGGCCAAAAATGGAGGTTGGGCTAAGTATTGTTTGAGTTGCGTGAAGGCTTCCTCATACTCTTCCGTCCATATGACGTCCTTTTTAATTTTCTTGATCAATTTGAAAAATGGATGGCACTTGTCGGTTGCACGAGATATGAGCCGGTTTAGTGCAGCTACCCGACCTGTCAAGCTTTGCACTTCTTTGACTGTCATGGGAGATTTCAAATCCATAAGTGTTTGGATCTTCTGTGGGTTAGCCTCTATTCCCCGTGCACTGTCCATATACCCCAGAAACTTCCCCGAGGCCACTTCAAATGCACATTTCTCTGGATTCAGCCTCATGTCATGCTTTCTTATAAGCTCAAAGGTTTCCGCGAGGTCGGCCAAATGACCCTCCGGTTTCATGGTCATTGTTATCATGTCATCAACATATACCTGCATGGTTCTACCGATGAGGAGCTTAAAGACCTTGTTCACCAACCTATAAATATTGCCCCCGCATTCTTTAAGCCGAAAGGCATCACCTTATAACATTACAACCCCCGATCTGTGATGAATGTAGTTTTCTCCTCATCCCCGGGATGCATTTTTACCTGGTTATAACCCAAAAATGCGTCCATGAAACTGAGCAGTCCGTGGCAGGAAGTTGAATCCACCAACTGATCTACTTTCGGGAGTGGGAAACTGTCTTTCGGGCAGGCCCTATTAAGGTCGGAGAAGTCCACACGCATCCTCCATTTCCTGCTAGGCATCTTCACCAGAACCACATTGGAGACCCACTCTGGGTACTTTACCTCTCGGATGAAACCTGATTTTAGTAATCCCTCCACCTCGACCGCTATCGCCTCACAGTGCTTTTGGTTGAATATTCTTTTTTTTTCCTTGACTGGCTTGTGACTCAGATCCACCATTAAGTGATGGCTGATGAACTTAGGGTCTATCCCGGGCATGTCGCTGTGCCCCCAAGCAAAGATGCCCGCATACTGTTTCAAAAGTTTTAGAAGATCATTCTTCAGGTCTTCCTCCATACCCGCTTCTACTTTGATGATCTTCCCCGGACCAGAGAGTTCCACTGACTCCAACTTTTCGGCTGTCCCCAAATGGGCAAACTTCTTGAATCGCACATCTAGGCATTCATCCTCCTCCTCATCCTCCGCCTATCCTTCTCAACACAAAGAGTTTCTTTTGAAATAGTAACAAAATAACTCCGGGCAACTTTCTGGCTTCCACACACAATCCCGATCCCAGCCCGGGTGGGAAACTTCAGCTTTAAGTAATAACATGACATGGCAGCCTTATTCTTCACCATAAAGGGCTGGCCCACTATGACCTGGTAACTGCTAATGCAGTCCACCACTGTAAAGTCTATCATGATCGTTCAGGTGCGTGGGGAAGTTCCGACTGTCATGGCCAACTGTATACTGCCCAGATGGATGACTGTTGCTCCCCCAAACCCGTACAAGGGAGTCCCGTCCTGAGTCACTGTCGCATACTATATCTCCAATCCGTCCAAGGCTTCCTTGGAGATTATGTCGACCGCACTCCCTGGATCCACCAAGATCCTGTCTACTTCAGTTCCCCCTATCACTGCCTTAATTATCAGTGCGTCATCATGCAGAAAATTCACCTTATGTGCATCCTCGTCGGTGAACATTATAGGGACCGACCGTTCTCTTTACATCCTCTGGGCCTGCCCCACTGACATTACCTCCAATTCTTGGATCATGCAGTAATTCTTTCTCGACCGATTTGAGTCTCCAGCCAGTGTTCTTCCGCCAGCGATAGTATACGTCTGTTTATGCCCTTGTCGCTGTCGGGCTGCCATGGCCCCATGGTCAATGTACCCATTTAGATAGCCGTTTTGTGCAAGATTTTCCATATGCTCTCGCAGATTCTTACAACCTTCTGCCGAATGCCCCCTCATATTATGGTGTACACAATAATATTTCTCATTCTTCTTCTTCACCTGATACTTTCTCACATCGGGCTCCATTAAAAGGCCTCTACTTTGAATTTCTTTCGCGATCTGAGCCATCAGTTTATTCAAGGGTGTGTACCCTACTCCTCCGGTCACATGGTTTACTTGCACTTGAGTTCTCCTCTCTTGTGGCACATTGCTGGGAGGCACCAACCTGAACTCCCTCTGTCTAGGAGGAGGATTCCTCAACTCTCTTTCTGGCCTCCGCAGCATCTCCGACTTCTGCACTCTTTCCTTATGCACCCCTCATTTTCGGGCGGCATTCTCCTTTTCCTTCATCAAAATGAACTTTCTCGCCAACTCCAGAGCTGTGACATAGTCTGGTACGTCCTGGACCCTTAAGTGAGTCCACAATCTTCCAACCTTTAGAGCCTCTTTAAGACTTTCCAGAGCCTCCGTTGACTTATAGGCCTCGGCCTCGAGCACCAAATTGTGGTACCTTTCAATAAAATTCTTCAGAGGCTTATCATCCCTCTGCTTCATCAAACTTAACTCTCCTACTGTCTTTTTTGGAACACACACTCCTCTGAAATGCCGAATGAATGACTTCCTGAGCTGTGAGAAGCTATTGATGCTCTATGGAGTCAAACTTCTGAACCACATAATTGTGGGTCCTCCCAGGGTCAAAGGGAACACCTTACAGATGGCTTCTCCCACCATTCCATGCACTTCCATTAGCAGGATAAAACTCTCCATGTGAGACTTAGGATCAGTGTGACCCCTGTATACATTTGTAGACGCCATTGTGAACCACCTAGGAAATTCTGCCAATAAGATTTCTTCTGTAAAGAGAGAGGCCATCTCTCCGTCCTGACCATCCCCTTTAGCCAACTTTGGATTTTCCTCCCACCTTTTCATTTATTTTCTAAACCAGGCTTTCATATGGTTATCAGTATCATCACATTACCTCCCCCGAACATCTTCACGTCTGTTGCGCCAATCACGACATGCACCATGGCTAGACACCTCTCGCCCCCATCTCTCATATCTCCTACATTCTCCCTTCTTAGAGCGTGGGCTATTACTTGATGACTCAAGCGTTTGTCTCTCTTCTTTTCCCCCCAACACTCTTTCTGTTGGTAGGGCTCTCGCTATCAGCACTGACCTCACCCTCTGTGGCTCCCTCCTCCCGGATTCATTGTCACCGCTCAAGTCTACCACCATTTCCCTTCCGCTATCTCATTTCTCCTCCGACTTGGACCAGCCTCCAACCTTTGACTCCCTTCTTTTCCCCCCAACACTCTTTCTGTTGGTAGGGCTCTCGCTATCACCACTGACCTCACCCTCTGTGGCTCCCTCCTCCCGGATTCATTGTCACCGCTCAGGTCTACCACCATTTCCCTTCCGCTATCTCATTTCTCCTCCGACTTGGACCAGCCTCCAACCTTTCATTATTTGCTTTTTACAGCCTTTCCAATTTCTCCAACATGGCCTTCATGAGTGTCTGGTTCTCATCCCTATCCTTTCTCATGCTCTCCTCCATTTTTCCCATCCACTCCGTTGTTGAACTCTCCGATGACATATGGTTTCCACCTTCTACCATCGTCTTATTACGTAAGCTGATTCTTGTTCTTTCCCCACAGACGGTGCCAACTGTTGATGGGTGATTTTCGTCTCAGGGGCAATATCGGGATAGTGCTCCCGGGACAATCCTCCTCCAATTGTGAATTTTTTTGGTTATGGGATGACCAAAAGAAAAATTTGGCAAAAAATAAGAAACACACAAGAAATCGGAAAGAAAATGATTTAACGTGGTTCGGTGGAGCTTGTCCAACCTACGTCCACGGTCATAAAGCGGGGTGGGGGGGTTCTTTTATTACTAAACCGAGCTCGACCGACCTATTTTAGTGAAGGTCTAAAGAAACCGAGCATGTTGTGCTATTTCTTACAAGTAGTTCTCAAATGGAAGATTTCGTAACCCTTACAAATGTGATCAAAATTCCCTTATATACTACTCAATACATGTCACTGTTCCCGTATCTTTGTGACGTCAGCCTCGCAGATTTGCGAATTTATAGATTTGCAGCGATTTGACAGGTTTTCTTCCCCATTCTGCCGTCGCCGAAAGTAAAACCTACCTTACGAATTCCTGTCACATCACGCCGTAAAAGTGCACTTTCTGACCCTTTTTATTAATGATGATAGCCTGTTGAATTTCAAATGTGAGAGTTTTTGGAGGGAAAATCTAACTGTTCCCATCACACGTCGGTCTTCGAGAGGTCGGTCAGATAACGAACTGATCTGCCCCTGCCATTTCCGACCTGATTCACAATATTCGAGCTATCGATTCTGGGAGTGAGTAGAAATGAATCGAGCTACCGGGCTATTGTGGTCAGTCTCGACTCACTTGTTGCCGGTCTTAAAGAACTGAATCATGTTATGTCCTCTAGTTGAGTGGAACTTCCCTCACTTGTTGCCGATCTGTTCAGAAACCTTAGCCGCAGAAATCCCCATCAATATATATATATATATATATATATATATATATATAGTATACAGTTTCCTTAAAAAAAAATTTACGTCCTTCACTCTAGTGCTCAAAGATTTGAATAATGTATATCTTACAGGATATAACGATGGAGGAATATCAAAGAAACATTGTTGTTATATTCTAACAAGACGAATTTAGCTAGAACTCCAATATTAAAAAAAATAAATAAGAATACTAAAATCTCTTAAGAATTAGATAGAAAACTACCCGGAAAAAATCGAGTACCCAAAAAAAATGGGGTTATCTAGGGGTGAAAAAAATCGGTTGTGTTCCGGTTCTGTGGAAAACCAGAACCTACCCGGAAAAAATCGGTTCATAACTAAGTGGAATCAGAACCTACTTGATTAAATAGGGTACCCTATTAATCGGTTCCAATTCGGTTCCGTATGGAACCAGAACTTATCCAATTAAATAGGGTACTCTATTAATCGAGTCCAATTCGGTTCCGGTCCAATTTACCATATTTATTTATTATTGTCAAAATTTGAAAATAAAATTATTCCTCACACTTGAATATTACATAATATTCTTGGCAACTTTTCAAACAGAAATAAAACAATAAATAATATTACATATTACATAATATTTTTGACTCAATACATGTTATTCTTGTAGGAAGTGCTTGGGTTTAAATTGGATTATGAAATTAGATTTTAATTGGGTTATGAAAATGAATTTTAAGTTTGATTATGAAATTGGGTTTAAATTGGATTTTAAAACTAGTTATGAAATTGAGTTTAAATTTAGCTTTAATTTGGGTTATGAAATTGGATTTCAATTTGGTTCTGAAATTGGTTCTAAATTATGTTCCCAAAACAGGTTTTGGTCCAGTTTCGGTTCTGTCCATAACAGAATCGGAACCACACCGTTTAAATTCGGTTATTCTATTTTGGAACCGGAACCGGTCCGATTTCAATCGGTTCCGATTCGAAACCCGAAAAACTAGTTCGGTTCCAACTGGTTCCGAGTAGATCCATAATCGGTGCTCAGCTCTACCAAGTATCGAGGCCAACAAAGGAGAAACCATGACAACACCAAAAGCCACAATAACATAACCAAACAACCTATTCCAACCCTTTACACCACTCTGAGCCAAAATAACACAAAGGGATTTGAAACAATATAAAAATATATCATACACCTCCATCAACCACAGTAGCACCTCACTCTATTGCTAATTCCAGAAAGGAACCATAAAATAACCCGATCCACTCACTTGACAGGAAGGGGCTAGACCCAAAATCAAAGATAGAAAGTCAACATAGATCAGGGGAGATCAGGGATATTGTGCCAATGATGACGGCGAAATGGTTCGAACCATGAAGCGAGGATGACGGTGTTAGTTCTATTTTTGTTCGTAATATCCGTAACAAAATAAGTTCAATTTGCAAGAGACGACTGCTAGCATATCTCAGACATCCCATATTGACAAGATCGTTGTGCGATTTGGGATGCAGAATTCTAAGAAAGGAAATTTACCTTACCGACATGGAATTTATTTGTCAAAGAAACAGTCTCATAAGACACCTAAGAGAGTTAAGGAAATGAGACATATCTCATATGTCTTAGCAGTTGGTAGTCTCATATATGTTATGTTATGCATGAGACCAGACATCTATTTTGGTGTGGGACTAGTCAGTATATTTCAATCTAACCTAGGATTAGATCATTGGGTGGCTGTGAAACACATTCTCAAGTATCTTAAGAGAACGAGGAATTATATGCTTGCTTATTCTGGTAAGAATATTGTAACATCCGGTAATCTCGACTACTGTTACATTATGGGATGAGTGTTATATAATATAAATTATGTTTGAACACATATACACTTATAAAATGACTTTGGGGATAATCGGTAAATTCTTCGAAATTGTGATACGAAATGGTACGATGTTCCACTCCAGATAGTCCATGATATTTAGGCCATAATCTTTTCATACGATCTCTGATTGTTATGAACTTTATATTGTCGGAAATCTAAGACCGAGACCTACAACTTCCGCGTTGGATATTTTTCCAAATTGGAAAAATAATAGGTAAAAATATAACTTAAAAATTTGGATGAATAGTAACTGCGGACCTATCTAGAGAATTCCACATTTCTCTCAAAAATTCTGATTTTCCTTAAAATCAAAATATTACAAATTAGCCAAATTAGCCCTTACAATAAATAAGGAGAACTATTAACCTATCCTCAATATTTTGAGGGAAAGAGAGAGAGACGTGAGAAGAGAGAAGAAGATGAAAGTAAGAAGAAGGAGAAAGAAGAAGGAAAGAATAGGGAAACAAATACAAATCCTCTCATAACAAGATAAGAAGAAGAAAAACAACCATTGAAGACTTAATGGATGAAGGAAATCAAATGAAATGAGGTAAGGTCAACTTGACCCAAATCTTGGATTAAGAAATTTTGATGATATGATGTTATGTTGAGGATAATGACATACTAGGAATTGCATTTAGTGACATATTGAACCTGAAAATTGATTGTATTAAAAAAGGTCTAAATTTTTGGAAATTTTAATGTTTACCCTTACATAGTGTTATGAAGTTGGAAGTGTATTTTGATGATGACATATTCCTTTAGCATACATGAATATTATAGTTTAAAGAAGAGCTTGTATGAATGTTATGGTGTGAGGTTATTGGAGATGCATTTGAAAGAATTGGACATTAAAGTGATGATGATTAGGCCTGAAAATAGACAAGCGTCGCAATGCCAATATGCTAACATCGCGATGCACAATAGAATGGTGGCCTCTGTTTCAGTTTTATCGTGTAAGCGTCACAACGCCCAACTCACAGCATCGCGACGTGAAACAGAGGAAACTCTCTGTCTCAGCCTGCTCGAGTGAGCATCGCGACGCGTAAAACTTACCGTCACGATGCGTAAAACTTACCGTCATGACGCGATACAAGGGAAACTTTCTGCCTCAACCCTACCCGTGTGAGCGTCGCGATGCGCAATGTCTGACGTCGCGATGCTTGGCTATTTCTTAGGATTAATTTTTAGCCAATTCAGTTTCAACTCAGGATATTAGAGACCACAAGAAAGGTTTCGTATCATCTTATATATACACGTAATTTATCATATCATAAACATTGATTATCATATAGCGACGATAGTTTCGATGTATATTCCATGATTTGTATTCTAATTTAATTACCCATCAAAGGTCATCGCATGAACCACAAATTCCTTCGGCGAAGTGAAGTAATATTAGCGGGACTCCAAATCAGTGAGTGGACACTCTTTCCTTAAGTTGATTTTTCATTGTATTGTTTTTAAATATCAGACTTACTTTTTCGTATTTAGGGCGTTAGCAAATTTACTTTCAAATATATTTTGATTAAGAATGTTTTGAGAAATGATTTAGAAAAGTGATGATTACAAAAGCATGATTTTATGATTTTGAGGCATAGGGGAAAAAATCACCTCAGTATGTAACTTGATTCAGATATGAATTGACGGATTCAGATATCGTGTACACATGCAGTTCAGGACTAGGGATGAAAGATGCCCATAGAACCTAGATTCAGAGTCTGGAGGGTAGCATAGATCCGCACCCCGACTCCAGATTTATGGCTTGGGGGACGGTGATACGTAACACCCATAGACCCTAGTTTTAGGGACATTATAGTGGCATGTATTGGGGGACGACGATATGTAATACCCTAATATCATGGATTTACAACCCTGGCTCTAGTTAGGCGTATGGGGGACGACGATACGTAACGCCCACATGCGTCAGATTTTTCAGTAGATATTTAGATACAGATTTTCAGAAAACAGTTTTTGAAAGACAGATTTTCAAAGATAAGATTTCCAGAGATGTGATTTTCAGAAAGACTAGTCTAATGAAAGTTTTTTCAGAGAAACAGTTTTATGAAAAGAGTTGTTTTCAGAAAGAAAGAAATTTCCAGAAAGAGTTTCGGAAAAAGAGATTTGAGAAGAGCTTTCAGAAATGTTAATTTTTTCCAGAAATGTTTTCGATTATAGACAATGAACATTTTTTATAAGTATTTCAGTTTCCTTTTAAAACTGTCCACTCACTAGGTCATTCAACGATCTAAACTCCCCACTCCCAGTTTCCTTGTTTTGTAGATTACTCAGAGGACGAGCTCGAGAGGATGGATACTGATGGTAGTCACTAGGGTGTTCGGTTCACCAGGTCAAGTCAGAGATAGAGTTCAGTTCAGTCAGAGTCATGAAAATTCATGTTATATAGTAAAGGTTACATATGTAATGTATTATAAGTGTTCACTATCAGAGTTGTAATGTGTAGTGCAATTGAGTACTTAGTATGAAAAGTATTATGCATTTACGTTGTTGAGTTGGGCAATGGTCCAATGCATGAGTTTATATATGAAATGAGATTAGCAGTTGTCAGAGAGTCAGAGGCTTGGGGGGATAAGACATCATATTCCCTGCCGGTAGCATCTCCGGATTGAGGATGTTACAAAGATGGTATTAGAGCATTGTCTAGGGAGTCAGTGACTGCAGTGAGTAGAGTGATGGGGTCTTGTATATGTAGTATGCATGAGGTACTAGTATCCGATCCTCAAGTATGTCCTCAAAGTTATATAGACAGGTTAATAAAAATTCCTGAACTATTCGAATATTCTTCCTTATGAAGAAACTATATTCTTTGAAGATCCTTCCACAGTTATCCTGATTCATTATCGAAATGTCCAAGGCAAGTTATGAAGATAGACAATAAATTTCTAAAAATATTTCACTCTGGGGTGTGGGAAGAGAAAGCTATTAGAAAAGAAAGAATAGTACATAGATGTTCAAGTAACCAGAGCCAATAAAAGATGAAAATACAGAAACAGATAAATAAGGAAGTACCAGAACCTATAGTAGTAGAGAGAATAGAATAAGTCTGAGCAAGAGATAAATGTCAAAGTAGACCTAAGTAAGGGTCATTCCCTTCTCGTAAGATTCCTTCCTTCCTACTAAGACTCTTTCCCTCATCAGAAAATTCCTTCAAGTAAATCCAATAGCCTCGAATACCTCATATCAATAGCAAGTTCCTTGAGTAACGAATGATAGATAGAAAGATAAAAGAAGCAAGAAATTAGAATTAGACTTGGTAGT